>OX336381.1:26176559-26590438 GCA_946902895.1 Fragum fragum
ACAACAAATTGAAGAACTTAAGGTAAGCTGGCTATCACTGTCAGTATTAGAGTAGATACTCAACCATACAATGATATGTGAAATAATCTTCAACAACAAATTGAAGAGCTTAAGGTAAGCTGGCAAACAATGTCCGTCATTGATTAGATACTCAATCATACAATGATATGTGAAACAATCTTCAACAACAAATTGAAGAGCTTAAGGTAAGCTGGCTATCACTGTCAGTATTAGAGTAGATACTCAACCATACAACTGATATGTGAAACAATCTTCAACAACAAATTGAAGAGCTTAAGGTAAGCTGGCAAACAATGTCAGTAATTGATTAGATACTCAATCATACAATGATATGTGAAACAATCTTCAACAACAAATTGAAGAACTTAAGGTAAGCTGGCTATCACTGTCAGTATTAGAGTAGATACTCAATCATACAACTGATATGTGAAACTAGCTTCAACAACAAATTGAAGAGCTTAAGGTAAGCTGGCTATCACTGTCAGTATTAGAGTAGATACTCAATCATACAATGATATGTGAACTAATCTTCAACAACAAATTAAAGAGCTTAAGGTAAGCTTGCTATCAATGTCAGTAATTGATTAGATACTCAATCATACAACTGATATGTGAAATACTCTTCAACAACAAATTGAAGATTTTAAGGTAAGCTAGCTAACAATGTCTGTATTTGATTAGATACTCAATCATCCAACTGATATGTGAAACAATCTTCAACAACAAATTGAAGATTATAAGGTAAGCTAGCTAACAATGTCTGTACTTGATTAGATACTCAATCATCCAACAATCTTCAACAACAAATTGAAGGACTTGCTCATTTTCTTTTCACCCAATTTGGCTCTTATTTTTAAATTAAAGAGACTATTTAAATTTCTTTCATTTTGGTCTAGTCTAGTTTTGTAGTCTTTAATTTGTATGAAGCATGGGCTTTTATAGCAGTTCATCTGTGTTCCCCTTTCGTTTAGCTTCTGTTTAGTTACATCACTTCTCACAATACTTCTGCTTTTTCTGTTGTAGCTTTTCAAGTCTAATGTTCACCCGCATGTCACAGAAATTCAACAGCTAAATCAAGAGTTAGCTGCCCTTAAAGATATGTCCCCTGTGGCAGCAGAGGCTCTCATGCGCCCAGTTGAGGGAATTAATGCGAAATGGACGGAAATGATCCAGGCTATTAGCGAAAGAGAGGTAAATTAAAAGTTTCTGCATTTCTTTCTTTCTGCATTTGCAAAATATGTAACCGGAAAAAACACATAACTGTACTTAATATCAACTCATTCCCACTAAGTCCAATTTGTCCATGACCCTTGAGAAAAAAAAAACTGAAAAAAAAAACTGTTATAAACAATGAAGAAATTGATTGTAACAGGCAATTTCTTCAATGTCCACAATATTTTCTGTTTTAGAGACAAAAAATCTAAAATTGTTGTCTGCTACATCTTCCTATTTAGACCACTCTAACAAGCAATTTCTTCATTAATCACAATGTTTTCTACCCCAAATTCCATCTAATTGAAATTGTTGTCTGCAACTTCTTTCAATCAGGACCAGTCTAAAATTTTGTTGTGTGGGAATGGTTAACATCCCAATAGCACATTCTCAAATCTTTCTGCTGCATGATTGCATTCTAGAGGAATAGTGGGCAATAGTATTCAAACTTTTCAATGGATGTTTTCTGTTTGGATATGTTCTATGTTTTGAATGAATATTTTCACTACTTCACTGCTACCAAGGCACTGACATCTGTCAAATTTATGTATATTGCAATAATTGGCTGAGATTGTCTTAACCTCTTCCTGTTTTACACTATTTTAGACCTGTCCTAATTCAAAGGTTTTGCAGACCAAAAATTTAAAGTGGCTTTAATTTCAAAAATAATCATAAGGTAGGGTAGAAAATATTGTGGAAAAAGAAGAAATTGCTTGTTACAAGCAATTTCTTATTTTTCCTCAATGTTTTCTCAATCATAAAATCACAGGGACACAGAAACCAGGCATTGTACAGGAAAGGGTTAAGATTTATTTTATGAACCAATTACTGCACAATCCAAGATGTTCACCCACAGTATAAGAATAATTGAGAATATGTTTGTGGCAAACATAAAGTTTCTACCCAATTGGACACTTTATTTTCAGTGTACCCATTCTCACACAGTTTTGCTTTTTTACGCTCCTCAAGAAAAAGAATTGGAAAATCTATGTGAAGCACGAAGAAATTGCATGCATCAAGCAGTTTGTTCATTTTCTGTTTTCTACTGAAAAAGTTGAAAATGTATTACAATTTATAAACTTTGACATGTCATCTACAACTCCTTTCCTTTTGGACAAGTCTAAAACTTTGTTAACTTCATTACCAGACAACAAAATTTTAGTCTTGTCCAAATTGAAATAAATTCCAGACCACACTTAAAAGTGCACTGAAATTGGGAAAAATTTGCCCAATAGAAAAATTTCTGGTTAAAAGCAATTCTCCTTTTTCAAGAAAGTTTTCCATAACAATGTGTCTGAAGGGTATCAAAAGCAAAATATATGGTAATGGGTTATTTTTAAACTTGTCCAAATTAAAAGAAGCTGTTGACAACATTTCAAGTTGCATGTAAATTGAAAAAGATAAGAGCCATGGTAGAAAATATAGTGGGAAAAGGAGAAATCAGTTATGATAAGCAATTTCTCCTTTTCCATCTATGTTTTCTATGTGGAATAGGTTAATGATACTTTTATGCCCCTGCATCAAAAGATCTTGGCATACTGTTTTACCATTGGCCCTCTGTCTGTCTGTTTGTCTTAATTTAACCCTTTCCCGTTTTTTGGAAATTTTAGACTAGTCCAAATTGAAAGAGGTTGCAGACTACAATGAAAACTGGATGCCATATGAAATGAAACTATCCTACGTAGTAGAAAATATTGTGGAAAAAGGAGAAATTGCTTGTTACAAGCAATTTCTTCTTTTCCCACAATGTTTTCTCGAGTATAAAATCACAGGAATGTAAAATCCCGTGTTTTGGACGGGGAAAGGGTTAATATTTACAATTACTTTAGGCCAATCAAAGACACAATCATCATATTTGGCTTGATGATAGATTTCATTGAAACACATCTGCAAATACTAAGACTGGGATCATGTGACTAGGTCTATATCAAAATTCTGCAAAACTTAACCCAAAAACTTAAGATTAACAATTGCTTCAAGCCTATTCAAGATGTAATGTTTGTAATAATAACAGATCTCAGCATTATATGCATGTACAGATACCAAGGTCGAGGTCATTTGACAAGGTCAAGGTCACTTACCAAGGTCACATATCCCCCCCCAAAAAAAGGGGCATGCTGTTTCACAAACACATCTTGTTTATAGCGATGTATGAATAATAAATTCATCATTGATTTAATTTATGTTTAGAATGATATTGTAAGTATGGTAGAGGCAAATTTTCACACTTTTTGCATTTTTTTGCATTAACCCTACAATCAGAAAGGATGATGTCTAACTGTAGAATATAGCTTAGGGAAGGTAGCTTTGTAATATAAACCCTTTCTCATTTTTTAATTTTTAGACTGGTAAAAACTGAAAGAGGGTGCAGACAACAAAGAAAACATTGCATGCAAGATGAAATAAACCATCCTAATTGGTAGAAAATATTGTTGGAAAAAGTAAATTACTTCTTACAAGCAATTTCTTTTTTTTCAAAAATATTTTCGGACGTTTAAAATGGCAGTGATGTAAAATCCAGAATTTGTGCAGGATAGAGTTAATAGAAGCTCTGTACGTTCATCTGTGTGTCTATCCGTCAGTAATCATATGTGTAAATCACCCATGAAAAACATATTTATCACAAATCTCAAAAACTAGAATTAGCTCATCTTTGGTCACAATTTATATGTTTTTATCTTTCTGTGTCAAAGATTTTTACAATTTTGCTACAAAATTAATACCGTTTCCACACAATTCCACTTTTTGAAGCCACCTAAGATAATACTTCGGATTTAGATTTCAATTGCGGAAAATGAAAGAATTGTGTTTCAAGCAATTCCTTCATTTTCCACAATGTTTTACCTTTTATTTTATCTTAATTTCACAATATAAAACTGTCATCTGCAACTTTCTTGAATTTAGACCAGTGGTCTGGGA
Source organism: Fragum fragum (assembly GCA_946902895.1). Taxonomy (NCBI): domain Eukaryota; kingdom Metazoa; phylum Mollusca; class Bivalvia; order Cardiida; family Cardiidae; genus Fragum; species Fragum fragum. Next base: position 26,180,712 of record OX336381.1, read on the forward strand.
ATAGATTAATAAATCCATAATCAAAACACTTTCTTGCTTTTATGCACCGGCCATGTAATGGCAAATGATATACCAGGTTACTTCAGTCAGTGTGCCCAATTCTTTTTTGGAGCAATAATTTCTACATTAATTAATGGGTTTCAAAATAACTTGGCACAGTTGTTCCTCTAAACCCTTTCTCACACGATTGAACTTTTGACCAGTCCAAGTACAAAGAAGTTGAAGATGACAATTTTAAATTGGTGAAATCTTTAAAATCTTTGTCTTTTATAGTAGAGAAAATTGTGGAAAATGAAGAAATTGCTTGTAAGCAAGTTGCTTATGAAATTTACTTCAAAGAACTATTTACAATTGAACAATAAGTTCTACTAGTGCTTTCAGACCTTTGACTTAAATGCGATTCTAGACAAGGATCTTATTCAGCAAGGTTTAAACTAAAACTACACAATGCAGCCCCTATATGTTCCTCTTATGTAGGATTTTATTTTGATGTTTGGGGGGGAAGCTATTTAATCATTAATTCATGTATATTTTAGATAATCTAAAGCAAAATTTCTGAAAAGAAATTGTGTCAAAGTCAAGCAAAGTCGAACTTTCAAAAGTGTAATGAGGATTTTACAAGCACACATTTGTAGATATCAAGTAGATCAACTCGTACCATAGTTGCACGGATAGAAAATCCCATTAAATAGAACAAATATGGGATATTAAAGTAATAGATATTTTGTTTTTCAGAGAAGCAAGACAAATTCTCATCTCATTAAAAAAGACACGGTAGATTTTGTGAACTATTTTTGTGGTTCTTTCCCAATTCCGAACCTACCCATTCTATAATTGTCTCAAATATCCTAATGATAATGCATGTAGTGAAATATAGTCCCTGTGCTTTGATAGATTGGGGAAATATTGTTTTACTGTTTGTCAATCAATCCTTTTGTCTGTCAAAACCTAGGGGTGTTCACGCATTTTGTACTGTTGGTAAAGTTGTCCATTTAGATAATCAATATGAAAATAGCATGCAGTAACACATTTGTACTCTTGTCAATTGATCAATTGCTGACCCTGCCTAGTTGATCTGTTGGCCCTGTCTAGTGACTCCGACAAGAAGTTTCACTTCAATTTTAAACGGCGTTATTTTGCAAAATTTGAGGTCATTAGCATGTTATAAGAAATTGGAATGGTCTATTGGCAACCTCTATATCATAATTACAGCTTGAGTAAGCTGTAGTTTTGATGTTTAAGACTTATGTATTACATGCTTGTCAGAGGTCATCATTTCACCTAGGTCTATATGAATGACTTTTTATTGGTCAGCAACTTTTGCTATTCTTCATTTGACCCATTCCCACACAGTGACGCTTTTGGACGCCTCTCTAGAAAAATAATTGGGAAAACATTGTGCTTGTAACAAGCAATTTCTTCATTTTACACAATATTTTCTACCCAGAAAATTGACAAAAAATTCAAATTTCATATATTTAAAATTGTCTTCTGCAACTGCTTTCAAGTTGAACCAGTCTAAGATATTGCCGTTTGGTAATGGGTTAATTAGGGTTAAGAATGAACTGTTCTGTCATTAGTGTTGCACACACAAATTTGCTTTCTCTTGATTAGCCAATACTGAACAACAAAATTTTAGACTGGTCCAATTTGAAAAATAAAGTTGCAGATGACAATTTATGAAATTTTGGAACTCTTTTGTCTTTTGAGATAGAATACATTGTGGATAGAAAAATTGCTTCTTCATTTTACAGAATGTTCTCCAAAGCTATTTTCTTGAGAGTCATAAAAAAGCAGGATAATGTGGGAATGGATTAATGGTCTGCGGCCCTTCCAATTATGACATGCTTCATTGCTTTGTTTTTTCGATGCAATTATGATCCTATTTACATGTCATGTTTTTTTAACGCGATGTCTTGGCTCTCTTTGGTGATATATGAATGAGTAAGTTTATGACATAATTTGTGAAAAAGCCATTAATAGTGTTTTTAGTCTTCACTTGAAATATCTGTAGTCTTCAGCCTAACAAAGTTGCTAGATCTAATAAACCCATTCCCACACAGTGACGCTTTTTGTCGCCCCACAAGAAAAGCAATAAGGAAAACATTGTGGAAAATGAAGAATTTGCTTGTCACAAGCAATTTCTTCACTTTCAACAATGTTTTCTACCCAAATAGTTAATCAAAGATCAATTAAGCCTTAAAGGTGTTATATGTTCATTTATAAGCATTATTGTTGCCTTGACAAAGTTTTGAACAGTCTTTGAAAGTCAACCAGTCAGCTGATCTTGAAAATTTTGAGATGACGTCAACTTTAGTCCTGAAGATATTTACTTGGGACAAATATATCTAGGGAGATTACTGCAAATGTAATTTGGTAAAATTATTTCCCTTTTTAATTTAATGTCAATTACTTCACTTTTTAATTCAATGTCAATTATTTCCGTTTTTTAATTCGATGTCAGTTAATTCCCTTTTTAATTCAATGTCAAGCACCCAACAGCCAAGAAGAGGCATCTGCATGCGATTCTTTTATTGATCTGAAAGCATGATTTGAAGACGACCAAAATAATGAACAAAATACATGTAATAGCCCTTGTAAGAGAGTGAGGTAATCATGGTTAGATGAACAAGAGCTATTTACAAGCATGTTCCTGATGTGCCATTATGTTTTTCGAAAATCTTCCTATTGAGGTTGTTACAAATGATTAATGTGTTAGATAAGCTTTACTTTTTAAAATCAAGTGATTTTTAAATCTCTGTAGACTTTTGACATGTCAACAAAAAGGGGCGGACTATTTATTGGTTCACCCCGGGTCATGCTGAATAAAATACTTTTTAGAGTTGCATATTAAATTCAAAGAGCTATAGAAATCAAACTGGTGGTTTGATCTAAGATCAGACTACATATATGTGCAGTCTAATCTTAATCTATATCTCCTGCCAAAGCTTGAATTTTCAGTATGACAAGAGTTTAACCCATTCCCAATCAATGACGCTTTTAGGCGCCCGCCCAAGTAAAATAGCTCTGGAGAACATTGTGTAAAATGGAGAAATTGCTTGTAAAAAGCAACTCTTCATTATCCACAATGTTTTCTTCCCAAAAAGTAAAAAAATCCAAAATTTCATAAGCTTTAAATTCTCTTCAGCAATTCCTTTCAAGTTGGACCAGTTTAAAAACTTTGTCATCTGGTAATGGGTTAATTGAGATATATATATCTATCCTGATCTGAGCCTTTGTCTGCTCAGGGTTATAAGGGTTTGCCATCAGAAGGTCCTTATTCGTGTGACAGGTCACAAGTAGACAGTTGTGATAATTTCTCACTTGATGACACTGGTTTCTGTGTGAGTGTCCATTCTGTAACTATCGGTGAAAGTAATTTGTTCACTACTTTAGGTTTTGGGGCATTTTGCATTGGTGAGTAATACAAAAACATGAAGCATTTTTAGGTTTGATTGACCGTGTTAACCAATTCCCACTCAAGCCCTCCTTTTTACACCCCTCAAGAAAAAAGCTTTGGAAAACATTGTGGAAAATGAAGAAATTGCTTGTATCAAGCAATTTCTTCACTATTCACAATGTTTTCTATCCAAAAAGACAAAGAAAATTTAAATTCCACCAACTTGAAAATATCGTCTGCAGCTTCTTTCAATTTGGACCAGTCTAAAATTTTGTTGAGTTGGAATGGGTTAAGGATACCATTTGATGGATTGAAGTTGCCAATCAAAAGTCGACTGATCCATATACAAAAGTCTAGAGACAAAAAAATGCTTCATGGTTCTAAGATGATTTGGCTCTATTAGTATTTAGCTTCAGTGTGTTTCTTGTCTATTTCAATTGACCTTGCTTGTTGTTCCACGATTGTAAAATCATACGTGTATGTGTATTTGAGATTTCTGTTTTGCAGCCCTAAATCTTGCCATACTGAATAAAATTCCTTTACAAAATTAAAAATCAAAGGGCTGATAGCATTGTAGGTCAATATTTTATTTTAGAAAAATTTTAGAAAATTAGTTCTTCAACATTTCTCTTCTATGAAAGGACAAACAGTTGGTTAAAACTAAAATCAGAATATGCATAAGTACAGACTGATCTTTGTCTTTGCTTACTGCTAAAACAGGAATATATCAGGTTCAATATGACAAGGTTAAAAAATTATAGGGTCCTTTACATACCGTTCTTTCTACAGAGGCAACCCAATTTGGTTTGTTGTATGTTTGCTTTATCTACTGAAATTATTTTTTTAAAGCTTTTGAACTTAGTCTACACTTTCTGAAAATTTTTTGTCCAAAAGTGACAAATCAAAACTTTAAAACTACAGCATATTTAATCCATGACCACACAACAAAATTTTAGACGTTCAAAGAAGTTGAACAACGATTTTTAGTCCATGAAATTGAAAAAAAATCTTTGTCTTTTTCGGGTAGGAAACATGGTAGATATTGAAGAAATAGCTTGTAATAAGCAATTTATGTTTTTCCACTATTTTTCCTAAGTTATTTTTGTCCTAACTCATGACCACCCGACAAAATTTTAGACTCGTCCAATTTCGAAGAAGTTGCAGACAACAATTTTATGTCAATGATATTTTAAAATTCTTTATCTCTTGGAGTAGAAAATATGGTGGATAATGAAGAAATTGCTTGTAACAAGTTTTTTTCTTGAGGGGCATGAAAAAGCAGGAGTGTGTGGGTATTAGTTAAAGCTTATTTAGGCTGTAGTTACATTATTTGGGTTGCAAGCTGAAGATATATTGGATCCTTAAAGCTTTTTACAGGTTTCTTGCAGTATTGTGTTGTTGTAAAGTAGCAAGAATTTTTACTTAATGTCTTGTTTAATTTTGAAAACACAACTATTGTAGTCGTTTGACGTATTTTCTTAATTGTCTGCTTTAATTTGCAAGATGATTTATTTTGATATCATAAAATAAAATGGTGAAATAAGTTAATGAAAAAACAAAAACAAAAAAACAGGAAATTTATTATTCTGAACTTTTAAAAGATGAATAAGTTTTAACAATATTTCAGCTTTCACCCTTTCAAAGAAAAGCTAAGCGATCAAGCACAATTTAAAAATGGACTGTTAAAAGGGGGGTACCTTCCAGATAAACAATCTGTTGAAAAACTTATAAAAAAAACCTTTGGAAAACCATGTGGATAAAGACGAAATTGTTATTACAAGCAATTTCTTCATTATTTACAATATTTTCTACCCCTAAAGACAGAGATTTCTAAAATTCCATCAATTAAAAATTGTCTTCTGCAATTTCTTTCAATTTGGACTTGTCCAAAATTTTATCATCTAGTAATGGTTAATTAACAGCAGTCTGGTAAGGATTGATATTCTGTGCAGATCAAAGATGCTCCTTTCTGTGTTCCAAATATAATTGATACATAAAGTGAAAAGTGACCTCCTGGGAATTCCATAAAACAAATACTTGAAATAGAGATTGATTTTAGCAGAGGTCAATCAGAGATAATATTACAGATTCAGAAAAAAAAGCAAAGCTCTAAAAGGTGTCAACCCTGATCAGCCTGGATGACTCCTTTCATCTAGTGTGAGATCAAAGTTCAATGAACTTCTAAAAGCATGTGTTGATAATTATGTGGTCACATTAGGTTAACTCATTACAAGACAGCAAAATTTTAGACTGATGGAAATTCAAAAGAGTTGCAGACAACATTTCAAAGTTAATGAAATTTTAGCTTCTGGGTAGAAAACATTCCGAACAATGAAGAGATTGCTTGAAACAAGCAATTTCTTCATTTTCCACAATGTTTCCCAATTGCTTTTATTCAGGCTGCATGGAAAGGCATCATTGTGTGGGAATGGGTTTAGTTAAGTAAATAAACCTATAAATAGTGTGATTTGTTTCAGGCTCGTCTACAAGAGATGCAGCTCAAGGTCGGAGATATTGAAAAAGGGATGTTGGACGTCACAAATTCGCTAGAGCATGCTATGACTGAACTCAATCTGATGGATATCGCATCAGGCGATCCAAAATGTTTGGAGACTCACATCAAAAAACTTAATGTAAGTTTATTTCTAAAAAGAATGCAAGACTTTTGCTCTCAAACCATGTAAAACAATTCTATTTGAAGAAGAAGAAGGAAGTCTCTTCCTTAACTCCTTACCAGACGGCAAAATTTTACACTGGTCCAAATTGAAAGGAGTTGCAGACGACAATTTAAAGTTGATGAAAATTTAGAATTTTTTCAACTTTCTGGGTAGAAAACATGAAGAAATGAAGAAATTGCTTCTTGTTTTCCAAATTGTAATTATAGAGGGGCGTCAAAAAGCCTCATGGGGACGGGTAAATAAAGGAATGAAATATATTTTCTTGTGTTAAGTTATATTTTATCTCTAACAAATGTGACTGATTCAAATTTATGGTGGCCAACCCGGTTCAATCAATTTCTTCATTTCACACTATGTTTTCCTAATTATTTTTATTGAGGGGCATCAAAAAGCATCACAGTGAGGGAATGCGTGGAATGCATTGCATAAATTTTGGAGTTCAAATTTCAGTATAAATGAATGTTTTGATCGGTTAGTCAATTGATCAATTAATTATTGGAATTGACAAATGCAGGCTAATGTATTGATATTTGGCAAGTCTTATTTATTTGCTTTTAAAATTTGTGTCCACTATTTTGTATTCTCAGCTACTACAATCAGATGTGAAAGGTCAAGATCGTGCTTCCAGGAAGTTGAACAAAGCCCTTGATGACCTGATCTCAAAGGGAGCTGCAAAGGATCCCCAGCTAAAAGAGACACAAGATGAAATGAATGAGATGTTACGAAGAGTCCAGGCCGATGCAAAGGACAAGGAGGCCAAGATGCAAGAAAAGCTAAGACAGGTACAGTAGCAAACTTATAAGGATAATATCTTTAGAATTTCTTTTATTAACCATTCCTAGGTAGGCCAAAATTCTTCTATAGTTTAGAACACTCATTACAGCATTGTTTCTCACCATTTGATGAACAATAAATTAAGCACCTAAGTGGGATGAGCAGCTGGTGGCTCGTGTTGAACGTTATGATTATATTTGAGTGAAGAATGACAGAAAGCTATGGTTAGGTGCCCTGCCTCCAGGATTTGACTGAAATACTGTTAAAAGTGTTGTTAAACCCCATTCAATCAATCAACCTGCAATCGATTGCGAGATGACAGAAATTATTGCTGGTCTTAATTGAAAGAAGCTGCATACAATGTTTGGAAGGTGTGTTTAGTAGAAAAATTCTTCAAAATTTGAAGAAGATTTTTCCTTAAGATTGCACCTCAGTTCTAATTACTATTGTAACAGCTCTCAGAATTCTGTTGCCTTTGAAATGTGTAATATCAAAGAAGAGGACCTGCTGGAAATTTCATGCAACAGTTAGTGTAAAATCTACTTTACATGAGTTAAGTGCTGAATGAAATAGGCCTCTTTCAATTGTTGGCAAGGTCCTTTATGAAAGAAATTGTTAGTAATCATTTTGGAAATATAATTTATCACATACTAATGCATTGTATAATTCATTTGAGCGTGGTCTTTAATTTGTTACTTGATGACACAATTTTAGACTTGTCTAAATTGAAAGAAGTTTCAGATGAAAATATATAGTTGAAGGGCTCGGCCAGAAATCCGTTTACCTCTCCCCACACAATGACACTTTTTGATGCCCCTAAAGAAAAACAATTTGTAAAAAGTGTAATATGAAGAGATTGCTTGCAACAAGGATTATCCACGCATTTTCTTTATTTTACATAATGTTTCCTACCCAGAGAGTTGAAAAAATCCAAAACCTCATACACATTAGATTGTCGTCTGCAACTCTTTTCAATTTGGATCAGTCTAAAATATTGCTGTCTTGTAATGAGTTGATTGATGACTCTGTATGGTTCTTTTGAGCAGATTTCCGCTCACTCTTTTTTAGGTCATGCAAGGTTGCAGGGAAAAGCTATATTAAGTGCCTATAGGAAAATAGTCTCTGAATGATTTTAGACTGTTATTTTAAAATGTATTTGACAGGTGAAGAAGTACGTAGGAGAGTTAGATGACATGTTACAATGGCTGGGTGACTTGAGAACCGAACTCAAATCTGGTACACCATTTGGAGCCTTACCTGACACTGCCAAGGAACAGTTTGATAAATTCAAGGTTAGTCTTTAACGGATAATCTTTTCCAAATTGCATCAAATTCAAAGGGCTGAAAGCATTGAATGGGCTAATAATAGGTCAGTATTTGTTTTTAAAAAAATTATAAATGGTTTTGACTTGAAAATGACAAACAGGTGGTGTAGACAAAGATCTGACTACATGTTTAGGAAGATCTTGGTCTATGTCTCCTGCCAAAGCAGAAATAATCTGGGTTCAGCATGACAAGGGCTACAAATAAGCAGTTTGATAAATTCAAGGTAAATCTTAAGATATCTAGAAGTGTGAGATGATATGTTCCAATGGTTGGGCAACTTGAGAACAAAAGCCAAATCTAGTACACCATTTGCAGTGGGATAGTTAAGAGAATATTTCTCATTTTCATGGATATTTGAAACTAAAAATCTAATCATACAATATTAATTTGCAATGCAGATTCATTAGAGCTCTCCAATCATGATAACATTGAATTATTCAATACTGATTTTTATGAACTCAATTTTCTCAATGTTGTTGAATGAAGGAAGGACAGATTGGAATTTTCCATGACTTATTTATAATTTTCAGAAATATGAAATTCCTTTAGAAATTGTTTTCTGAATGTATTTACTTTTGAGATTTTCATTACAGGCAAGACATCAAGAGCTACAGAGCAAGGAAGAACCAATAAAAGCATTGATGACCCGTGGTCAAGAGATCGTGGATGCTTGTCCCCCAGAGGATGTTGTTCAGGTCTCTGATCGTCTCAGGAAACTGAAGGACTTGTGGACAGACACTAAAGATAGAGCTCAGAAAAGAAAGGTAGGATTGCCAATTTAAACTGTTAACCCATTACCACACAATGACACTTTCTAAAAGTCAGAAGAAATATCGCCATGGAAAACTTAATGGGAAAAGGAGATATTGCTTGTAACAAGCAATTTCTCCTTTTCTCACAATGTTTTCCACCCTATTTGGAATTTATTTTTCACTTTTAGCGCAGTTCGATATGTTGACTGCAACTCATTTCAATTTGGACCAGTATAAAACTTGTCATCTAGTAATTGGTTTAGTGGAATTAGATCTAAAGGTTAAAATCTTTTATAAAAGTCGGTCAAGATTATTCTATAAGTATAAGGGTATCATTTTGAATATACAATATTTATATTTAGTATATTGATGTACCTGTGCTGATGACAAAGGCAAAGTCATCTGACCAAGCATTTTATAATCTTGGAAATTTATTTGTTCTAATGGGTTTGATACCCGGCGGCAGCAAATGTCCTTTCCGACATTTGTCTCTCACAAAGGGGTGGAAAATTGTAAACATAATTGGGAGGCAAGGAAAGGATGTAGTAGTAGTATTGGTGTTAGAAAATCTATTGTTAGGTGCTCCTGCCGCTGCAATATGACTTAAAAACTGTTAAAAGTTGCGTTAAACCCCATTCAATCAATCCATCAAAACTCTGGTTGAAGTGAAACAAATGATTTATACCCATCATTTATCATGTATAGTTTATCCTGTAGGCATAAATATTTCTAGAATTTTAGAATAATGTGTTTAGAATCATGCAGTGTTGGTTTAACTCTACTCCAGTTATGCTACACTTGCAGAATCATGAACAATGGACATTGCTTTTTAAAGCTACCAATTTTGCATTAGAAATTCATCAGTCAATTGGTTAATCTGTTTTTATCCAGGACAAGATGGGCGAACATTTAACCAACATAGATGAGTTCCATGGAACACTAAAGACCTTTACAGATTGGTTAAATAATGCAGAGATTACAATGAGGGGATTCAAATATCCAAGTAAACTTGTGTATAGGGTTGTTAAACAGATGGAGGAACACAATGTAAGTTAATGTAATAGCTTGATCTTGCTTCAGTAACCTACTGCACAATTTGGTCATAGTCAAAATTTTTGGCTAAGTAGATGTTCTGAATATAGAATAATTATTTTACCAAACTTTGGATTAATCCATTACCAGACAATAGATATTAGGCTGGATCAAATTGAAAGAAGTTGCAGACAACTGTTTAAAGTTTATGAAATTTTAGATTATTCAAAATTCTGGGTAGAAAACATTGTGGAAAAATGAAGAAAATGCTTGTAACAAGCATTTTCTTCATTTTCCACAATGTTTTCCAAAGCATTGTTTCTTGAGGTACATTTAAATGAACCATTGAGTAGGAATGGGTTCATCCATTACCAGACAATAAATCTTAGACTAGTCTAAATTCAAAGAAGTTCCAGACAACAATTTCTAGTTTGCCTTTTGGTTAAGAAAGCATAGTGAATATTACAGAAATTTCTCGTAACAAGCAATTTCTTCATTTTTATGCCCCCCCCCCCTCGATAGATCAGGGGCATATTGTTTTACCGGTGTCTGTCTGTCTGTCTGTCCGTCTGTCTGTAACTAAACATTTTTCTATAACTTCACCCCTGATTAAGTTACAATGCTAATATTTGGTATGTAGATGGGTCTCAACAAGGCGCAACTGGGGAAGCTCATTTCATCAAGGTCAAGGTCAAAATTTTAACCCTTTTCCCTAAAATGTTACTCAAAAACTGAACCTGCCAACTAGACATTTTCCTATAAATTCACCCCTAATTAAGTTACAATGCTAATATTTGGTATGTAGATAGGTCTCAAAAAGGCGCAACTGGGTAAGGTCATTTCACCAAGGTCAAAATTTTAACCCTTTTCCCTAAAACGTTACTCAAAAACTTAACCTGCCAACTAAACATTTTCCTATAACTTCACCCCTTATTATGTTATAATGCTAATATTTGGTATGTAGATAGGTCTCAACAAGGCGCAACTGGGAAAGGTCATTTCATCAAGGTCAAGGTCAAAATTTTAACCCTTTTCCTAAAACGTTACTCAAAAACTTAACCTGCCAACTAAACATTTTCCTTTTACTTCATCCCTAATTAAGTTACATTGCTAATATTTGGTATGTAGATAGGTCTCAAAAAGGTGTAACTGGGGAAGGTCATTTCATCAAGGTCTAGATCAGAATTTAACCCTTTTCCCTAAAACAAAGAAAAAAACCCTAATAAAATCACCTGTTTCTACAGAATTCCTGTTTCGGGGGCATGGTGTTTCACAAACACATCTTGTTAACAGTGTCTTCTCAAGCTTTTCTTGAGGGGTATAAAGAAGTGGGATTGTTTTGGAATGGGTTAACTTTTTGCTTGTATTTGAAAAATAATCAGGGTATAGTCATAGTCTTGTTGATGCGTGTCATTGTTGTTGTCAAGGTCATAGTTATGCAAAAATCTTTGATGTTCCATGACTTCTCTTAGTATAGCTAAAGTATTTTGGTCATGTTCGTTAGAGCAACTAATACTATCAAGGGAAGTAACCTTAAATGCATTGTGTAAGAATGATATCCCTGCTTAGATCGATAGTTTTCAGAGAAAATGCTATAGCCCTGATGTTGTCTGCCTAAACATCATTGTTGTCTGAAAACTTTGACATTTTGTAATATCTTTGGTATTACTCATGTAACTGTAAACATTCACTTGTAAACTCAGAATTTTAGTATGTTCAATATCAAGAGGGCAATCAATACCAACAAGTTGGATAAATATAAATGCATTTTTGAAGGAATTATACCCCTTTTTATGCCCCTGCATCGATAAGATCGGGGGCATATTGTTTTACTGGTTTCCGTCTGTCTGTCTGTCTGTCTGTCCGTCTGTCTGTCTGTCTGCAAAACTTAACCTGCCAACTAAACATTTTCCTATAACTTCAACCCTGATTAAGTTACAATGCTAATATTTGGTATGTAGATAGGTCTCAACAAGGCACAACTGGGGAAGGTCATTTCATCAAGGTCAAGGTCAAAATTTTAACCCTTTACCCGTTTCTAAAGGATTCCCGTTTCGAGGGCATAGTGTTTCACAAACACATCTTGTTTAACTTAAAATTTTACACACTGTCAAGTTTTACCCACTTGAACAGCAAATCTTTGATATGCACATGGCATGCTCTTGTTTTACTTAGATTTTTTTTCCCCTTCAAGAATCCAACAGCCAAGCCTCAGGCACCTATAGCTGATGCTCTTATTTTACCAAAATTATGGCTCAATCCTATTGAAAGCTTGTAGTTAATATGCATAAACTTTGATATTTTGCTTTTTTTCTTGACTCTTTGGTACATTTCTCACAAAATTTCATGTTATTGTTCATTTTGATGATAGCTAGTGCGCTGTATTTGACCAGGTTCTCAAAATATGTTAACTTGTATATATTGATAAGACCCATTATGTTTCATTGGATTCAGGCTTCTGTTGTGAAGGTCTGGGTTACATCTAAAGGTCAAATTTGTGCTGGACCAACAAAAGTCAAAATCATAGATAAAGGTCATTTGAAATTTTATCCTATAGCCCTATTGATAGATTATTGACCTTGCCCAATGACTCTAAGAGGAAGTTTAGCTTGGATATAAAATGGCATTATTTGCAAATATTCTGGTCATTTACATGTAATTAAAATGTAAAATGGTTGCATCGCAACCTGAAAGTAGTTATTACAGCTTGAAAAAGGAATAAAGTGATATTTTTCGTTGATTTAACGACTAAATCGTTGTATCTACAAAAATACTTCACTTTATATAAATGTTGACCAATGTCAGAGTTCAAAGTTCACTTTTGGTCTGAATGAATGATTTGATTAGTATATTGACTTTTTGATTGATGGCAGCGACCTGTCAATTTTTGTTTCTGAAGCTTAGGATTTGCACTGGCATTGATGTTCTTGTTTATATTTACACTTAACCCTTTCCTGTTTTTCACAATTTTAGACCTGTCCAATTTCAAAATTTTGGTAGACAAATATTAGCATTCAGTAGGGTAGAAAATATTGTGGAAAAAGGAATTGCTTGTTATTGGTATTTCTTTATTTTCTACAATGTTTTCTTAACTATAACTATTCTTAACTAGAGATTTACAGGTTAATAAAAACGGGAAAAGGGTTAAACCTTGTCGTTCTAAATAAAATGCTTCTCCAGAATTAAATTAAGATGAAAGCGCTTGAAGGCTTGTTTTTGAGGCAATATTTCTATCTTAGTTAACTTTATAAACCATTCTGGTTTAAAAGGGAGAACAGTACGTATAGACGAAGAGCAGACTTTATACCTTCTGCTTAATCAGGAATATTTTGGGTTCATCATGACAAGGGTGAATAACTATGACCTGACTCTTATTTATTTATTTTCAGACATTGAAAGGAGAACTAGATGCTCAGATAGAAAAAATGCACACTCTAGACAGAACTGGTACCTATCTTAAATATTTTGGTAGGAAGCAAGATACCATCTATATAAAGAATTTACTGGTTGGTATCCGGCTCAGATGGAAAAAACTTCTAAGAAGAACTGATGAGAGAGGCCGCCTCTTCAAACATGCTTACAAAGAGGATAAAAGGGTGAGTTTTACAAACCTATCGTATTTATTCTAATAATCGCCCATATTCTAATAAACGCCCATCCCCTAAAATACTGCATAAAATGCGGCATTTTTTCGCCGATTTTAAGTAACAATAGGTGATTCTAATAAACGCCCATCCCCATTCTACGATCGAAAATCAAGTGATGATTAATTGGCGTATTTGAATGAAATGAAATAATATTTGATTTGAATCTATAAGGTAAGTAATTTATTCCTATAAAAACGTAAAGAGATCATCGCTGCTACTTCATAATTATCCATTATTCAACTTGAACTGCCAAGACTTTACTTTTGATACGTCATTTAACTTAGTTGTTTCAACTTGCCAAGGTCAGTTAAAACTGACTGTGGACGGGAAGAAAAAATGGAGTTTGTCACTTGATCTAAAAAAAACTAAAACAATCAATTTCCGTATCATCTGGACATAGGAGTGATTTTAAACTTTGTTATGAGGCTCCCATTGTCTCGGTGTCTGTGGGCGTGAAATTCTTAGATGGACTGTTATTTTAAATTGAAATAAACATATCAATATTGAAAAAAGTTTAATGTTTATTATCCAATATTAAATGGCTGAATCCAAAGAGTCTACGTTTTTAGGTAAAAGCTACGGAGAACTACCAATAACAATGAATCATTTGCAAGCATTAACTTATTTCTGGTCTTGACAATTCTTAAAAAATTACCTCAGTAATGAGCCAAGAAATCATTTATATTAAATCCGATCAGTTAGGATAAGGAGATACGGGTAAAAGAAAAAAAAGACACGAAAGAGAAAGACCTTTACTGTGGACGTCCCTGTCTAGGGCCGTGGACAGGATGTATATCGAATTTTTCAACGCTTATACGTTTAAATATCCGGTTATATTCAGTGAAATGCTAGAAAATAAGTAAATGATTTTAATATCCATAACAAAACACTTATTATCGTAATTTTCTTTAATTGAAATGAGATTGCCATTTTCAATAATGAAGGAAATGAAAAGAGTCGGGAAAGTTCCCGGGCGGCCATATCTCCTTGGTGACCGACGCGTCTCTGCATTGTTGCGTTGAACACCTGGCACGCTTACTCATGCATTAAGATTATTACACGACCCTACTATAACTAATTTGTCGTAATGGACTCAGCCTTGATTTTTGTTTCCATTATGATTAAATGCCTTAAACAAAACCGGGACTAAGACGACAGGGGTACAAGTCTTAGCTTTACGTCGAATTTTTTCAGGTCTTTCAAAAATGGATTATACTTTAAACAGGTACATCTTTACTGTCCTACAAATACAGGAATAATGATGATACGCGATGTCAAGTTGTGAGGGTCAAATTATTAGACATTTTAAAATTCATTGTGACTATGATGCTGTGTTACGGGATTTCCCAACTTTTAGCTGTTTAATTTCCGATGCAAATGCAGAACTAAATATACCTTTGGCTTTTAAAAAGTCGTAAATACATCCTAAATAAAATGTCATTATGATTTTCGTACTATTTGTATTCACCGGTCATCTTTCATACCACACACCTCTCTAATCGCCTACCTCCGTACCAAAAAAACCTCTAATAATCGCCCACCCCCAACTTTGCCGATGGTCACTATTCTAATAATCGCCGGGCGATTTTTCGAATAAATACGGTATTTATGAAATATTCTTCATGATTCTTTTGTCATTGTAGCTTTGATTAATGTGAAGAAAGTCTTCATATTGCTTCTTGTTCTCTTTTACCCTTTACCAGACAGCATAATTTTAGACTGATCCAAATTGAAAGTCAACCTTTCAAAGTGTTTGAAAATTGAAATTAAGGGCTATATTGGTTGGAAAACTTTATGAGGAAAGGAGAAATGATTATTTCAAGCAATTTTAATTTCACCCCTCAATTTTTTCCACTGTATTAAAATGTGGGATTTTGTGGTAATGGGTGAATAAATGCATCAAAAACTAACTGTTAGGTAACTTTAAACAGATACACACACGCACACACACACACACACACACCTTTTCTTGAAATTAATATTTTGAATTCAACATTGAGAAATCAGGTAAAAAAATTCAAGAACATGTGAATCTGTATTTGCCATTTCAGACAATTACATAAAGAGAAGACATTGTGCAGCCTAGAAATCTACACATATTTACTTGTTATGTTTTGGATCCTATGGTTGTTACTTTCCCATGCTTGGTCAACAATGTGTCTGACCCTTGACACACATCATTGCAATATGTGGCATCAATGATGAATTGGGATGAGTGGCTGGTTTCTCGGATAAAATTTTGTAATTTTCTCCCATGTGGGAAACAACAGGAAGCCATGTTTAGATGCATCAGCTACCGAGATATAACTGAAATACTGTTGAAAGTCACTCCAGGTATCAAACCCAAAACTAACTAACCATTCTTAGGAGTGTCTAATAATCAATCTGCATGAATATGTGTTGGAAGTTTCATGTGCAAGGTGATTTTGCTTTTAACTGACTTATTTTTTCTTCCTACAGTTTTATGATTCCTGGAAAACACTCTGTGATTGGCTGGATGAAAGTTCAAAAAAGCTAACAAAGTTTATGGCTCCAAGTTACGCATCTAAACAAGATATAGAGGAACTTAAGGTAAGTACATAACTTACATGCTCAGACTAGTAGCTGCTAACTTGTTACCAGAAAAATAACACTGATCCAAAGTCAAAGTAGAAACTGTTGCAGATGACAATTTATAATTCATCGTTGACTTTAGGGGAAAAAAAGATTGTGGATATATGAAAAAATTGCTTTAAACCCATTCCCACACAATAAATATTTAGACTGGTCGCTATTGAAAGAAGTTATAGATATTGTATTTTGTATCATTTGTGTTGTTGCTTTTGAAAGATTTATAAGCAAATGGCTTTTGTATACCTTCTGACTTTATATTGTGTTCATAGGAATATTATGTTGAATTTATAGGAATATTATGTTGAATTTATAGGAATATTATGGTGAATTTATAGGAATACTTTGGTGAATGTATGGGAATATTGTGTTGGAATTTATAGGAGAGTTACATTGAATTTATAAGAATGTTATGTATTTATAGGAAGATAGTGCAGCTAAAGCTTTGGAGGTATTGAGCATTAATTAGCCTTTTATGTTCATTTGTTCTTACTACTTTCCTTGCTTAGATGCTTTCACACATTCTTGCTTTATTTTGCTAGAGTATAAAATACCTTCTCCCTGAAATCAGCTATATCTTTTTAGCTGACCTTAGATTAAATTGATCATGTAATTATCATTGTTCTGTGACAGTTGACCATTTATCTATCCAAAAATTCTCCCCTGAACCAACTCGCAGATTTGAACCAAACCTCAAATTTAAACTTATTTTATTCCTTTACATTTCACCTTTATGGTTTAACCTACTACCAGACAACAACAGATTGTGTCTTGTCGAAATTCAAAGAAATTGTAGATGGAAATTCAAAGTTAATTGAACTTTAAAATTCTTGATCTTTTGGAGTAGAAAACATTGTAGATCATGAAATAATTGCTTGAAACAAGTAATTTCTTCATTTTTCGACAATGCTTCCAAAGCTTTTATCTTGAGGGACATAAAAAAGTGGTATTGTGTAGGAAAGGGAGAAGCAAGAAATTGTTTGAGACATTGTGAATAGAATATTTAGGTTAATCTATCTAAATTTCAAATATTTGACATTGCTTTGGAAGGAAAATACTGGCTATTCGACAGGCAGTGTCGGCAGGCATGTGAGGCCGAACAGTTGGGTTGCAATGCACAAATGCTAGCGGGATTTTAATGAAACTTTCACAGAATATTTGACATTAAATGACCTTATGTATAGTGTCAGGTTTATGTGATTTATTGTTGCATCATTGAAAAAGGGATTCTTTTCCAGGCAAGGTTTGAAAGACTGTTTTTATGCCCCTGCATTGTAATATTTGGGGCGTATTGTTTTACCTTTGTCTGTCAATCCGTCTTTCTTACATTTTGTGTAGGACTATTCAAGATGGACTTCTCATATTTGGCATGATGATAGATCTCATTGATACACATCTGTAAATACTGTCAAGGTCATGTGAGAAGGTCCAGGTCACTTATCAATGATTTAATTTTTAGTTTCGTCTATCAAAAACAAGCGTTCTGATTGGTCAAAAAAAAAAAATTTCATAACTCCATGAACAAAATTTTGAGCCCGCAGCGATTTTGTATGCTTCTGCACAAAATAGTCCCATACAAAAAGGTATCAAAATTTGTAAAGCTTTTGTTTTTTTCGCTTGATGCTATTACATTATAAGAAATGAAGAGAATATTTTTTGTTTTCATGGAGGTATGAACCGAAAAACCTAATCACACAATGTATGAATCCGCTGATTCATACAGTGTGATTAGGTTTTTCGGTTCGAACCTCCATGAAAACAAAAAATATTCTCTTCATCTCTTAAATGTTACGTTAAATGAAGAAGTTGTGTTGATCACCCTCTGTCCAGCGTCCATAGTGTGTCAACATTCTTAAAATGAAGTCTGCTTCCAAACCACTGGGCCAGTTCAATCAAATTTGGCAGAAATGTTCCTTTTGCGGTGCCCTTTGAAAATTGCTTAAAGAATTGAATCCGTAGAAAACTCTGGTTGCCATGGTAACAAAACTGAAGATTTAAAAAATCTTTAAAAATAATATCCTCCTAACCCAGAAGGCATAGAGTCTTGATATTTTGCATGAAGCATCAGTACATTGACTTCTTTCAGAATTGCTAAAATCGTCACCCTCGGGTCCCAAGGGGCAGAGCCCCAAGGGGGGGGGTTGCTTATATAGAAATAAAGAAAGATTTTTAAAACCCCATCTCCTCCCAAACCACTGGGCCAATTTCAACAAAAAATTTAAATCAGATGAAATCTCTGGTTGCTATGACAATAAGATAAAAAATAGAAAAAAATAAAAAAAAAATAGATAAAAAATCATCTCCACCTGACCAAGAAGTTGAAGAAACTTGATATTTTGCATGAAGCTTCAATACATAGACCTCTTTCAAAATTGCTAAAATGTCGGAGCCACTGGGTGATTGGGCTTAAACAGAAATAAAGAAGGCAACTCTTTCAAACTATTTGGCCAATTTAAACAAATTCGGCGTGAATTTACCTTAGATTTTAACATTTACTAAAACATTTGAAATCTGTTGAAAGCATTGGCCGGAATGGCAACATAAGTTGATTTTAGTTAAATTTTAAAGGAGGTCTTCTCCTGACCCATTTAGTATTTGCCTTGAAGAAAAAAAAGCCTTATCTCAGGTTAGCGCCAGGGCAACTGGCCACTGTTACAATTTTGTCTATTGTTGGTTTATCAGTAGTTTGCTATTTTCAATTTCACATGTTTGCTGTGTTCTGCTTTTTACTTTCCTTACCCCTTTCAAAATGTCTTTGTTTTGATGCTTTATAGAATCACATTGGCCACAGATTTAAGCCACTTGGAGTCTTTCTTCCTTAGTTAGCCAATTACCCGAAAGTTTTAGACTGATCCAGATTGAAATGAGTTGCAAACAACAATTTAAAGTTTATGAAGTATTTTCAACTTTCTTGGTTGAAAACATTGTGGAAAATGAAAATATTGCTTTTTCAAGCAATTTCTTTATTTTCCACAATGTGTTCTCAATTATTTTTCTTGAGAGGCATCAAAAAGTGTCATTGTGTGGGAATGGATTAAATGTAAGACATATGTAGATTATACCTTTGTCCCCATAATTCTAGACTGGCAAAGCCTAAAACTTGTTGCAAACATCATGCTATTGTAAATGGAAATTGAAAATAGGTATTCTCTAGGGTTGAAAACAAAGTAAAGAGAAAGAAGTTTCTCTTTTCCAAAAGTGCTTTCCTAAACAAATTACCCAAGGGTCATGAAACCTATTTTAGCTCATCTGAGCACAAGGTGAGCTTTTATGATCATGCTGTGTCCATCATCTGTTTTCCGTTGTGCAATGTGCATCATGTTTCAACATCTTGTTTTCACTCTAGAGGTCACATTATTTTGCTCAAATGTCTTCAAATTTTGTCAGAATGATGGTCTCTATTGTCTCTCAGTGAAGTTCCAATTTGGATCAAATTGGGTCAAAATCTACATCACAAGGTCAAATCTTGCACTCCAGAGATGTCAAATGTATTCAAACTTTGGTCAGAATTGTTATCTCTATTGTCTATTGGCGAATTTTTAATTTGAGTCATATGGGATCAGAAACTAGGACACTAGGTCAAATCTTAGAAATACCTTGTTTGCACTCTAGAGGCCACAGCTTAGGTTTAAATGTATTCAATCTTTGTCAGAATAATGTTCCCGATGGTCTCTTTGCTAAGTTCAAATTATGCCACATGGGGTCTAAAACTAGGTCACTAGTTCAAATCTCAGAAATAACTTGTTTGCAATCAAGAGGCTCAAATGTCTTGGTATTTGATCAGAATATTTGTTTTCATGGTTTCTTGGCGAAGTTGAATTTGGGTTACATTGGGTTAAGAACTTGTTCTTAAGGTCAAATCAATGGAACACCCTGTTTGCATTGTAGAGGCCACATTTTTGGCTCAAATGACTTGATATTTTGCCAGAATGAGTGTCCCCATTATGTCTTGACTAAGCTTAATATTTGGTCACATGGGATGAAAACTAGGTCACTAGGTCAAATATTAGAAATACAATATTTATTCTTTAGAGGCTGCATTTTAAGCTCTATTTATTTTGAATTTGATCAGATTGATTGGCTCAATAATATCTCTGCAAAGTTTAAATATTGGTCATTTCAGGGAAAATTTTTGTCATGAGGTCAAATCTCAGAAATACCATATTTGCGCTCTAGAAGCCTCATTTTAGGCTCAAATGATTTGATATATCATTAGAATGACTGCCTCGATGGCCGAGTGGTTTAGGTGCTTGACTCGTGATCTGAAGGTCACGGGTTCGAGCCCCAACGTCACCGAGGTGTGTTCACGGGCAAGACACTTAATAGCCAGCCCCAGTCTACCCAGATGCAAAAGTGGGTAGCAGTCGGATTCAGCCACTGCCTCTCTTTCAGGGACGTGAACATCTGGATTGTGAATATCACCTGCCAGTAATACCCGAAAGGGGAGGTAGGCAGTTTAAATAGATTGATAGATAGAATGAATTTCTCAGTAAGGTCACTAGGGTCAAATGTTAGAAATACCTTCTTTGCACTCTTGGGGCCTTATTTTGGGCTCAAATGACTTGATATTTGTTCAGAATGTTTCCATTTAAATCATGCAAACATCATGCTATTGTAAATGGAAATTGAAAATAGGTATTCTCTAGGGTTGAAAACAAAGTAAAGAGAAAGAAGTTTCTCTTTTCCAAAAGTGCTTTCCTAAACAAATTACCCAAGGGTCATGAAACCTATTTTAGCTCATCTGAGCACAAGGTGAGCTTTTATGATCATGCTGTGTCCATCATCTGTTTTCCGTTGTGCAATGTGCATCATGTTTCAACATCTTGTTTTCACTCTAGAGGTCACATTATTTTGCTCAAATGTCTTCAAATTTTGTCAGAATGATGGTCTCTATTGTCTCTCAGTGAAGTTCCAATTTGGATCAAATTGGGTCAAAATCTACATCACAAGGTCAAATCTTGCACTCCAGAGATGTCAAATGTATTCAAACTTTGGTCAGAATTGTTATCTCTATTGTCTATTGGCGAATTTTTAATTTGAGTCATATGGGATCAGAAACTAGGACACTAGGTCAAATCTTAGAAATACCTTGTTTGCACTCTAGAGGCCACAGCTTAGGTTTAAATGTATTCAATCTTTGTCAGAATAATGTTCCCGATGGTCTCTTTGCTAAGTTCAAATTATGCCACATGGGGTCTAAAACTAGGTCACTAGTTCAAATCTCAGAAATAACTTGTTTGCAATCAAGAGGCTCAAATGTCTTGGTATTTGATCAGAATATTTGTTTTCATGGTTTCTTGGCGAAGTTGAATTTGGGTTACATTGGGTTAAGAACTTGTTCTTAAGGTCAAATCAATGGAACACCCTGTTTGCATTGTAGAGGCCACATTTTTGGCTCAAATGACTTGATATTTTGCCAGAATGAGTGTCCCCATTATGTCTTGACTAAGCTTAATATTTGGTCACATGGGATGAAAACTAGGTCACTAGGTCAAATATTAGAAATACAATATTTATTCTTTAGAGGCTGCATTTTAAGCTCTATTTATTTTGAATTTGATCAGATTGATTGGCTCAATAATATCTCTGCAAAGTTTAAATATTGGTCATTTCAGGGAAAATTTTTGTCATGAGGTCAAATCTCAGAAATACCATATTTGCGCTCTAGAAGCCTCATTTTAGGCTCAAATGATTTGATATATCATTAGAATGACTGCCTCGATGGCCGAGTGGTTTAGGTGCTTGACTCGTGATCTGAAGGTCACGGGTTCGAGCCCCAACGTCACCGAGGTGTGTTCACGGGCAAGACACTTAATAGCCAGCCCCAGTCTACCCAGATGCAAAAGTGGGTAGCAGTCGGATTCAGCCACTGCCTCTCTTTCAGGGACGTGAACATCTGGATTGTGAATATCACCTGCCAGTAATACCCGAAAGGGGAGGTAGGCAGTTTAAATAGATTGATAGATAGAATGAATTTCTCAGTAAGGTCACTAGGGTCAAATGTTAGAAATACCTTCTTTGCACTCTTGGGGCCTTATTTTGGGCTCAAATGACTTGATATTTGTTCAGAATGTTTCCATTTAAATCATGCAAACATCATGCTATTGTAAATGGAAATTGAAAATAGGTATTCTCTAGGGTTGAAAACAAAGTAAAGAGAAAGAAGTTTCTCTTTTCCAAAAGTGCTTTCCTAAACAAATTACCCAAGGGTCATGAAACCTATTTTAGCTCATCTGAGCACAAGGTGAGCTTTTATGATCATGCTGTGTCCATCATCTGTTTTCCGTTGTGCAATGTGCATCATGTTTCAACATCTTGTTTTCACTCTAGAGGTCACATTATTTTGCTCAAATGTCTTCAAATTTTGTCAGAATGATGGTCTCTATTGTCTCTCAGTGAAGTTCCAATTTGGATCAAATTGGGTCAAAATCTACATCACAAGGTCAAATCTTGCACTCCAGAGATGTCAAATGTATTCAAACTTTGGTCAGAATAGACCTTTTCACGGTTTCACAGCGCATGCGTCAAATCGAATCTCGTTAAAGGCGATATCTATCCGAGACTTTGTCACGTGATCGATTGCGGGGAGTCGATAATTTATCACTATATAATCCTATATAAATTGTCTATTTTGAACGAGCCAAAATAAAGGTTAAAAATCAAAATTTTGGTGCAAAAAGGGTTTCAATATGTGGGCAGATACATGCAGACTAGTTGTAGCGAGTAATATTGATGATGTTATCGTGTATTAGTAACAAAATTAAGTTTAAAACGACCTGGTGTCTAAGCCATATGAAACATTACGTATCTCGAGTTTTGCGAAAATTACCCTTTCATACAATAATATCTCCTACGAAATAAGATATATTGGACATATTTTTAACTCCCCCCCCCTCACACACATACAAGGAAGGAAAAGTAAATAGTTACAGTTTGACACTCGACGCAAACACTGAATGATTACGTTGATAAATGGAAAATCCCGCCTTGCAGTATACGGACAAGTGTCAAACATCTTGACAGAAATAATATTGACTAAAATAACATTCCAATATTAATCCATTCCCAACGAATGAATTTTTTTACTTGTCCAAAAGAAGCTGTAGATGACATTTTAGAGCTAATGGAATTTAATTGTTAATTTATTTTCTTTTTTTTCCTTATGGGACAGGAAAAATATTGTGGTTACCGAAGAAATTACTTTATCCAAGCAATTTCTTCATTTTCCACAATGTTTTCATATGCTTCTTCTCAAATTGACATTCGCAGCGTTCTGGTAATAGAAGTGTTGGAGGTAAGGAGAAAATATATTCTTAGATTTATATAATCTGCTTTTCGTCTAGATATGCCATATACCGATTTAAAAGTATATATGGAATTTCAAAATTGAGAGCACCATATATTAACGACAAAAGGATTAATTCAGAAATCATAATAGTATGATGACGATGTTAATAGTGCGAAGAAAAGAATGAAAAATAGAAATAATCAAATGTAATGATTATAATGGAGTGCTGTTCGGTAAACAGTCTTGATGTAAAGGGTTCCCTTTGGTACATCACATATCTATATGGTGTTATGTGTAGACGGCAACATGTCACCAAGCATCCAATAAACAACACCGCACACTCTTTATGTATATTAGAAAAATTTAGGAATTGATGAAACAAATTTGTCTTTTTATGTTTCAACCGATATGCCGCCAAGTACTGGGCCCTGATCGACGAATCAAAGAATCCGACCAGACGTCGTTTTCAATCGGCACGGGAATATTATTGCATGGTGTTTATCCATTTATCATTATCATTTCAATCTTTTACCAAAATAAAAATAAATTGAATACGCTTAACAACTTTGAGTGGATACTTTTTGCTGTGGGATAAATATTATCCTAAAAAGATAGGCGGAAATGACAATTGTTGCGTGGCAGATTGTAGATCGACAAGGCATAACTCTAATATATCCTTCCATAGAATTCCGAAGAAACCGGAGTCTAGAAGAAAATTATGGATAAAGGTAACTGGAAGAGTCCGCCATGGAAGAAATAAATTTGCACCAACGAATAATTCTTTATTTTGTGGTCGACATTTTGTGAATGAGAAGAGAAGTGATGATCCAACGTCTGTTGACTTTATACCGACAATGTATCTTCCGGTGATTTTGCCAGTAACATTGAGGCAAAGGAGAGCTACTGTTTCCAGTATGAAATCGTCCAAATATGACGGAGCAGTAGAAACCCTTGTGAAAGAAAACTGTAGCGTGTGTTACATCAAGAAACGCGTTTTGTTGCCAGAAATTGATCTTAGAAATGTGCAGAACGAAGTTCAGATTTCACATGAGCGGTCAGATGAAATGACAGAATGCGAAATGCTGCATTGCCAAATCCCCTGCGAGGTACGATTTCAATTAAAATCTAACGTAAGTTTGGTAGGATTTTCCCCGGTATGAAGCAAGGACACGGGAACTAATTAAATACAAGCTGGTTTTTTCCACAGTTTTTTCAATGTGACTGAGTCTCTGGACAAATCCCTCTTCAAAGTTTTTAAACGCCTTCAACGACTTGTAGGCCCGGACGCTTTCTTTGTCAAACGATTTGTCCCGCGATTCCACTAAATATTCTTTTAATTTTGATATGTCAAAGGCCGGAACATTTTTCAAACCATTTTCCCATCTATTGTTCGGATTTGTAAACACTGACTTCACAAAAACAAACTTGTTTTCTGACATTTAAACACTGTTAAAGTTCGGGGTCGTATCGAGCCTTCTTATTTTCTATTGAGTTTTTCAAACCGGAAGTAAAAACTCCCCGCAACCGGAAAATGTTGTTGTTGTTATTTTTTAAAAGCGTCTAACGTATGTAGACTTTTTAGTCATCTGGCGCTTTACGTGAAAAGGTCTATTGTTATCTCTATTGTCTATTGGCGAATTTTTAATTTGAGTCATATGGGGTCAGAAACTAGGACACTAGGTCAAATCTTAGAAATACCTTGTTTGCACTCTAGAGGCCACAGCTTAGGTTTAAATGTATTCAATCTTTGTCAGAATAATGTTCCCGATGGTCTCTTTGTCGATGGCCGAGTGGTTTAGGTGCTTGACTCGTGATCTGAAGGTCACGGGTTCGAGCCCCAACGTCACCGAGGTGTGTTCACGGGCAAGACACTTAATAGCCAGCCCCAGTCTACCCAGATGCAAAAGTGGGTAGCAGTCGGATTCAGCCACTGCCTCTCTTTCAGGGACGTGAACATCTGGATTGTGAATATCACCTGCCAGTAATACCCGAAAGGGGAGGTAGGCAGTTTAAATAGATTGATAGATAGAATGAATTTCTCAGTAAGGTCACTAGGGTCAAATGTTAGAAATACCTTCTTTGCACTCTTGGGGCCTTATTTTGGGCTCAAATGACTTGATATTTGTTCAGAATGTTTTCATTTAAATCAGTAAAGTTTGATATTGGGTCACATGGGGTAAATAGATAGGTCACTAGGTTCTTACCTAAAGAAATCTCCTCTGCAATGTACTTTCTACTTTTCCTGCACAAATACCATAAAATTTTGTAAGAATATTTGTTCTTGATTTCTTAGACAAGAATTGGTAATGGGTCATTTTATGGGCAAAATTGGCCTCTTGGGTTTTTTTACATCAGCAGTCATAAACTCAGGTGAGGGCTTTGGCGCTCCGTTTTACAAGAAAATTGGTTTATGTATTACTTTAAAATTTTGAAGCGATAGATTACTAACATTAAGGAAATTGCAATTTTTCTAAACGCACAAATATTCTTTATGATATAAGTATTAAAAAGTTCTGAAGAAGCCAAGATTAAGTGAGTTGAAAACTAAGAATATATCAGCTGAAAGCATCATGGAAAACGCTGTACCTGTAGAAAAATTTTCAGGAAAAATGATCCTCAGATTCACAGTCAACAAATAACAAATACGCAAAATATTGTTGTACCATTTTAAATCTGTTTCTTTAACCCATTCCTGGTTTTTGAAATTTTAGACTGGTCCAAATTGAAAGAGGATGCAGACAACAATGAAAATTTGATGCAATTCCAAATAAAACCATCCTATGTGGTAGAAAACATTGTGGGAAAAGGAGAAATTGCTTATTATAAGCAATGTTTTCTC
The DNA here is from genome assembly GCA_946902895.1 of Fragum fragum. Taxonomy (NCBI): domain Eukaryota; kingdom Metazoa; phylum Mollusca; class Bivalvia; order Cardiida; family Cardiidae; genus Fragum; species Fragum fragum. The sequence continues at coordinate 26,207,058 of OX336381.1, forward strand.
AAGTATAAATTCACAGTGACGTAAAATCCCTTGTTTATCCAGGAAAGGGTTAATTAGAACTGAAAAAATTTGGTGCTTCTGATAAATCCAGTAACATGGTTTCTTATTTGATCATGGCAAACTTCTCAATAATCACTGGTAGTCCAATCTCTGCCTATACCTTTTGATTCCAAAATGATTTCCTCCGTGACTTTCACCCAGCTAGAATAGGTTTTACCCAAGTATTTCAGGACAAGAGTTTCCAATAAGGCAGTGGTAAAGATATAGTACTTGTGTCTAATAGACGTAATGAGGGATTTACCCATTACCAAATCATCAAATTTTTAACCGGCCCAAATGGAAAGAATCTGCAAATTTAAGTTTGTGAAATTTTGCAAAATCTTTGTAAACATTGTGGATAATCATGATATTGCTTGTAACAAAGCTTTTTTCTTGATGCATTGAGTGCATTGGAATGGGTAAACCCATCACCAGCTATCAAGTTTTTTAGACTGGTCCAAATTGAAAAAAGATACAGGTGATAATTAAAAGTGCAAATCAATTGTAAAAAAGGTGTTTTGTAGAAGAGGAAACATAGTTAGAAAAGGATACATTGCTTGTTACAAGCAATGTCTCCTTTTCTGACAATGTTTTAATGTAATTCTTGAAGGGTGTAAAAAAGCAGACTTGTATGGCAATGGGTTTAGAGTGCAAACCATTAAACACAGGATGTAAAAGGAAATATACCGGTAATATTTCATTGTAATTTATGCATGGTTTGTATTTGTGCTATAAACTATCTTGTGTAATGCATTTTTGTTGTTGTTTTGGTCTGAAATTATGGAGACATTTTCATTGCATTTTGAGATATTTTTATACAAGTATTATCTTATTATAATATTGTTTATGGGGGAATTACTTGTTTTCCAAAAAGAACTATATTTCTCCAAGCCTTCAATAAGTTTGATCTTGTGGTAATAGGTTAATTAAGGAACAGTTTGATTACTACACTTTTGCTGAGCAAAATATAAACACCTAAGTATTGTCACAGATTAACCCTTGTGATACTAAATAAATATCCTTCTAAGAATAGAACCTAAGAACTAAAAAGCACAAGATGGCTTCATATTTAGATCAATATTTCTTTCAAAAATTAGAAAAAAATCTTTGGCTTACTGGTGACAAATAGGTAGTATATACTAAGATCAGATTACACATTTTTGTGTGCCGGCTGCTCTTTGTCTATACATCCTGCCAATGCAGAAAAATTATTGGTTCAGCATTACATGGATTAAAGGGTAAACTGATAGCAAGGTTGTGTAGTAAGTAGGGGCACTAGATTGAATATTAAGTGCTCTCCATGCTTTGAATTTCAAATAGGATTTTTAAATCCCACCTTTGTGTTCTAAATGATCTATCCTGTGTAAGTAAGGGGGTGAAGATTATTGGTATTGATCAACACAGCTGTATAGATATTGACCTAATGTGATCATTGATCATCACTTGGTTTTCATCCTTAAATTTACCATCATTGGCAGGCAGGTTGCACAGAAATTGTAGTCTGATTTAATTCTAACCTTGTGATTATTTATCTTCACTTGGTATCTGACCTGAAAAGAGCGGGTTGCACAGAATGTGTAGTCTGATTTAAGTCTAACCTTGTGATCATTTACCTTCACTTGGTATCTAGCCTGAAATTTACCATCATTTGAGGGCAGGTTGCACGGAAATTGTAGTCTGATTTAAGTCTTACCTTGTGATCATTGATCATCACTTTGTATCTAATCTGAAATTTGCCACCATTGGAGGGCAGGTTGTGCAGAAATTGTAGTCTGATTTGGGTCTAACCTTGTGATCATTGACCATCACTTGGTACTCATCTTGAAATTTGCCACCATTGGAGGGCAGATTGCGCAGAATTAGCAGTCTGATTTAAGTCTAACCTTGTGATTATTGACAATCACTTGGTATCTAACCTGAAATTTACCATCATTGGCAGGCAGGTTGCACAGAAATTGTAATCTCATTTAAGTCTAACCTTGTGATTATTGACAATCACTTGGTATCTTACCTGAAATTTGCCATCATTGGCAGGCAGGTTGCACAGAATGTGCAGGCAAGTTGCACAGAATTTGCAGTCTAACTTTAGTGTAAACTACCTATCAAATCAAGATCCCAGTTTCATTATCATATTGCCTGTAACAAGCAATAGTCCCTTTTCTGAAAATCTTTTCCAAATCCACATTGAGGTATTGATAAAGAAAAGCCTGCACATATATGCAATATTATCTTAGTCAATACCACTGGTGTATCCTTTACAAGCCAAAGTTGTGTGTAACATTTTTAGCTAGCAAAGCGCCAGCTTTGATAGCTTAAGTTAAAAGACAAAATTTTGAGGTCTTCTCAAAGTTCAAAGATTTCAAACTGCCACTGGAGACTTAACCACTAAATCCATTAAATGCCTATGCCATAAAATGTAGTTCTTATGTATTTAAGGAATATTGCAAACTATGCCTGCAAGTTCATCTTCTAGGTATTTTTCGGTCACTTGAGCACATCAGAGTCTTCAAAGAAGTTGCAGACGCCAATTTGAAATTGTTGAAATTATAAAATATATATCTCTCTAGGTAGAAAACAATGTGGAAAATCAAGAAATTTGCTTGTAACAAGCAATTTCTTTATTTTCCATATTGTTTTCCTGAACTATTTTCTTAGGGGGCGTACAAAGGAGGGATTGTGTGGGAATGGGTTAACTCCTTGGTTTCTTTATCTCCTTTCTATATCATGATAACATTTGACAAAAAAGATTTCTGAACAAAACAATGCTTTGCTAGCTAACAGTACTTTTCAGTACTTTGATCTCACAATGTTATCCAAATGTTCTAAAGGAATGTTGACCCACAACTAGTGCTTCATATTCTTTCAGCCTTTAAGTTTAACCCTTTCCCATTTTTGGAAATTTTAGACTAGTCCAAATTGAAAGAGGTTGCAGACGACAATGAAAACTGGATGCCATTTGAAAAGAAACCATCCTATGTGGTAGAAAATATCGTGGAAAAAGGAGAAATTGCTTGTTACAAGCAATTTCTTCTTTTTCCACAATGTTTTCTTGAGTATAAAATCACAGGAACGTAAAATCCCGTATTTGAACGGGAAAGGGTTAATGAAATTCTGACAACAGTTATTTTGGCATGACAAGGGATAAAAAGAGGAACAAAATAAATGCTCAATTTCACCTTCTCGACTGTTTTCAATTATCATAATTCCTCAGGGTGTCCAAAAGTAGCATTATGTGGTGGTGGGTTAATGAGCAATTTTTTTTAAAGATCCTGATATGGAATTATGTGGTATTGGGTTAATCCATTACTTCACAGCATAATCAAAGACTGGTCCAAATTGAAAAAAAGTTGCAAACGACATTTTAAAGAATATGAAATTCTAGATTTTTTCAGCTTTCTTCGTAGAAAACATTGTTTAATGCAATTTCTTCATTTTACATAATGCTTTTCCAGTTGTTTTTTTCCAAGGGCATCAAGAAGCGTAATTGTGAGGGAATGGGTTTAATAAAGGCGGCATTCCAAAAGGTATTCAAAATATTATTCATTCAAATTAAAAGTGTTTAACGTAGCATAACATAGAACGATAAAAATTGTTCCGCATAGATGAATACCTTACGATAGACTATATACATGTATTTGAAACTCGTTTGTGTGTAGGTTTAACTAACTCATTCATTCCTTCGGAGTTTTTTACGATGTTTTATGAAGTTTAGAATAGTATTGGAGTGATCTGAATTTTTAATTAGGAGATTTTAAAGGTGCCACAATCCTTTAGGTAAAGGTTTTGAAGTATCATTGAAGAATATTTGCTTTAATTTTTACATCCCGTAACAGGTGGTACTGCCCTTGAATAGATCTTTTCTCTATGAAAGGTTACTGAAGGACTTAACCCTTGTCATGCTAAACCCAGAATATTCCTGCTTTGGCAGGAGGTATTGACTAAGTTCAGCTTGCACATATGTGCAGCCTGATCTTAGTCTAAACCACCTGTTTAGAATTTTAATTTCAGAGTTTTGAATAGAATTAATCAACAAAAAATATTGGCCCATAATTTCAGGCCTCAGTGCTTTTAGCCCTTTGATTTTTGTTCAATTCTAAATAAGGATTTTATTCAGCAAAACAAAGGTTAATACGTTGATTCTATAAGAGATAATTGTCTTTGGACTAGCATCATTGAAATGTTTACTAATTATCCTGATTTAAATCATTACAAAACAACTAAATTTTAGACTGGTCCAAATTGAAAGATGTTGCAGTTGACATTTTCAAGGAGATGGGATTGTAAAATCTTTGTCTTTTGTGTGATTGAAAACATTGTGGGTAATAAAGAAATTCCTTGTAACAAGAAGTTTTCAAAAAGTTTATCAAAGGGACACAGGATCGTGTGGTAATGGATTATTATAAAAAGAGGGAGAGAACATATTCAATGTGTGGTATTTAATATGATACCACTTTCAACAGTACTGCAACTATATGGCAGTTGGTACATTTAACTCTAGCTTCCTGTTTTTTCTCACACTAGTACTACTACAACAGTCTGTCAAACCCACTAGATGTTCATCCCACTTATCTACACTACTTCATTTGCCAATTGCTGAGAGACACCTGTGAATATTGCGATGACTTTTGTCAATGTTGCAAAGAATGTTCGCTGAGTCCCCAACACACCTTCCAACAAATTTCAGGAAGGGTATATCGTAAATTTCAAGGGGTTATTTTAATGCTGTTGTCAATGAAAAATATGAGGCAATTACAACAGTGTTGCAGTAAGGCTTCATAATTGTCTATGTTGCCCTAGAAGTATTGGTCCTTATTTTTTCAGATAGCAGTATAGCCCATTTTGGACAATGAAGAAATTGCTTGTCACAAGCTATTTCTTCATTTTTCACAATGATTTCTTCAGTTTTTTTCATCATTGGCTCATAAATGTGGAATTGAATTTGAATGGTGAAACAAAAAGCCATAAATTAATTTCAACTTGTTAAAATAATCTCCATGGAAAAGTGAAAAATTGATTCCTGCTTAACAGTAATATTCAAGCAAGCCTGCAAGTACACTTTTGATATCTGTCACCGTTTTGATGAAGGGAATTAATAAGTACTTATGACTCTCCATCTATCATTCCATCTTACCACCATACATCATTCATTTTTCTGCAGCATGACTCTTGAAGTATGATAGCTATGGACATGAAACTTAATGGATAGATCCCACCAATGGGTGGATAATAGTAAAACCTAAGAGGGATGAGCAGCTGGAGGCTCAGAAAGGATGTAGTAGTAGTACTGGTGTTAGAAACACCAGAAATCCATGGTTAGGTGCTCCCGCCAGTGTGATATGCCTGAAATACTGTAAAAGTGCCATCAAAACCAATTCATGCTTACAAGCTTAATGGAAAGAACTTGCTGAGGATAAGTGCAGAACATAAGAACTTGCACGTCCATACATCCACAACATGTAAACACATCTACTCCTATGGGTCATGATTAGACTGAAATACTGCTAAAAGTGGCGTTAAATAATTAACCCATTCCCACATGGCAAAGTTTTAGACTGGTCAAAATTGAAAGAAGCTGCAGACAACAACTTAAAGTTGTTGAAATTTTAAAAATACTTGTCTTTTGGGTTTGAGTGGGATTGAGTGGGAATGCGTTAATTAGGAGATTTTAAAGGTGCCGCAACCCTTTAGGTAAAGGTTTTAGACAAACTTACAGGCAAATTTGAATGAAATTTTCACAGAATGTTCCTAATTGGACAGAAATTATCAAGTTTTGAACTCCGACAATGGCAGCCATTTTTGTTAACCTTAATGTTGGATTGGCAAATTATATGTCATAACTACAGCTTAGTTACGATGTTTAAGTTGCCAACAAACTATTCTAATTTTTTGTTGCTTGCTACATACCATAAATTTTGAAAAAAACACAACACAATTTCAAATGGTAGCGGGACTTATTGTTAGAGTCGATGAGCAGGGCTTATGAAGCAAGTGGGAAGAGACAGGGATAAATCAATTGCAATGTATAAGAAACCTAGCTCTTGCTTGTTACCGCCTGCCGTTTCTATAAGTTTTTTCAGTCAGAGGCTGCAACAAGACACTGTAAATAAGTGGGTAGATGAATTTTGTAATTGGATAGCTCGATCATACCTGTTTGGATGCAAAATCATATTATTAACCCTCCAATAAATTGTTTTGAAAGATAAATGGGTATATACCATATGACTGGTTTCTTTTGTGAGTGCAGCTTTTGTATTGTGGATTGAAAAACAATAGGAAAAAGAATGAATATTTGAATTGGTCCTGTCAATCTGAAGGTCTTATCCTTTTGTAAATCTTTTCTTGTTCTTGTTATGGTGAACCCGGAATATTCCTGTTTTTGCTGGAGGCATAGACTAAGATCAGCCTGCACATATGTGCAGTCTGATCTTAGTCTACACCACCTGCCTGTTCATAGAATAACTTGCCAAAGAAATATTACTTCTCTGTGAGAGCTTAGTAGGGGTAGAAAACGTGTAAAATGAAGAAATTTCTTGTTGCAAGCAATTTCTTCATTTTACACAATTATTTCCGAACTGATTTTTTGAGGATTGTGAACAAGCTTCATTGTGTGAGAATATATTAATCAAAACATATGTTGTTGGTAATCATTAGAATTGTCCTAAAATGATTCGTACAGACTGTAGCAATCCCTTTTCGTTTGTAGTACAAATTATTTGCTGAATTATGCTCATTATACCAAATTATGTTATGAACTTTTCAAAAGCTTATTGCACTCTTTTTTCTCAACAATTGTATTTAATTGCTTCAATTTCATTCACATTATACAGACAAGCTTTGGTATATTGAACTCCTTTGACAAGCTAAATTTTCTTTTAGCTTTCATGGAATTAATAATTAACCCATTACCACACAGTGATGCTTTTAAACACCCCCCCCCTCCCTCAATATAAAGAATTGGAAAGCATTGTTGAAAATGAAGAAATTGCTTGTTACAAGCAATTTCTTCATTCTCCACAATGTTTTCAAACCAAAAAGACAAAAGTTTTTAAAGATTCCATCAACTTAGAATTGTCGTCTGCAACTTCTTTGAATTTGGGCTGGTCTAAAAAATGTTTGTGTGAGAATGGGTTAATGTACAGTTTTACCTATTACAGAATGTTACACTGGTCCCAATTGAAAGACATGGGCAGTTGCCGACAATTCAAAATAGAAAATGAGTGTCACATTCCTAAGAAAACATAGTGGCAAAAGGAAAAACTGCTTGTGACTCATTTTGCCAAAATGTTTTTCCTCGTTTAATTTTCTTCAGTGTGTGTAAATAGGGGATTATGTGGTAAATTACCCATTCTGTATCAGAGACAATTATGTTGAACTAAAGTACTGCCTTTTCCGAGTTAAATGCACCATATAGGATAGAAAACATCATGGCAACAGGAGAAAGATTGTAAGAATCAATTTCTAATTTCATCACAAACTTTTTATTGGATATTTTTCCTGACTGGCATTTATAAAGAAGTGGGTTCAAAGAAGTTTGTGGGGCTTGACCCATTTCTACATAATTCCACTTTTTTTTACAAATCTTAAGAAAATATTTTGAGAAACAATATGAAAAATGAAAAAAATTGCCTGTCACAAGCAATTCCTTCTTTTTTTCACATTGTATTCTACCTGGAATAACAGAGATACTTGAAATTCAATCAACATGACATTGTGGTCTACAACTTCTTTCAATTTGGAACAGTCTAAATTTTTGTTCCTTAAAGAAATTCTGCTACATGAGCAATTAAGTTTTCATTCACTGTCTAATTCACATGAATAGACTCTTCACAATGCTTTGACAGACAGGGGCAAAGTGAAACCCAAATTGTCTCATTTTGTAACCTTGTCAAAATGTCTACCAAAGTTATATTGAAACAAGATACCCTTAGTCATATTACAATATTCATGATCCATAGGAAAGGATCCTTATTTTGACATTGCAGTTTTAACCCATTACCACATAACAAAAATTTAGACTGGTCCAAATTGAAAAAAATGGCAAACAGTAATATCAAGGTGATTGATATTCAAATACCTCTGTCTTTCTGGGTAGAAAATACATGTAATGTGGAAAATTAGGAAATTGTTTTTTTAAAAGCCATTTCTTTTTTTTAGCTCACCTGAGCACAAAGTGCGAGGTGAGCTATTGTGATCGGTCGTTGTCCGTCGTCCGTCCGTCCGTCTGTCCGTCTGTCCGTCCGTCCGTCTGTCCGTCTGTCCGTCCGTCCACAATTTCTTTAAAAATCTTCTCCTCCTAAACCAGTGGGCCAATCAAGCTGAAACTTTGCAGGGATGTTCCTTGGGTGAAGTTCTTCAAAAGTTGTTAAAAGAATTTAATTTCGTCAAAAACTCTGGTTGCCGCGGCATTTGAAAATGGGAATCTTTAGTAATTCTTTAAATTTCTTAAAAAATCTTCTTCTCCTAAACCAGAAGGCCAATCAAGCTGAAACTTTGCAGGGATGTTGATTGGGTGAAGCTCTTCAAAAGTTGTTAAAAGAATTTAATTTCGTCAAAAACTCTGGTTGCCGCGGCATATGAAAATGGGAATTTTTAGTAATTTTTTAAATATATTTAAAAATCTTCTCCTCCTAAACCAGTTGGCCAATCAAGCTGAAAGTTTGCAGGGATGTTCATTGGGTGAAGTTCTTCAAAAGTTGTTAAAAGAATTTAATTCAGTCAAAAACTCAGGTTGCCGCGGCATTTGAAAATGGGTATCTTTAGTAATTCTTCAAATATCTTTAAAAATCTTCTCCTCCTAAACCAGTCGGCCAATCAAACTGAAACTTTGCAGGGATATTCATTGGGTGAAGCTCTTCAAAAGTTGTTAAAAGAATTTAATTCCGTGAAAAAATGTTGTAACTGCAGCATATGAAAATTAGAAATTTTAGGAAATCTTTGATGTTGTTTTTTTCATAGACTACAAGGCCAAAGGCCTTTATATTTTGTAAAGAGCTTAATCATATGGTTCTCTACCAAGTTTTTAAATATTTAATCTCTTGGGTCAAAAATGGCCCCGCCCCTGAGGTCCGAAGTTTGGAAAAATTCTTAATAAGAGCAATTTCAAAAGGCTAAAATCTCCTCTTAAACTATAAGGTCTAGGATATTCATATTTGGTATGTAGCATAACTAGATGGTTTTGTACTTTATCACTTATAGTTGTCCTCCCAGGGTCAAAAACGGCCCTGCACTAGAGGTCCAAAAATTGGGAAAAAAGTAAAATTTGAGTATGTTAAAAAAAAATCTTCATTTTAAGGCGGATGGCATTTGTATTTTGAGTGTAGCATAGCCTGGCTGTTATCTATCAATTTTGATTAAAATTATGCCTGTAGGTTACCCTTTCCGTGGGTGTCCAAAGTTAGTAAAAATGCTCAGTTAGACCATGTTCAACAGTCTTCTCCTCCCAATCTACAAAGTCTTAGGCATTCATATTTGGTATATAGCATGAACAGATGGTTCTTTACCGTGTTAGCTAAAATCTTAGCCCTGGGACAAAACATTGCACTGCCCCAGAGGTCAAAAATTTTGGAAAACATCCAATTAGAGCAACTTTGAAAGACTTCTTCTTCTGAAATATATGGTGAAGGGCTTTCATATTTGGTATGTAGCATGACTAAATAATTTTGTACTATGTTATAGGAAAAAATGCTCGTAGCATAAAAACGTCTCTGCTCCTGGGGTCAAAAATTGCGTAAATCGCATTGAAAGAATTCTTTAATAGAAATGGAGAAATAGCTTGTCACTCCCTTTCTCACAATGCTTTTTTAAAACTTTTTTCCTGAGGGTGACAAATTGTGGGATAGTTTGGTAATGGATTAAACAATAAAGCCAAAGGCATTGATCTTTTTGGAAAGCATTACTGGATTGTTTGTACAAAGCCTGAAATCTTATATGTGTTTTATTTATTTTGCTCAAATTAAGTCTTTTTTATACAAAAAAGGACTGTAATTTGCGGATGCCTCAGGTGAGCGATTTAGGACCATCATGGTCCTCTTGTTCCACATTTTTTATTTCCAAAGCTTGTGTAAAAAAAACGGGCATTGTGTTCACTCTCATGCTTTTGCATGGTGGGTTTGAGCAAGCCAATGTATTTAGCGACAATTTTGAATAAGCTATGTCGAGACAACAAAAATATTCAGATTGTTCAAAATTGAAATTGAAACTTAAATATGGGGCACTTGTACTTTGTCTTGTCTATCTGAAACTTCTTTCACTGTGGACCACTTGAAAGATTTATTATCCAATAGTGGGCAAACAGTATTCAATTTTATAATATATCTTGCTGAACCCAGAATGCTCCTGCTGGCAAGAGACATAAACAGAGCTTTTCAAGAAATTTTAACTCATGACCATCTGCCCTTTGATTATAATGCTGTTATGTAAAGGATTTTATTCATCATGATGCGGGTTATTTTCACTTCTAATCTATGTATAGTTTGGATGGAGAAAATTTTTGCATTTCCGATTTCTTACATTTTCAGAGATTCCAACATCAACTTGCTGCCAAACACCCAGCATTTTATTCTGCCTCAAGACTTGGTCGAAACTTGAAAGACCGATGCACAAAGGCTGATCCTGAGCGAGATGAACTACAGCAGATGCTGGATGAGCTAAAAAATAAATGGAATTCTGTTAGATCCGTGGTCTCTAAAAGGTGAGCTTTTACACTTAAAGTAGTTTTGCACCCACCTCCTGTGTGTTCAGTGAGTTTTGGTATGAATAGATATGGTTTATAATCATAAAGCTAAGTGAAATGAGCAGCTGAAGGCTCAGAAAGGATGTAGTGGTGTGAGAAATGCTAAGAATCCATGGATATATGCTCCAGCTGCCACGATGTGTCTGAAATACTGTTAAAAGTGGTGTTAAACTCAATTCAATCAAGGCCGCCGTCATAGCGCGTCAGGCTCCTAATCCTCAATCATGGGATGATCTCTGGTGGCGGCACATATTCTTTTCGACATTTGTCTCTCACCAATGGGTGGATAATCGTAAACCTAAGTGGGATAGCAGCTGGAGGCTTGGAAAGGATATAGTGGTAGTACTGGTGTGAGAAATACCAGGAATTCATTGTTAGGTGCTACAGCCGCCGCAATTTGACTGAAATACTGTTAAAGCGATGTTTAACCCCATTCAATCAATCAATGTTTTACCGGTGTCCGTCTGTCTGTCTGTCTATCCGTCTGTCTGTCTGCAAAATTTAACCTGCTAACTAAACATTTTCCTATAACTTCAACCCTGATTAAGTTACAATGCTAATATTTGGTATGTAGATAGGTCTCAACCAGGCGCAACTGGGAAAGGTCATTTCATCAAGGTCAAGGTCCAAATTTTAACCCATTTCCCTGAAACAAAGAAAAAAAAAAAACAATAAAAATCACCTGTTCTAAAGAATTTCTATTTCGGGGGCATACTGTTTCACAAACACATCTTGGTCAAATTAAATCTACTTTAAATTTTTGTTTGCAAATCCTTTGAATTTAGACAGGTCTAAAAAAATTTAAAACAGTAAAGGGTTAAACCATTCAATTGATTTGATACAAACTTCACATATTAACTCAGTATCAAATAAAGATGTACATATTCTATTTGGTTTAGGTCAATTTACTCTTACAGAGTTGTGGCCCTTTGTTGAAATATCATGTCTACTCATTATACCCCCCAAAATATATTTGGGGGGGTATATAGGAGTCAGCTTGTCGGTTGATCCGTCTGTCTGTCTGGAGCTTTTTCGTGTCCGCTCAATTTCTCGGCAACCATTGGATGGATTTGATTCAACTTTCACTGATATAATCAGTATCAAGCAGAGATGTGCACATTCCATTTTGGGTACGGTCCATTGATTTTTGAGGGTTATGGCCCTTTGGTGAAAAATCGTGTCCGCTCAATTTCTCAGCAACCATTGGAAGGATTTGATTCAAATTTCAAAGAAAGACTTGGTATAAGACAGACATGTGCATATCCTATTTTGGTTATGGTACATTGATTTTTTACTGAGTTATGGCTATTTAATTAAAAAGTCCGTTTTTTCTTATGGCCCTTTGGGGGTAGCACTTATACATGGACAAGCCCTGTTGGGGGGTATTAATCCGCTTTGCGACAATTTCTAGTTTTCTCTGAAAATAATCAATGGATTTGATTCTAACTTGACAGGTAGGCTCTGTAAGAGAGATGTGCAAAGCCTATTTTGGTTGAAATCCATTTACATTTTACAAATTCGTGCCCTACGCTGAATTATCATGTCTGCTTATCTTCCCATCAACTACACAAGGGATTTTATTCAACTTTCTCAGGTAGATTTGGTATCAGGTAGAGATGTGCATATTTTATCTTTTGAACAGTTTGTTAATTTTTCACAAAGTAATTGCCCTTTGATGAAAATTTTTGACAGATTAATTAGTGAAAACAAAAATATTTCCCCATACCACCCCCCTCCCCCCAAAAGATAGAAAAAAAATGTGGCAGTCTAGCTTTTCATACTGCCGTATCTAGTACATGGACCTTGCTTTTACCTTTTCGAGCGTTGCCCGGTAAAAATGTTTACTTTTACATAAGCTACAACTGAATATCTGGAAAGGTGAAAAAATTCTCAGCGTTTACGCCACAACCTTGCCTTATCTGAATTAATAAAGATTTGCAGCACAGTAAGGAGCCTGTGTTGAATTTCACAGCTTTTGAGAAAATCCCTCGATTTACCTGTAGACGACAATCAATGACGCGTGACTCATTAGATAGTCGGAACCCTTTGAGGTTTCCCTTCAGTTGTGTTTACCTGTACGATAAATACAGAGTAATCTGAATTGAGTGTAATTGAAAAGAGAGTAAGGTATGACATCGTAAATTTCAACTCAAAGTTTGATGTAATTATTGTGTTTTTGACTGAGTTTTGTTGGAATTTGAGAGTGTAAAAATAAACAAAAGTGGCGTCGGATTCAGGCACGAGCATGGGTTCCGAGGAGGAACGCTGGGGTCAAATGGCCATACCCCGGATTATGATGACTTCTGCAAGGTATAAACACTCATTTCCTTATCACAAGTCAACTTTCGTGTGGGGTATTTAAATGTTTTGTTTTACGACTGTGTTTGGAGATTGAATTACAAACTCGGTGCCATTTAAATGTAGTATGGTTCAATGACTGAGGTAACACTTTCACTATTGAGAAAATGCCTTTGGAAATGGTGACGGAATGTTATGAGCAAATGCAACAATGCTCAGTTGAATAAGGCTGAATAACCCTTTCCGTTTGTTTTTTCCCCAAAAAATTTTGTACTAGTCCTATTACAAAAGGGGCAGCTGATGACATTATAAAGAACAATTCAAAAAGTAACCATCTTATATGATATATGTTGCAAACAATTTCTTCCTTTTCCACAATGCTTTTTCTCTAGTATAAAAAACACATTTAAATACAGGGATTGAACAGTAAAGTATTTAATGAATTAACAGCTACATAAAATTGGTCCGGATTGGTCCAACACCTAAGTGTCAATAAAATGGATTTAACCCATTCCCACTCAGCGACGCTTTTAGACGCCCCCATGAAAAAAACTTTGGAAAACATTGTGGAAAATGAAGAAATTGCTTGTCACAAGCAATTCCTTCATTATCCACAATGTTTTCTATCCAGAAAGATGAAACAATTCGAAATTCCATAAACTTTAAACTGTCGTCTGCAACTTCTTTCAATTTGGACTGGTCTAAATTCTTTTCATGTGGGAATAGGTTAAGCAATTTTTCCTTTTCTAATAATGTTATTTGTTTGAAAAGGGTTCTTTTCTGGGGAATGAAAACAAGTGATGTTGGAATTTCCAACAAGCCTAGAATTAAGCCTTATTTGGTTAAACATGCAGAAAGTAAGATTCATAAAAAAACAAAACTTCAAGAATGAGATTTTGGTCAGTATACATTAATCATTACTAATTTTATCTGCTTCTCCACCAGTTACAAATCTAAGTAAATATGACCAGCATTGTGCTAACTCATAGGAATTATTTTATATGTAGTTTTTAGGCTTTAAAACATTATAACTATTATAACCAATTAACAGGTGGCAAAATTTTAGACTGGTCTCAATTTAAAGGAGTTGCAGACAACAATTTAAAGTTTATGAAATTTTAGATTTTTTAAACTTTCTGGGTAAAAAACATTGTGGTGAATGAAGAAATTGCTTGGATCAAGCAATTTCTTCATTTTCCACAATGTTTTCTCAGTTGGTTTTCTTTAGGGGCGTTCAAAAGTGTCATTGTGTGGAAATGGGTAAGATATGTTGTACTCACAATGTTTTGGTTGTCAAAGCATTATTTTGCTCTACGTCTCGGATCCCATAATCAATATATTGGTGGTCTGTAAAACGTATAGACTTCATCAATATTTAATTTCCAATGTATCTAATGGAATTATTGGATCATTAAGTAGGAATTTCTTTAACCAGATGACAAAAAATCAGGCTAGTCCAAATTGAAACAAGTTGCAGACAATACTTCAGTCAGTGGGAAAAATTGTGAGAAAAGGAGAATTACTTGAAACAAGTAGTTTCCCTATTTTCACAATGCTTTCTCAAAGAACTTTCATTTAGTGCATTAGAAAGCTTGACTGTGAAGGAATAGCCATTATAGGTTAACCCTTTTCAGTTCAAACTCTGGTTTTTACAACCCTTCTATTTTATAATTGCAAAAACATTGTGGAAAAAGAAGAAATTGCTTGTAACAAGCAATTTCTTCTTTTTTCACAATGTTTTCTACCCTACCAAATGGTTATTTTCCAAATTAAAATTTTGTCTGCAAAAACTTTGAATTTGGACAGGTCTAAAATTTTGCCAAACAGGAAAGGGTTAAACAGATGGTTTTATCCATTACCAGACAATCCCATTTTTCAATACAGATGCACTCAAGAATAAAGTCTCTAGTACTCAATTCTTGAACAGGGGTGTGGAATTCCCATGCCCGACTTGTCCGACACGGGCTTTTTTACCTGTGGGCAAGTACATTTTCGAGGCTACTTGTCCGTGGACAAGTAAATATCAGGGCAAATCTTGGAATGGTACTAAATAGATAGAAGAGATTTGTGAGCGTAATGTTTGTATCTAAGGCTAGAAAACATTGTTTTTAATGAAGAAAATGCTGAGTTCCAGCATTTTCTTCTTTAAAACCAATGTTTTCTCACAATTTATCTGTTCTTCATCTTTTCACGGGCAAGTCCATTTTGATCCTGGACAAGTAGAAAATCACATTTTACTTGTCCATGGACAAGTAGAGAAAATCGGTATTTCCACACCCCTGTTGAAAAGGAGACACAATATTTCCAATTGCTTGAGCTGTTGTCTGCAATTACAGTCTTCAAATGTTTAAATTACGAAACAGGTGGGACTTTCTCAGATTCATTAAGAAAACTCATTCATAATTCTCCTCAAAACAAGAAAATATTTTAACAGGTAGGTGAAGATGTGCCCCTTATCAATATCATATAATAAAGGATTCAATCAAAACCAATTATTTGGTTAATTATCACACAATACCTTCAGGCTATTGTGATTGATGTCTGTTAACCCATTACCAGACAGCAATATTTTAAACTGCTCCGAATTGAAAGGAGTCGTTAACAACAATTTAAAGTTTATGAAATTTAAGATTTTTTCGACTTTATGGGTAGAAAACAATTTGTGATATGAAATTGCTTATTAAATGAAATTTCTTCATTTAACACAATATTTTCCCAATTGTTTTTCTTTAGGTGTGTCAAGAAAGTCATTCTATGGGAATCTGTTACGAAATATTTTAACCCATTCCTACACAATGAGACTTTTTGACGCCCCCTCAAGAACAGCAATTGGGAAAACATCATGCTTTTGATAAACAATTTCTCCATCTTCTATACTATTTTCTACATAGCAAGTTGGAAAAATTTAAAATTTCATAAACTTTAAATTGTCGACTGCAACTCTTTCAATTTGGACCAGTCTAAAATTTTGTCATGCGGGAATTGGTTAAGTGGATTGTGCACAACTCAACCCCGTAAACTTGCTAGGTAGAGCATGAGACTAAATGCATTTAGATACTTCGGCTGACCAAACTAACAAACTTATTGTCTTTCGGATGAGACATTTACCAAGGCCAAGTCTGACGGAGCATGTTAAAGAACTAGGCAGTGCTGCTTGTTGTTTCATCTTGTCCAGACAGGAATGTCATAGGTTTAGTATGACAAGCATTAATCCTTGTCATGCTGTATGAATTACCTTACTGAATTGCTGTAAAATCAAAGGACTGAAAGCACTGATGGAACTTGTTGTTCATAAATCAAAATCAATTTCATTAATAACTCTGGCAGGAAAAGTACAAGCAGGGGGTCTAGCCCAAGATCATACTGCACTTATGTGCATTCTGATCTTGATCTACACCTCCTGCCAGAACCGGAATATTCCGGGTTCAGCATGACAAGGGTTAATATCTTGAAGAAGTTTCATAATGTTTCACCTGATTCCTGCGTACGTACACCCACCTTGTATGAAATATATATTGGTGTTTGTATTGGAAATGATAAATTTATAGAGACATATATGAAGGGTTTAGTAAACTAAACCATCACAATTAGGGCAATTAAGGCTACAGTTTGTGTAATTTTAGAAGGCAAATGTCCTTATTTGGACATTTTGATTGACTCAATACATACATCCACTACCCTTAATTGTTAGGAAAATTGAAGTATGACAAAATAGAGAGCCTTATGACAGGTTTATAGATCGTTATCAAGGGGAAGGGGTCAACATCCTATCCATGATTTCTGATAAGCTCAATTAGCAATGAAGTGTTTATTCTAGGCAGAGGGATTTGGGGATTCTCCCACTTTTTTCAAAGATCCCCCATATTTTCAAAATTGGTTGGGGATTTTTTTCTATCAACAAAGAACATCAAATGCCAAACATTTCCTAGAATCTGCCAAGGCTGCATTTTTGTACCATTGTCTCAAAAAGTTCATAAATGTCCCCCGTTTTTTAAGACCAAAGTGTCCCCTTGGTTCCTAAGACCTGTTAGCTGAATTGTTAGTTTGATCTGTCAATTTTGTAAAATGTCCCTACTTATTTTAGTCATTGGGGACATTGTCCATTTTGTTTCCATAATCTTGACAGACCACTGCATTTCTCAGTTGTGCAGATTTTGCTCTGAAATCCTCCACATTTTGAAATCCTAGAACAAACACTGGTAGTGTCAGCATTTCCAACATTTGTTTCTAACCAATTGATGGATAATTGTAAACTGAAGTAGGATGAGCAGTTGGAGAGAAATACCAGGAATTCTTGGTTAGGTGCTCCAGCTGCTGTGACTTGACTGAAATACATTGTACTGCTAAAAGTGGCATTAAACCCCATTCAATCTATCAATCTTTGAATTTAGACCATTCTAAAATTTTGTTGTCTAGTACATGTAATTGGTTATATATAAGACAGATTCATTTACATTTTACAAGGCAGAATGAGTCTGTTGCAAGAGTTTTTATGATATATGAATTTGTGTCAAAAAGACAAACTTTACATAATTTTGAATAAGAAGATGTTTTAATGAAATTTTTGTGCAACGGTGCATAAAGATAACAGAATCAGAAGTTAATTCATGGGCAATCGCCATGTTGACAGCTTTTTACAACTCAATAGGTGCTGTAGTTACTATATTTTCTTAACCAACCAATGTATGAAATAAACTAGAGAATTCAGATAATCCATTCCTTCACATGCGATCCTACAATTTTACGACTCTAAGAAAATGAGTCCGGAAAACTACAAATGTTTGTGGAACATTAACAAATTTTATCACTTTCTATATAACCTATGAAAAGTGATAGAAATATTTGAAATCCTATCAACTTAAAATTGTCTTATGCAATTACTTTCAATTTGGATCGAATACTCTGAAATTTTGTTGTTATATAATTGAAAATCAGAATGTGTATTAGATTTGAAATAGAGCAGCATTTAACCCATTCCCAAACAAGGAAATTTGGACAGATCCAAATTCAAAGAAGTTTCAGACAAGGTTTCTAAGTGTGTGTAATTTGAAAAATAATGACTGGATATGTTACATGCCATTTCTCCTTTGCCCAAAAAGTTGACTTAAGTAGACTTGTCCAAATTGAAAGGAGCTGCAGATGACAATATCAAGCAATTTCTTCATTTTCTACAATGTTTCCAAGTTTTTTTCTAGAGGGGGATTGTGTGGGAATGGGTTAATATTAAAAAAATCGACATTTTGTTGTATTCAATTCACGTCCCTTGATTATCTAGGACAGAATTTATTAAAGAAACTTGGCAAAGTTCTCATTTAAGATTGCATTGTATAATTATCGAATAATGAAGTGGGCTGAAAAGAGAAAAGTAAATAAAGGATTTAAATACCTGCTATTATGGAATGCCATTCAATCTGAGGATAAGGTCTGATACTAAATGATAATATTATCAGGGATTTATTTCAGAAATTATTGAATATGGCTTGGCCATCATTTACCTTTTCCCATACATTAGAATGTAAACAATAACCTGATATGTTTTTATGCCCCCTAGGCCCCCAGTGCATCTTCCATATGATTGTAGATATCATAGATTATATTAGATAGGGTAGTTATCTTCATTCTCCAAATCAGGAGCTGTTACATTCTGCTAATGACACTTCTACTTTTGTTTTACATGTATCTTCCTGCAGAAATTTAGATGCAAAGGATTGATCCGTATATGTGGCAACAATACTTTTTTGCAATAACATTTACCAACAAAATAGAAACTCTATTACTATGGAGCCCATGTCCTTGTGGTAAGAGCTACTGTCATAGCTGTCAGACTCCTTATCTTCAATCATGGGATTTCATGGGTTCGATCCCCGGCTGTGGCACATATCCTTTCTTACATTTGTCTCTCACCAATGGGTGGATAATAGTTAACCTAAGATGGATAGCAGCCGGAGGCTAGGAAAGGTTGTAGTGGTAGTACTGGTGTGAGGAATACCAGGAATCCATTGTTACAGCAGCCATGATATGACTGAAATACTGTTAAAAGTGGTGTTAAGCCCCAATCAATCAATCAATATAGTGGAAACAATGCTGTAGTCAATGGGTGGGGCCAACAGTGTAAGTTGGTTGGGCCAGTGATTGGTCAATTCAATAATAGGGTTTGAAGTAAGAAATCAGTTGAATATACCTAAAGGATATAAAAACTATAAAACCTTAAAATCAAACTTTTAACGTGTCGAAGGCTTTGGCATAAGTCCTCAGGCCGTGGTGCTGTGTTATTTATTACCTGGCTACAGTATTTTAGAATGGTTCAAGGTGAAGGTCTAGATGCAGACATCAATTTCAAGTTGATGACATTTTGAAAGTCTGTGTCCGTACGGGTAGAAAAAATTGTATGAAATGAAGAAATTGCTTGCCATGAACACTTTCTCCATTCTCCACAATTATTTCTCAAGCTTTTTAATTGAAGGGCATAAAAAAGCAAGATTGAGTTAAGTATTCATATACATAAACTTTTTTGTGTTAATTAACCCTTAACCAAAGGACAAAATTTTAGACTGGTCCAAATTCCAAGAAGTTGCAGATGACAATTTCACATTGAATTGATGAATAGATTACATTGTGTTCATTGAAGAAATTGCTTATTATAAGCAATTTTCTTTTTGGCCCACAATGAATTTTCTGGAGAGGCTTCAAAAGGTGTTATATTGTGAGAATGATTTAACTGAAATTAACTCTTGTCATGCTGAACTTTGAATATTTGGCAAGTCAGGTGTAGACCAATATCAGCCTGCATATAAGTTCAGTCTGATCTTGGTCTTCAACTCCTGCTTGTACTTTTCCTGCCAAAGTTGTTGAAGAAATTGATTTAAAAAAATATTGAATTTGAACAATAAGTTCTGTCAGCCCTTTCAGCTCTTTGATTTAACAACAATTCAGTAATGTAATTTATACAGCATGACAAGGGTTAATGAGAGGTAAATATTTTTTAATGTTCATTGATTTAGAACTAGGAAGAACTATCAATCATATTCCTTTGACTAGCCATAGCCTTATATTTATGTAAGGAATGAATATCAATAACTCAAGGGGAGGTTTAATTCATTCAAAAAAGGAAATCTAGGTCAATCATTTAAAATCCACTTTACTATTTCACACATACTTGAGAAAACATAACTTCAAAAGAAAACAGTTTGTTTAATCCCTTCATCGTAACCTGATTGTTGGAGCCATATATGTAAAATGTCTTACTACCATATACCGGTATGCTCAATTAAGGTGCACTCTTCATCGTGCTCGCTTGCCGTAGATGAGACATAAGTGTGTAAGTGCATTGGTACTTTCAGAATTTGTCCAGAGAATATTTCCTATATTTATGAATAGATGTTAAAATAACTTGGCACGGTTTTTCTTCATCATTGATTATGTGTAGCTTCAAGGTTAACCCTCATCATGCTGAATTAAAAATCCACTACCGAATTGCATTAAAATCAAAGGACTGAAAGCACTGTTTTGCACCAAATTATGGGTCAATATTTATATTGAAAATTTATCTTATAACAAATTCTGGTCAAGTATTCAAATTGAGCTTTTCCAGAGCATATTGTCTACTTTTTTGGATGGCTTTCATAATTATTCTCCATCATGAGTAGATAGACTATTTCAAGCAAATTTCCAGATAGCTTCAAGGAGAAGGTGACAACTCAAGGTCAGATGGTCAAATCAAGCTTGTCTAGAGCATATCTCCTACATTCAGTGCATTGTTTTCAAAATGATTTTAGACACTTATTCTCTGTCAAAAGTACGGTAGAGGTGTCATTTTTAACAAATTTTCATGATATAGCTTCAAAGTCAAGGTCTCAGCTCAAGGTCAAATATGTGACCGGCTGAAATTGTTGTCCTTGGACGACATTCAAGAACTAATGCTTAATTTGATGAAATCAAAAATACTTGGTGACTCACTATGCTGTTCAATTGTTGAATTCTCGCTGCAAAGTCATGCTATCTGTCTTTACCCATTCCCATTTGTCAAAATTTCAAACTGGTCTATCTTCAAGGAAGTTGAAGATGACATTCTTTTGGTACTGAAATGTTTTTTTTTGGTACAAAATCAGGATAATGAAGAGCTTTTTCTTGATAATCCTAAACAAGTAAGATCTTTGGAAATGGATTTATTTATATTTAATGACAGACTGTGGCTAAAATCAGGGCAGTGGTTATCAAGCTATATCTATATTTTGGTCACCAAAAGCCAATTGTAATAAAAACATGTCAAACACTTACTTTGATGATAGTTATGTTAATACATTCTCACACAATCATGCTTTTTTACGCCTCTCATGAAAAAAATTCTTGGAAAACGTTTTTGATAGCAAAGAAATTGCTTTATCAAGCAAATTATTTTCTATCCACAATGCTTTCAAAACAAAAAAGACAGAGTATTAAAATTTCATTAACTAAATATGGCATAAGCAATTCATTTGGATTTGGACTAGACTAAAATTTTGCCACCACCACACCATGACGTTTTCTGACCCTTAAGGAATATGATCATGGTAAACTTTGTTGGATAAAGGAAAAATAGCAACCAATTTTTCCTTTTCTCAGAATGTTTTCTTTACCTATCTGGCACTTATTTTCAAATTTAGCCTAATTCAAAATGTTCTCTGCAACTTTTTCTTAATTTGGACAAGTCTAAAATTTTTGTTGTGTGGCAATGGGTGAAGATTGGGTTAGAAAACTATTGTACCTGTCTATTGCCTATCTGAAGCAAGAGGACTGTGTCATAATGCTATATTGTATGACTGTATTATATTTGTATGGACTAGCTGACATAATTCATCATAACTTACGGTCAATGTTACATAACTGTTTGGATACTAGGATACACTATGTCACCTGTTCACCAACAGGTTTTTAACACTTTCCCGTTTTTCTTTGTTTTTTTTTACATTTCAGACTGGTCCAAATTGAAATAGGTTGCAGACAATAAAAAAAATTGGATGCAATTTGAAATGAAATCTTCCTATGTCATGGAAAATATTTTGGTAAAGGAAGAAATAGTTTGTTACAAGCAATTTCTCCTTTTCAACAATATTTTCCCTAGTATAAAATCCCAGTGACAAAAAATCACGGGTTTAGAAAGGGGTAAAGCCACTAAAGGTGGACATATATTGGTATCATATCTTCTCTGTCTATCCATCTGTTCCAGCTTCCATCCGTATGTCCACGTCTTGTTAAAAATTTCCTATGTTTAAGCACAAATTTGATAAAAAATTCTCAGAATGCTTTTAGTTACCTGACCTTATGCATCGTTTTACCATAAACCCTTGTCATGCTGAATAAAAAAATTCTTGTTTAGAAATGCATTAAAATTAAAGGGCTGATGGCACTGCAGGCCTGGTTGTTGGGAAATTGATCTTATGGCCAATTCTGGCTTAAAGAGGTCAAACGGGTGGTGTAGACTAAGATCAGACTGCACATATGTGTAGGCTGATCTTTGTCTTTGCCTGCTGCCAAAGCATGAATATTCCGGGATCAGCATGACAAGGGTTTAGGCTGCTTCCGGAAATAGGGAGGCTAAATAATGCATAATTTTGTGTTAACACATCTCCTCCTACATTTATAGACAATTTCAAATGGAATTTTCACAGAATGTTCCTATCCACTTGACTTTGCACATGTTCTCGTAGTATGGTCATTTGAGACTGTGTTAGAAAATTCATTCAAAAGAGGGGCGTTTACTATGGCATGCTGCTCTTATTAGTGCTAATAATTTCCAAGATTTTAATCAATTTTTGGTAAAAATGTTGATTGCACTAAACAAAAGCAGCAATTGTTGCTCATCACTTCAAACCAATTTCCACACTATTCCACTTCTTTACACTCCTCAAGAAAAATGCCTCACAAAACATTGTAAAACTGAAGGGAGTTCTTGTAAAAAAGATAAATTCTTCTTTTCTCACAATATTTTTGACACAGACAGAGGAACATTTTGAAAATCGTATTAATTAAATTTTGATCTGTGTAGAATTAACTGTTTTGTTATTGGGTTAAGATATGGCGTGATTGCGTAGTTTCACTTCTACTGTGGAAAAAAATATTTAACAGCAATCAAGGATTCCAATGCTTTCTAGCCTTTGACTATAATGCAGGATTAAATTAAGTTCGACATGGGTAACCCTTGTCTAGCTGAATATGTAATCATTTTCAATATTTCATTACAATCCTGAATAATTATAAGCCTAAATGGGATGGCAGCTAGAGGCTAGGAAAGGATGTAATGGTGTGAGATATACCAGGAATCCATTGTTAGGTACTCCAGCTGCCGCGATATGACTGAAAAATTATTAGAAGCAGCGTCAAACCCCATTCAAACAAACAATCATTAAAATCCAATGGTGGAAATCACTTGAAGCACTAATGGTGGGAAGAATCATGATTTCATAAAAATCTTTGGCTTGAAAGGGACAAGCTGGTTGTATAGACTAAGATCAGACTGCTCTTACATGCAGGCTGATCTTTGTCTATACCTTATGCCAAAACAGGAATATTCCCAGTCCAGAATAACATTCAGGTTAACATTTGATGATTGAGAATCACCTGTTCATATTCATTCTAGTGAAACATGACACAAAAGTTGTGCAATGTTGTGTAGACACATGTTGCAGTTTTTCGCACAAGCACAACACTTGAATTATCATTAGTTAATGAGCTGTCATAAAATACCATAGTTTGACAATCAAAGTATTGTATCTACAGCCTCATTCAAGTTGTAGTTACAATGTTTTTGAAACTCATCTACTCTGGTTTTGTAGGATGTTTTAAAGACCCCTGGTGTTATATTGCAGGCAACAGCTTGAGAAAGTATCAATATTACATATTGACAACAAAACTAGAGACCTGTTACCAAATTTGTTTGCATTGTGTTTAGCACCCCTTTGAACAATCTTTTCTTTATTATCTTTGCAAAGATCACTCATTCATGGAATCACCAACTACCAACAATCAATCATTTTCTTCATTTTACACATTGTTTTCCTCAATATTTTGAGGGGTGTCAAAAAGCGTTATTGTGAAGGATTGAGTGAAAGGAGCCCTGAAATGATTTACAAAGGGATATCTTGATTTGTTGGTCATTGTTTCTATTGAAATTTACATTTCACAAAACTTTTTGGCTTGAAAAGACAAGCAGGTGGTGTACACTAAGATCAGCCTGCAGGGTTAATACTCTTGCAGTTAAATCATTTCAAAGTTCTCTTATTCATGTGCTTCCTGATAAGTTCAGGCTCTGAATATACCCTCTTGTCTTGACCAGAGGCATAAACCAACCCACATTTCTCTGCCCTCTGCTCTGCTTACCGAATTTGGACCGAGCAATACATTTTTCAAACACTTGATTAAAAACAAAGAGTTATGTACAATTACATATTAATTAAGAGGGTATTAACTTAGCCAGTTAGTAAATGAAATTAGTTTTGCCTCATTTAATGTTAAGAAATCTTAATGATATTAACCCTTTACATAACAAATTTTATTCTCATTACAAAACTGATGCAATAGTTTGTTTGGAAAAAAAGGGGGGGATTTGGGTAAAATTTATAAAATCTTTTTTCTTTAGGATGATATTCTTATACAATTCTTTTGACCCTTGCAAGACATATACTAGAAACTAAACACATAATTCATACATGCTGTTGAAATTCTAATATTTTGTTGAATTTTATTACAAGTGTTAGATTTACTTTTATCTCCGTAACCCTTGTCATGCCGAAAAATTCCTGTTTTGGCAGGTGATATAGACAATGATCAGCCTGCATGTATGTGCAGTCTATCTAAGCCTAGACCAACTGCTTGTCCTTTACAAGCTAGAGATGTTTAACCCTTTCCTGTTTTATGAAATTTTAGACTGGTCCAATTTGAAAGAGGTTGCAGACGACAATAAAAAAGGCATGCAATTTGAAATCTGACCATCCTATGTGGTAGAAAATATTTTCTCAAGTATAAAATAACAGTGATGTAAAATCCTGGATTTGTCCAGGAAAGGGTTAAGAGTCAATTTTCAAACAAATATTGACCCACAACTAGTGGTTCCATTAATTTTTGTATTTTTCTTAAAAATAGGGTTTTATTCAACATGACAAGGGTTAAGAACAAGATTATATCAAAGATTTGTTGCTCTGATTAAGGAATGATTAGGAAATTGTTTATGTAATATTGATCCTATTAATATTTGACCTCTCTTAACCAAAAAGGTTATGAAAATATATATATAAGTAATCTTCGGTTGTTGTTTGATATCTGCTTTAAATTATTAAACCAATTGCACTGTCCTGCAACTGCCCAAATGCTTGCTCCACTCACTGACTCCTTTGGCTCCGAGCATTGTTTACAACAAGAAGTTCCGCTTCAATTTTTAAAGACTTTAATTTTCAAAATTTATGGCCAGTAGCATGTTACAAATAAGTAGAATGCTTGGTTGGCGATGTAACTGTTAAAGTCGCCAAACTAACAAAAAAAATTCACAAAATGGCAGCCAATGTTGGAGTTCAAACAGAACTTTCACTCTAAACGAATGATTTCATTGGTACTCTGATTATTTGATTGATAGCCGAGATTGGTCCAATGATGCATTAACCCATTCCCACACAGTGACACTTTTAAACACCTCTCAATATAAAAGTATTGGAAAACATTGTGGAAAATGAAGAAATTGCTTGTCACAAGCAATTTCTTCATTATCCACAATGTTTTCTACCACAATAGACAAAGATTTTAAAGTTTTCATCATCAATAAATTGTTGTCTGCAACTTCTTTTAATTTGGACTGGTCTGAAATTCCATCGTGTGGGAATGGGTTAAAAACAGTGTACTGTGGAAAACAGGAGAATTCACATGTATTTTTAGCTCACCTGAGCACAAAGTGCGAGGTGAGCTAATGTGATCGGTTGTTGTCTGTCGTCCGTCTGTCTGTCCGTCCGTCCGTCTGTCCGTCCACAATTTCTTTAAAAATCTTCTCCTCCTAAACCAGTAGGCCAATCAAGCTGAAACTTTGCAGGGATGTTCCTTGGGTGAAGTTCTTCAAATGTTGTTAAAAGAATTTATTCCGTCTAAAACTCTGGTTGCCACGGCATTTGAAAATGGGAATCTTCAGTAATTCTTTAAATATCTTTAAAAATCTTCTACTCCTAAACCAGTAGGCCAATCAAGCTGCAACTTTGCAGGGATGTTCTTTGGGTGAAGTTCTTCAAAAGCTGTTAAAAGAATTTAATTCCATCAAAAACTCTGGTTGCCGCGGCATTTGAAAATGGGAAATTTTAGTAATTCTTTAAATATCTTTAAAAATCTTCTCCTCCTAAACCAGTAGTTCCATCAAGCTGAAACTTTGCAGGGATGTTCCTTGGGTGAAGCTCTTCAAAGGTTCTTAAAAGAATTTCATTCCGTGAAAAAATGTTGTAACCGCTGCATATGAAAATGGGAAATTTCCGTAAATCTTCTTTGTTGGTTTTTTCATAGACTACAAGGCCAAAGACCTTTATATTTTGTATAGAGCTTAATCATATGGTTCTCTATCAAGTTTTTAAATATTTAATCTCTGGGGTCAAAAATGGCCCTGCCCCTGAAGTCCGAAGTTTGTAAAAATACTTAATTAGAGCAATTTCAAAAGACTTCTCCTCTTAAACTATAAAGTCTAGGATATTCATATTTGGTATGTAGCATTACTAGATGGTTTTGTACAATATCACTTAAAGTTGTCCTCCCAGGGTCAAAAACAGGCCTGCACTAGAGGTCCAAAAGTTGGAAAAACACAAAATTTGAGAATGTTAATAAAAAAAAAATCTTCATTTTAAGGCCGAGGGCATTTATATTTTGAGTGTAGCATAGCCTGGCTATTATCTATCAATTTTGATTAAAACTATGCCTGTAGGTTAAAAAACACCCCTTCCCTTGGTGTCCAAAGTTTGTAAAAATGCTCAATTAGACCATGTTCAACAGTCTTCTCCTCCCAATCTACAAAGTCTAAGGCATTCATATTTGGTATATAGCATGAACAGATGGTTCTTTACCATGTTAGCTGAAATCTTAGCCATGGGATAAAACATGGCACTGCCCTATAAGTCCAAAATTTTGGAAAACATCCAATTAGAGCAACTTCGAAAGACTTCTTCTGAAATACTTGGTGAATGGCATTCATATTTGGTATGTAGCATGACTAAATAATTTTGTACTATATTATAGGAAAATATGCTCTTAGGATAAAAAACGTCTCTGCTCCTGGGGTCGAAAATTGCATAAATCGCATTGAAAGAATTCTTAAATAGAAATGGAGAAATGGCTTGTCACTCCCTTGATGATAATGCTTTTTTAAACCTATTTTTCCTGAGGGTGACAAATTCTGGGATAGTTTGGTAATTGATTAAACAATAAAGCCAAAGGCATTCATTTTTTTTTGGAAAGTATTACTGGATTGTTTTGTACAAAGCCCAAAATCTTATATTTGTTTTATTTATTTTGCTCAAGTTAAGTCTTCTTTATACAAAAAAGTACTGTAATTTGCAGATGCCTCAGGTGAGCGATTTAGGACCATCATGGTCCTCTTGTTTTTGGAGGGATATATTGTTTTATGACGGTATTGGTATACAGTAATGCCGGTTAGCAATCAAATACTGTAACCACAACTTTACCCAACTGCAGTCACACCAAGAACTTGGTCGCCAACCGTGTTAACCCAGTACCAAACGGCGAAATTTAGACTGGTCCAAATTGAAAGAAGTTGCAGACTACAATTTCAAGTTGATGGAATTTTAAATTTTTTTGTTCTTTTTCATAGAAATTATTGTGGATAATGAAGAAATTGCTTGTGACAAGCAATTTCTTCATTATCCACAATGTTTTCCAAAGCTTTTGGTTAGGGGCGATTAAAAGCATCACTGTGTGGAAATGGGTTAAACTGGGCATGTTTATGGGTTATTGTACTAATAAAGTACTGTAAACAAGAAATTATATCCAACAAAATGGTCAACCCAACTAGACAAAACCGTTTATTAACATACTTTAACATTGTTTTTCACATAGATTTTTGTCGTAGCTATTGATCAATGATTATCGACAATGACACATTGTTTTCCATACAGCTGAATGTTATCCCCACAGATATCGGATTTTGATTAACAGAACGGCACTCGCAACTTGTTCATTCGGTCCAATCAAGATTAGTGATCAGTATTTGTAACCGTGTCTTTTTCCTAAAGAAAAACTATAGGATATGTAATATTACTCTTCCTAAAAACAGTTTTTGAATAGTTGACCCTTTAACCCATTGCAAGACAGCAAAATTTTTAACTGGTCCTAGTTGAAAGAGGTTTCAGATGACAATGATAATCGGATGCAATTTGAAATGAAACCATTCTGTCAGACAGAAAATATTGTGAGAAAGAAGAAATTGATTGTTACAATCAATTTCTTCTGTTTCCAGACTGTTTTCTCAAGTATAAAACCACAGCGATGTAAAATTCAGGGTTTGTATAGAAAAGGGTTAACCCATTACCAGACAGAAAAATTTTAGAGTGGTCCTAATTGAAAGGAGTTGTTACAAGGGAGAAATTTCATAAAGATTTCCTTCTTTGTTTCTATATAAAAAATGTTACTTCCAGGTGGGGCCAAAATATGATGCTATGAGTATTCAATGAACTAGGTAGATATCGACTAGGAGGTGCTACACATCACATATCAAAGCCTTAGTCCTTCTACAGCATTTTTAGCTTGGTTGTCTTAGGAGAAAACCCAAGGTATTGGTATAGCCTTGGTGTCATTGTCATTGTTGATGTTGTCGTCGTGCAAAAACTTTGATATTTTGTGATATCTCTGGTTCTACTTAAGGCATTCATTTGAAACTTGGTACACTAGTTCAATATCAAAAGAGCAACCCATACTATCAAGGGGGATAACTCTAGATGCTTTTATCCACTATCCAGCACCCAATAGATGGGCGTAGGCACCCATAGGGGGTGCTCTTGGAAAAGATTCGGTTCTTTTCCCCTTTTGTTACCATGGCAACAAGAATTATGGTAGGACTGAGATCATTTGAACAATTATCTTGTTACGAGAATTTAAAGTTAACGAAATTTTAGATTTTTTCAACTTTCTTGGTAGAATACATTGTGTAAAAATGAAGAAACTGCTTGGTAGAAGCAATTTCTTCATTCTATTAAATGTTTTCCCAATTATTCTTATTGGCGGTGTTAAAAAGAAAAATTGAGTGAGAATGGGTAAATGTACAGAAAAAATTGAAACTGGTCTAATTTCAAAGAATTGCAGGCAATATTTTACAATGTGCTTGAATTTAGTCAATTTACCATCATGGAGTAGAAACTTTATGAGAAATAAGTTTTACTTGTTTAACTCATTACTAGACAACAGAATGTTAAACTGGTCAGAGCTCATAGAAATTCGTATTTATGAAAAAACATCCTCTCATTTCAATAGTTGTTGAAGGAAACAATTCTCAAATTAGAGGAAAACATAACAAATACTCATTACACGAAATTGTTACTCATGAGGAAATTTGATACAAATAAAAGCTGACTGTGTTTAGTGAAGATTTCCAGCATTAATTAATGATCAGTACTTTTAAAACTCACCTATTTCTCATTTACCAATGTTCACTATATATCTGAAAACCTACAAAATGACAAAAGTCATACTAAGGCTGATCTTTTATTTGATGTAAAAAATATTGTCAGGTCATTCCCACAAAATGGTGCTTTTTGATGCCCCTTAAGGAAAAGGCTTTGGTAAACATTGTGGAAAATGAAGAAATGCTTGCTACAAGTAGTTTCTTCATTATCCTCAATGGATTCTATCCCAAAAGACAACTTTTTTTTAAATTCCATCAGCTTTAAATTGTCGTGTACAACTTCGCTCAAATTGGATCAGTCCAAATTTTTTTGTTTGGTAATAGGTTAAACAATTGAGATAGCTTGTCAACAACATATAACACTATGAAAAGACATTTTAAAGCCCTTAACATATCTCAAGGGCTCTCGATTTTTATATGTTTAAGGTAAGATTTGTCAGCAACCTATAAAAATCCTTTTATCAATTTGCTTTACTCTATCAGTAGAGAACAAAGAATAGAGAAATTAGAAGAAAGGCAAAAATAGGATATAGAATAACTGTGGTTGATGATTAATTCAAGAAAACTGACAGGTGAAAATCTTGGAGTGAAGATGGTGCCAATGCTGGTTTTGGCATTTTCATGTTTCATTGAAATATTCTTGCGGGCAGGATAAATCATGTGCTAGATTGACTAGACTATTGGTCATGTTAGCTTTTATACAAATGTTTAAAGAAGAAATAATTAGTATGGATTTTTCAAAATTTGGGTTCCGCCCTTTTGCCATTATTATTTGTCACATACTTTTATTTAGATATGAAAAAGGTCTTAACTATTTCCCACTTTTTTATCCCACAAGAAAAAGGCTGTGAAAAACCTTATAGAGAAAACAAAGACAAAGTAATTTCTTCATTATCCACAATGATTACTACCCTAAAATTGAAAGAATTTCACGTTTTTTCCACTATAAAATGATATCAGTAACTTCTGTGAATTTTGGCGGGTCTAAATATTGTTGTCTGGTTATTGATTTACCCAATCCCAGTTGATGAAGATTTAGACTGGTCCAAGTTCAAATACATGTATGTTGCAGACAACAATTTTAAAAATTTGCCTTTTGGGGTAGAAAACATTGTGGAAGCAATTTCTTCCATTTTCCACAATGTTTCTATCAAGAAAGTTGAAAATATCTAAAATTTCATAAACTTTAATTTTGGTGATGGGTTAAGAATATTTTGGTGGTCAAGTGTAAGCCCAGGACAAACTTGGGCAGTCTCTGTTTATTCACAAGGTGGCGATAATGGAATAATAGAGACAACTTAAAAGGGGAACCTTAAATACTTATACAAGCCTAGAATGATTGTTTGATTGAATGGCCTTTAAAACCGCTTTTAACAGTATTTCAGTCTTATCGCGGCTGCTAGAGAACTTAATGGATTCCTGGTATTTCTCACACCAGTACTACCAATAAATCCTTTCCTAGCTTAGGTTTATGAATATCCACTCATTGGTGACAGACAAATTTCGGAAAGAATATGTGCTGCTGCCGGAGGTTGAACCCATGACAACCCATAATTGAAGATCAAGAGTCTGACAAGCTATGATTGGGGCTTTATATAAGGATAGAACTTTTCATGTACCTGTCAAGTTTAGTATTTTTCCATACCTTGACCAAGTACCACACGGCAGAATTTTAGACTGGTTCAAATTGAAAGGAGTTGCAGAAAAAAATTAAAGTTTGTGAATTTTTAGATTTTTATGCCCCCGCATCGATAAGATCAGGGGCATAATGCTGTCTGTCTGTCAGTCTGTCTGTCCATCTGTCTTTCTGTCTGCAAAACTTAATCTGCCAATTAAACATTTTCCTATAACTTCAACCCTCAGATTAAGTTACAATGCTAATATTTCATATGTAGATAGGTCTCAACAAGGCGCAACTGGTGAAGGTCACTCATCAAGGTCAAGGTCAATTTTTTTTAACCCTTTTCCCTAAAACAAAGAAAAAAACTTAAAAATCACCCGTTTCTAAAGAATTCCTGTTTTGGGGCATAGTGTTTCACAAACACATCTTGTTTAAACTTATTTGGTAGAAATCATGGAAAATAAAGAAATTGCTTGTGACAAGCAATTTCTTCATTTCACAGAATGTTTTCCCAATTTTTGTTCATCCGAGAGACTTGAAAAAATCTGCAGTTTCATAAACTTTAAATTGTAATTTGCAACTTCTTCCAATTTGAACCAATCTATGATTTTGTTATGTGGGAACCATCTCATTGTAGTTAAAAAAAGGTTTATAAGATAAAATAATGATATTTAGCCCTTGTCATGCTAAACCTGAAATATTCCTGTTGTGGAAGGGGGTATAGACAAGGAACAGCCTGAATGTATGATCAGATTTGTCTATTCCTGTTGTGGAAGGGGGTATAGACAAAGAACAGCCTGAATGTATGTTCAGATTTATCTTAGTCTGCACAAACAGCTTACCCCTTCAAGGACAGAGTTATATATGAAATTAATTTTCAAAAAAGAAAGGAACCTAAAATCCGCTGCTTTTAGCCCCTTTAACCCTTTCCCACACAATGACGCTTTTAAACGCCCCTCAACATAAAAGCTTTGGAAAATATTGTGGAAAATGAAGAAATTGCTTGTGACAAGCAATTTCTTCATTATCCACAATGTTTTCTATCCAAAAAGACGAAGAAATTTAAAATTCCATCAACTTGAAATTGTCGTCTGCAGCTTCCTTCAATTTGGACCAGTCTGAAATTTCACCGTGTGGGAATGGGTTAAATGTATGTAATAAAAAAGGACTATTCAGCAAGACAAGTATTAAGGATAGAAAACATTGTAACAAGTCTGAATTGTAATCTTCCTGCAATGTCTCCCAAGTAATTGAAATATCTCGATATGAGAAATATCTAGATGTTATTACAATGGAGTGGATTTAACCCATTCCCACACAATGACGCTTTTAGACGTCCCAAAGGTAAAAAGCTTTTGAAAACATTATGGAAAATGAAGAAATTGCTTGAGACAAGCGATTTCTTCATTTTCCACAATTTTTTCTACCCAAAAAGTTGAAAAAATCTAAATTTCATAAACTTTAAATTGTTGTCTACAACTCCTTTGAATTTGGACCAGTCTAAAATTTTGCTGTTTGGGAATGGGTTAACCCATTCCCACACAATGACTCTTTTTGACACCCCATCATTAAAAGGCTTTGGAAAATTAAGAAATTTCTTGTATCAAGCAATCTCGTCATTATCCACAATGTTTTCAAACCCAAAAGATAGAGTTGAATTTTATGAAAATTATCGTCTGCAACCTGTTTTGAATTGAACTAGTCCAAAATATTGTTGTCTGGTAATGGGTTAAAGATATCTGTCATCTGTTTATTTTATTTTAGCTTGTCTTGAATATTCCGGGTTCAGCATGACAAGGGATGAAAACTGATGACAATATGTTATATTTTTATTGAGGAATGAAACTAAAACCTAATCAAGCTTCAGCGTAAACCTGCTTTGCTTTTATCTTTTTAAGTTTCAATATTGACAAAAATGGTTTCATCTGTTTGATGAATTAAAAAACACCCTTTTTTGGAGACACAGTAAGTTGAAGATAACTCTAGTCTCAAGTAGTTGAACTATGTCTGTATTTGTTTGTTTAGAAATGGACAGGGCAAACAAGCCTATGTTAGCAGCTGATAAGCCAATATTGATGTGAAAGAAAGTGAAAATATTGGATATTCAAATATGGGAACTCTCATAAGTAAACAATATTTAACTGGGTTATTTAAAACTGTGCTTGTGTTTTCCTGAATGTAATGAAAGTAAGCATAATTAATTAAACGATTACCAGAAGGCAAAATATTAGACTGGCAGAAATTGAAAGACATTACAGACAACAATTTAAAGTTTACAAAAGTTTAGATATTTTTGAATTTCTGCTTAAAAGCCATTGTGTAAAATGAATAAATTGCTTGTTTCAAGCAATTTCTTCATTTAACACAATGATTTCTCATTCCTTTTTTCTAAACTGAAATACTTTTAAAAGTGGCATTAAACTCCATTCAATCAATTAAGGGGCGTCTAAATGTATCAATGTGGGGGAATGAGTTTAGGCCAAATTAATTGCAAAAACTGTTTACAAAACAGGATATTGTTGAATCAAAGGGATAAAAGCACTAGAAATCGTCATAGAGGACTAATATTTCTTTTGAAAAATCTATTTTACAAACAACTCTAGCTTAAAAGGCACAAATAGGTTATTTAGATCATATTGCACTTATTTACAGGCTCATCTTTGTCTATACCTCCCACCAAAATAGGGATATCTACATTTTAGCATGATGAGTTCATAATGCAATTATTTGACATTTTGTTTTGGTATTCTTATACACTAATGTTTCCAAAATAGCTTTCTTCTACAATGTGTTAATTCTACAACCAGATGACAACATTTTAAATGAGCCCAAATTCAAAGACTTTCCAGACAACAATTTTAGGTTGATAATATTTTGAAAATCTTTGTTGTTTGGGGTAGTGAATGTGGATAATGAAGAAATTCCCTTAACAAAAAATTTCTTCATTTTCCACAATATTTTTCAAAGCCTTTTTTCTTCAGGGGCATCAAAAAGCATCATTGTTAAGGAATGGGTTAAAATTTGCAAATTGCTTGAAAAACGTTCATGAAAATATCAGTATAGAAAACTGTTAATTACTGTGTAAGGTGCTTATGTTACCATGGTTATCAGTAAATACCTCTGTCCTTCTCATTTCAGTCAAAACAAACTGGACGAAGCGTTGCTAACATCAGGGCGTGTGGCAGACGCCCTGACGTCTATGCTGGAATGGTTGGGAAAAGTTCAGACAAGTCTTGCAGAGGACCAGCCTATACTTGGTGACCTTGACACAGTCAGCATGTTGATAGAGCAACACAAGGTAAGTACATCTTTCAATGTTTTCCAGTGGGGTTTCATTTTGAGAAGCTGTGTCATTTAACCATACCTGCTGAATATTTATCCTTTCTTCTCAACATTTTAAATTTTTGTCAATTTTAGATCTATCTAGTGTTCAAATATTTGCTTGACACTAAAAGACAAGCAGGTAGTGTAGACTAAGATCAAACTGCACTCCTATGTAGGCTGATCTTAGTCTATACAACTACCACAGATACTGTCAAAACAGGAATATTCTAGGATCAGCATGACAAGGGTTAAAAGATATGGTTAAGTAGGTCCATGGTCAAGGACACACTTGTCTGAATGATAATTGGTCGAACATTGATCAGAATGATTGACCGGACGCAACTTTCAATCAAACATTAAATTTACCAATAATAATAAATCAAAAATCTGTACTGGAAATGCATTGTTGATCTCTGGCATTTATTTCAAACATTTTCATAGGTAACTTGAATGCTATAACTACAGCATATTTGATTGCAGCTTATTCAAGCTGTAGTTAAGATATTTAGATTGCTGACCAACAGGGTGTGGGCTTGGTGTTCCACATTTAAATCCATTAAATTCTTTTCTTCATCTTGAGAAAATTTGAAGGTCAATTCAGTGCAAGCTCAAGGTCATCCTTCATATTTACAGGCTTGACTCAAGTCGTATTAAAGTTAGTAATTTGATTCATTAACCCATTCCCACACAATGACGCTTTTTAACCCCTCAGGAAAAACAATTGGGGAAAACTTAGTGTAAAATGAAGATATTGCTAGAAACAAGCAATTTCCTTATTGCCACAATTTTTCTACCCAGAAAGCTGAAAAATAATAAGATTTCATAAGCTTTAAATTGTCATCAGCAACTCCTTGAATTTGGACAAGTCTAAAATTTTGCCATTTCCCGTTCTGGGTTAAGAAAAATAGATGACCTATTAATTTCAAAGATTTTTCAGCCTTTATTATTTATTGCTTTTGATTTCTGCTTCTAAATGCCTCAAATTTTAAGTTATACTGGCTCCTATTCAGGCCCTACAGCAGGAGTTAACAGCGAGAGAACAGACAATAGCTGCAATGAAAGCTTCAGGTAACCTGCCGCCATCTCAACTAGAAGAACTCAACTCTTTATGGGAGTCTGTTAACAACCTGAGTGATGTCAGAGAGTCCAAATTGAAAGAATCTCTTCAGCTGGTAAGGACGGATTTTAATTGTTATACATTTATGTCAAATAGATGACCTCTGTTTTAGCCTACCGGTATTACCAGACTTCAAATTTTAGACTGGTCTTGATTGAAAGAACAATTTCGGGTTTATAATAATTGCAATACTGATTAAGTCCGAAGCTGTTACTACCTAATGTCTTACCCTGTGTCATAACGCTATTATAACTCAATAAATGAAAGAAAAAAAAACTGCTTTTGTTATATTTCTAAAATTTCTAGTCCTGATTTATCCATCAGAACCCTGTGTTATAGGTACTATATAATTTTGAAAGTGTCATCAAACGAATTGCAATTAATATGAACAGTTTAATTGATGTAATTCTTTTTGGTTCCTATATCACAAAGGAATATAGTCTAGAGGAAAATAGCCACCGTCGTAGGGCAGTCGGGAGCGCGTCAGACTCCAAATCTTCAATCATGGGATGTCATGGGTTCGACCCCCGTCGGAGGCTCATATTCTTTCCGACATTTCTCTCTCACCAATGGATGCATAAGCCATGGTTGTTTACAATATAAAAGGCTGTGTTACTGAAATTGTATTTTAGCTTGGCTGTTTTTAAAGAAAATCCAAGGTATAGCTATGTCCAGGTGGTCGTCGATGTTTTGACATTTTGTAATATCTCTGGTATTACTAAACGCATTCATTCATTTGAAACTTGAAATATATATTCACTATCAAATGTAACCTATTCCACCAAGAGGAATAACTCGAAATGCACTTTTGAACAAATTTTACCCAACATCAAGCAGTTGGACAGCCAAGTGTTAACATCCACACGTGATGCTCTTGTTCATTCTCTCATTCTAAGTCAAATATTCATTTCTGCTCAGTTGTCATGGTTTTGTACCTTCCAGGCTGAAGAGTTTCAGTCAGTTGTACAAGTAATGAGGGAGTTCCTTCCACAAGCAGAGGCAGAGTTGAAATTTCGGTCCCTCCCAGATGATGAAGTTGCTATCATTCAACTTATAGAGAAACATGAGGTAAGAGGACCTAGAGTTGAATATTAATTAATTGAAGTTAAAAACTAAATTCCCTTTATTCTCATTACCAGACAGCAAATTTTTAAACTGGTCAAGTTGCAGACAGCAATTTAAAGTGGATGAAATTTTAAATTTTTCATCTCTCTGGATAGAAAGTTTGTTTCAAGCAATTTCTTCCTTTTTCACAATGTTTTGTCAATTGGTTTTCTTGGATGGTGTCAAAAAGCGTCATTGTGTGGGGAAAAGGTTAACCCATTCCCATACAACAAAATTTTAGACTGGTGCAAAATCAAAGGAGTTGTAGACGGCAATTTAAAGTTGAGGAAGTTTTAGGTTTTTTCAACTTTCTGGGAAGAAAACATTATGGACAAAAAAAAATTGCTTGTAACAAGCAATTTCTTTATTTTCCACAATGTTTTTCCACCTGTTTTTCTTGAGGGGCGTTCAAAAGCGTCACTGTGTAGGAATGGGTTAAACTTAGACTGGAGCCTAAATCAAGATCCCTCCTAGTTGACCCATTACCAAACAAAATTTCGTTGCAGACAACTATTTTAAATCCGGTTTCCATTTTGAAAAATGAAGAACAAATCAAAAAACACCTAAAATTGCTAAATAGTGTTAAAGTTTTGTGAGAAAAGGAGACATCCCCTGTTAAAAAGTAATTTCTCTTATTTCTACAATGTTTTTAAAATCCATATTTCTAAAGCCTGCTAAAATGCAGGAATATTTGCTCATGGGTTGAGTAAAAATTAAAAAAACAAACAAACCATTTAGGCTGAAATAGAGAAATTTGCTTGTTAAAGATGACTTGTGTTCCAACAATCCAGGTTTGTGTGATTGTAGCACTCTATTTCATTGATAAAAAGTTAAATTTCGTATATTAACCCTTTCCTGTTTTATGAAATTTTAAACTGGTCCAATTTGAAAGAGGTTGCAAATGACAATGAAAAATGCATGCAATTTGAAATCTGACCATCTTATGTGGTAGAAAATGTTGTGGGAAAAGGAGAAATTGCTTGTTACAAGCAATTTCTCCTTTTTCCACAATGTTTTCTCAAGTATTAAATCACAGTGACGTAAAATACCGGGTTTGTCCAGGAGTGGGTTAAAGAAACTAATCCTGAATGACCGAACAGAATTTTTTGGGAGTTTAGTGCTGAATTTTTCCAATTCCAGAAATTCCAAGGTGATTTACGTGACCACCAAGAGTGTGTGGATAAAATCAAAATGCTAGCAGAGGAGATATTACTGAACTGCCATCCTAACGCAATACGATTTGTCAAATATTATCTAACAATTACACAGACACGCTGGGATCAGGTAAAGTTTTGATTTGCTGCCCATATAAACCATATTGAATGAGTGGTAATATAATGCAGAATTTGTTAACCCTTTCCTGTTTTTCAAAATATTAGTCCAAATTCAAAAAAGTTGCAGATGACAATTAAATGTGAGGTCAATTTGAAAAGTAACCAACCTACCAGGTAGAAAATATTGTATGGAAGGAAGAAATTGCTAACTTCAACATGGCTATATTCAATAAATCATTCCCATGCAAGGGCGCTTTTTGATGCCCCTTGAGAAAAAAAAGGCTTGAAAAACATTGTGGAAAATGGAAAACTTGATTGTTACAAGCAAAACGCTGAATTGTGTTGGAATGAGTTGATATTTATTGAAAGTTATGAACACTTCTATATTTCCTGTTGCAGTTAATACAAAGAGCCAAACAGCGAGAGCAGCGGTTACAAGAGGCATTAAGAAATATTCAGGGTAATGCAGCTCTAGTGGAAGAGCTTCTGTCTTGGTTGTCGGAGGCTCAGGTTGGTAGATTCTGTTATAGAGCTGTATGTGATCTTCAAGACATACTGATGTCTGTAAACCAATGTTGTGCTGAACCTTAAATATTCCAGTTTTGGCAGGAGGTGTAGACAAAGATCAGAATGCACATATGATCTTGTTCTATACCTCCTACCTATACTTTTCCTGCCAGAGTAATTTAAGAAATAAATTTTCAAAAGAAATATTGATTATTGAACAACAAGGCCTTTCACTGCTATTGCCCTTTATCTAAATGCAATTCAGCAAGGGATTTTAGACAGCATAACAAGGGTTACTAAACTCTTCCCAGAGCATTATATAAATAGGGAGCTCTTATTTTATAAATAAAATTCCGGAGCTATAATTCTTTCAAGTAAATAATCCTGTTTTAATTATTACAATTTGTAGATAATTACATCTAAACAAACAAGTTTCTTGTCTTAGCTAGCTTTTCTGTATGGTGTACCTATGAAATCTAGCCCTTATATCTCTATATCTACCTTCTTTAAAAAAGCATTTATGTGGCTGCTAATATTGTGACTATGGCACTCTTGTGTTCATGTACACATTAGGTCAAAGACCAGCTTTTTGGCTCAGTTTGTAGTATGCTGTGCTCTCATTCCTAAAAAAACTGTAACCCATTCCCAGGCAATGACACCTGTAGATGCCCCTGAAGAAAAACAATTGGGAAAACATTTTGTAAAATGAAGAAAATGCTTGTGACAAACAATTTTCTTAATTATCCACAATGTTTTCAACCAAAAAAGTTGAAAAATCTAAAATTTCATGAAATTTAAATTGTTGTCTGCGGCTATTTTCAATTTGGACCTGTCTAAAATTTGTCATATGGTAATGGGTATAAAAATATTGTCAAAATTGAAAAATTGTAAAAAGCAATCTCTTCATTTTTTTTCACAATTTTGTCAATTCTGAAAGGCATAGATGAGTACATGGTATAGTGAGATTTTGTCAGTTTCTCTCAGCTTTGATCAGTCTTAAATTTTGCCTGGTAATGGATTAACCTATCATTAACCAAGACATATTCATTTTTTCACTACTTTTCTAAGCAAATCCAGTCTAAAACAAATTTAATGTTGAAATTGGCTACCTACAGCTACGTTAAAAAAGTGTGATTAGTTGTAACATTGTATTTTTCTTTTATTTCTTTACAGGTGCTACTTTCCACTAAAGAGAAAGACCCAATACCAGAAGATCTGAATGTAGTGGAAACGCTCTGTAAAGAACACGGGGTAAGTTAATGGATAAAATATTGCTGCCCATTCTGAAATTCAATGTTACAATCAAATTACTACCTCTGTCCAAACAAATCATATTTATCTGTAAGTTTCCTTTCATAAACAATTTCAAGGTCATATGATGCTCTCTACATGTACACTCACTCTACAAATTCTCTCTAAGTAGATAACTACTATCTTCGAAATCATTGTGGACAATGAAGAAATTGCTTTTTAGAAGCGATTTCTTCATAATCCACAGTATTTTCTTCTCCAATATTTCATCAACTAAAATGTGTCTGCAACATCTTCAAATTTGGACCTGTCCAAAATTTTGTTGTCTGGTAATGGGACTGCAGAAAAAATCCAGTTACAGAATCTTGATAGAAAACAAAGAGAAGGAGAAAGAGCCTGTTACATCAAAATTCAGGGTTGTGTGATTATGGGTTAAAGAATTGATTAAATCTTTTACAGGAATTCCACGATGAAGTCACAAGTAAGAACGCAGATGTAGAAAGACTAACAAA
Source organism: Fragum fragum (assembly GCA_946902895.1). Classification (NCBI taxonomy): domain Eukaryota; kingdom Metazoa; phylum Mollusca; class Bivalvia; order Cardiida; family Cardiidae; genus Fragum; species Fragum fragum. Next base: position 26,247,467 of record OX336381.1, read on the forward strand.
GATTGTCACTCAGGAGGCCAAATCTCCTGGTGGTCCCCGATCATTTGGAAGGTATTGTAACCCCTACTATTGATGCCTCTTCTTTTCACTTTTTAAAGGCCGCAGCCATAGGGTAGTTGATGGCGTGTCAGACTCTTAATTAGGTAGTCCTGAGTTTATTCCCTAGTTGCGCCCAGATAATTGTAAACCTGAGTAGAGGCTTGGAAAGGATGTAGTGGTAGTACTGGTATGAGAAATAACAGGAATCCATGGATAGGTGCTCCAGCCACCATGATATGACTAAAATACTTTCAAAAGTGGCTATATGCCCAATTCAATCAATCAATCAGTTTTCAACAAAAAAAGATTCTGTGAAAGATATACTCATGGTATTGTTTGATCAATGATATCTATCTAATGGACCTCTGGTCTTAAATTAAGTTTATTAAAAGTTTGAACTTTCAAAATATTATCATATCTTATAATTAACAGCAAGTCACAGCAATTTACAACTTTAACCCATTCCCTGCAGCTTTTTCACGCTAAGAAAAAATCTTTTGAAAATATTTTGGACAAGAGGTTGCTTGTTGCATGCAATTTGTTCATTGTCTACAATGTTTTTACTCCAAGAGATCAAGACTTTTGAAATTTCACCCAATAAAAATGATTTTTCTGCAACATCTTTGAATTTGGATCAATGAAATATTTGTCATGCGGTATTGGGTTAAGTAATTCAAGCTGAGGTGCTTAAGTGAATACCTTTGATCAAATGCTGAATTTGAAGATGCATATGAAAATTACATGATTGATACTTTAGCCCACACAATGATGCTTTTGGAAGCCCCTTTGTTGCCTGCAACTATTTTTAATTTGGACCATTTTGCCATCTGGTAATGGGTTAATTTGTCAAACAGGAGAATGATGGTATGATACATTTAAAAAATTATTTCATGATTGTGATTCTGTCTTCGTATTTTTCTGTGTTTAGCAATGCAAGATTGGATGAAATTGGACAAAATCCGCGTGTGATAGCATTACAAAATAAATGGAGAACTGTGTGGAGAATGTCAGTGGATCGTAAAAAAATGTTAGAAGACGCGTTAGATACACTTATGGAAATGGAGAGCATCAAAAACTTTGACTTTGATTTGTGGAAAGCTCGATATTTAAAGTGGCTGCAGTCAAAGAAAATGAGGATTACAGATTTCTTCCGACGGCAGGATAAAGACGGTGATGGGTTTTTGTCTCGGGAAGAATTTGTTAATGGCATGTTACAATCAGGTATGTGTAGTCATCTGGGAAAAAATGGCCAATCTGTATGAAACATGTTCACAAACCACATTATTGATGATGAATCAAATTAATAAATAGGTTCTGATCTGAGTCCTCATACTGAAATTCAAGATCATGAATTATTAAGACTGGTTATTGAATACTGACCAAAGAATGTAACTTTGTCATAATTTAATTTTAGTTTATCTATCAAAATTCATGCGTTTTGATTGGCTGAATATTTTTCATTCTAAAATTTTGAGATCACAACTATTCTGTATGCTTACACACAAAGTAGATCCATAAAACTCTAAACTATTAAAACATCAATTTTTGGTATGTTTTGCTTGATTGTATTAAATCATGAAGGAATATTTTTTGTTAAAAACTTAATCACACTAATGTATGAATCCTTTTTGCTAGTGACAAGCACATTCTTCATTTTCCACAATGTTTTCCAAAGATTCTTCTTGATTTATTACGGAATATTCATATACTTTTCCGTCTTACAGGGTTTGATAAAACAAAACAGTGCTTAATGCCGTTTAAGAAATTTGAAAAGAAAAAATTGAGACTATATTTATCAAAGAAAATTCCTGTTCTCTTCTGTCTACAAGGGTTTAAATCAAACAAAACAGAGTTGAATATGGTTATTGATATATTTGACAAAGACAGATGACAAAGAAAATGGCATCTGTATTTATTAAAGACAAATCATGTACTTTTCTTTGTTCCAGGGTTTAAATCAAACAAGACAGAGTTGAATGCTGTGTTTGATATATTTGATAGAGAAAATCGAGACTATATTTATTATGAAGAGTTTATAGAAGCCATGAAACCAAAGAGACATGTAAGTTGAATACTGAAAGGGCTACTTCTTTACCATTGTCAAAACTTTAGGTACCTATTGAAAACAACTTCCAATTGAAATTTGAATAATTAACAAATTGATGGCCCTGCCAACTTCCTCTTACAGGAAGTTTGACTAAAATATTAAACAGCTATATTTTGGAATAATTATACCCCCCACAACGAAGTTATGGGGGGGGTATACTGGAATCAGGTTGTCCGTCCGTCCGTCCGTGGACATAATTTTGTGTCCTCTTCTCCTCCCACATTTTTTGACCAATTTTGCTGAAATTTTATCAGGTTGTTTCCTATCATATGAAGTTGTGCACCTGCATTTTCATCTTGATCCAGTTGTTAGTTTCAGAGTTATGCCATTTTGAACTTTTTAAGGGGGGGGGGGGAGAGTAGTCAAAATTTAAAATTGCAAAACTCAGTAACCATAAGGGGAGTTACCAAATTTGGTAAGTAACATCATCTTGTTGACCTTTACAAAATATCGAACGGTTTATTTCCCGAGGTCAAATTTGACCCCGCCCCCCTGGGGGTCAAAAATTTAACATAGGCTCATATTGACTTTTCGTGGATATAATTTTGTGTCATAATCTCCTCACACAGTTTTCTTTAACATAGGCTCATATTGACCAACCTTTCCTTATCAGTCAACTCTAGCAACAAACACAAAATCAGAAAGAGGTGGAGGGTTGGCAATGTTCATCCACCATGACATGCATGTGATTAAACAGCTTCAAATTCCACTCCTTCATAGAAAAGCCTTTTTAGAGGTGTGGGGGGTATTCTCGTCAGCCCTTGAGTTTTGGTCAGGAACATGTAACAAATTTAATGGTTGGTTGGTGACCTAAACATCATAGCTACAGCTTGAATAAACTGCAGTTACAATGTTTAACTTACTAAACCTACAAAATTGCGAAACATAAATGTCGGCATTAATGTTGTATTTAAAAATTCACTTACAGTCTAAATGAATCATTTAATTGGTATATCGATTTTTTTTATAGACAGCTGTAATCAATCAGTTGACAGAAAATTTTTAGGCAAAATGAAATTGTAAAATATTTGTAGAACAACTTAGCTTTAGATTGATGAGAAAGTAATCTTGATTATCAGTAATCATTCTAATGCTCCTGTTTGGTATGTAAATTCCTTTGATATGATGAACATCTGCTGCCAACAAAGTCAAGGACATTTTTAAAGCCAATAGATAGATCGCTAGCCCCTGTCACTGACTACAACGGGAATTCCCACTTCAATATTATAAGGCGTTATAACAAAATTAATAGCAAAAACCATTTAAGAGATGAAGAGAATATTTTTTTTGTTTTCATGGAGGTATGAACCGAAAAACCTAATCATACTGTTTGAATACACAAAGCGGATTCATACATAAGTGTGATTAGGTTTTTCGGTTCAAACCTCCATGAAAACAAAAAACATTCCCTTCATTTCTTATAATTTAATAGCATCGAGCGAAAAAAGCAAAAACTTGACAATTTTCATACCTTTTTTGTATGGAACTATTTTGTGCAGAAACATACAAAATCTCTGCGTACTCAAAATTTTGTTCATGGAGTAATGAATGATTTTTTTGACCAATCAGAACGCCCTAAAAAATTAAATTATAAATAAATGGTTTGTTTGTAACCTAAACATCATAACTGCAGCTTGAATAAGATGTAGTTAGGATGTCTAAGTCGGCAAACCAACAAAAATGCTTCACATAAATGTCAGCAATTGTTAGCACTCAATGTTCACTTTCGGTCTAAATGAATTATTGATCGCTGGATTGATTCTTTGATTGACAGCCATGTCAGGGCATCAATGTTTCTCAAATAATTTTTCTGTTTATCCAAGAGTCTTCGTTAACCCTTGTCAGACTTTTTTGGGCAGGAGGTTAAGACAATGATCAGCCAGCACATATTTGCAGTCTGATCTTTGTCTACACCACCTGCATGTCCCTTTTAAGTTAGAGTTGTTTTTAAGATATAACTTTAAAGGAATTTTAAGCCCCAATAAGTGCTTCCAGTGCTATCAGCAATTTGATTTTAATGTTTTTTAGAGGATAAACCCATTCCCACACAATGAAATTTTAGACTGGACCAAATTGAAAGGAGTTGCAGACGAAAATTTAAAGTCAATGAAATTCTAGATTTTTTCAACTTACTTGGTTGAAAACATAGTGTAAAATGAAGAAATTGCTTGTTACAAGCAATTTCTTCATTTTACACAATGTTTTCCCAATTGTTTTTCTTGTGGGGCGTCCAGGAGCCTCACTGTGTGGGAATGGGTTAATGAATCGGAATAACAAGGGTTAAGATTCTTTAAAATTTTTCAGCAAAAAGAGAGGTTAAAAGGAGGTAACAAAATGATGTCGGATACAGAATTAATTCACGATGAGATTGATCGAGAAGTGGCCATGTGTTCATGTAGAAGTCCTTTACGAGTGGAAATGGTGGATGAAGGCAAATATAGGGTAAGCCAGACGTTTGGATTTTGGTCATTCTACAAAGACTGTTTTTCTTTAAGAATTTTTATTAACAAATCAATAATTTCTTTCACCACCATTTTCTAAGAAAGATGCAAATTGAAGTGAATCCAATCCTGTATAAGGTAGCCACCCCTTTAACTCATCAAAAGTTGCTCTTTTTACATGTCTAATCAATGGACATGTCTTGGAAGAATCATTTTGTCTATACACTTAGATTCTATCATAATTTTTAGAAATAATTTGATTTAGCATGACAAAGAGTTAAAGTTTTCTTTTCAATGAAATATTTCTTGGTAGCTTCAAATTTACTTACTTCCAGAGACATGATTTGTCAATTTCAGTTTGGTGAAAAGAGTACCATTCGACTAGTACGGTTCCTAAATAGTACAGTAATGGTGCGAGTTGGGGGCGGTTGGATACGGTTGGATGAATTTTTAGAAACAAATGATCCCTGTAGAGGTATGTATAGACATAGGTTAACAAGTAATGAAACCTCTTATAGAGGTGTTTATTGAATTAAAGTGAATTTCAAGTTCCAGATGTTCAAATCAAAGTATTTATTGGATTGTTTATATTTTTTGCTTGGTTGTTTTTGGTGAAAACCTGAGTAAATGCTATGGCCATGTCGTCTGCATCAGCATAGTCGATTTCTGAAAACTTTGAAATTTTGTAATATCACTGGTGTTACTGACCACATTCACTTGAAACTTGGAAAATATATCCATTTTCGGACTTAAAAGTTTTAATCACTTTCATGCACTAAAATAGCCAAGTGTTGGGATCCACATGGAGTACTCTTGATTGTTAATTCATGAGGCAGATCAGTTGGTTTAAATTAAGTTTAAGTTAGATTTGTTTGAAATTACACCAGTTTTGCACAAACCCATTGGATTTCTTATTTTCCATTTTGTTTTCCTCTAGAAAGACAAAGATTTTCAAAATTTCTTTGAAATTGCTGTCTTCAATTTCTTTCAATTTGGACTTGTCTTAAAAGAAAAATCTGATTTATCTGATTCCAACTGGCTGCTTCAGATGTAAAAAGAGGTAATTTCCATATTGTACAAAAGAAGGAAGGTGGCTTCATGTTTAATCTTTTTCTCTTCCACATTTTGTGCACGAAAAGTTGAGAAAAGTAGAAATTTGCTTGTTTTCTTCTTTTCTGACAAAGTCTTCTTTAATAATTCATCCATCAGTTTTAATCTAAACAAGGGATTTAGGTGTTGTCATGGCCATGTACACTTTTTAGATTATCAAAAGCTTGAATTCTTTGTCACTTTAGATTACTTGGCTGTTGTTTATGATGATTTTTTAAAAAAGTTAACCGTTTTACACATAATAACACTTTTAAACACCACTCAATATAAAAACTTTTGAAAACATTCTAGAAATGAAGAAATTTCTTGTGACAAGCAATTTCTTTATTATCCATAATGTTTTTTACCCCAAAAGACAAAAAATTTACAGATTTCACCAACTTAAAATTGTTGTCTTTAGCTTCTTTGAATTTGGACTAGTCTAAAATTTTATCGCGTGGGAATCGGTTAAGAAAATACAGAAATGAATGTTTCTGTTTATTTTATATCTTTGAAGTTTTGCGTCGAAATCAGGAATTTCATCAAGGTAAAATGATAGTAATTTGAAATTACATGTAAAAGTTTGTTCAGTAGTTATTGCTCCTTTCGATAACAGATTTGATACTTGTAGTATATAACTAGAAATATGTTTTGTTTCTCAAATTCAAAACTGGGAGATTAACTGTTTTCTTCTTACACTCACTGTATAGCCCTTTCCCGTTTTTGGAAATATTAGACTGGTCCAAATTCAAAGAAGTTGTGGACGACAATGAAAATTTGATACAATTTGAAATTGAACAACCCTATTTTATAGAAAACATTGTGGTAAGAGATGAAATTGCTTGTCACCAGCAATTTCTTCTTTTTCCACAATGTTTTCTCAAGTAAAAAAATGACATTAACGTAAAATACCGGGTTTGTACAGGAAAGGGATAGTTCAGTCTACATAATGATTAGTGAAATGGAAAAGGGTTTAGATGGTATATAGATTGAGTTAGAACTAGTTTTGTTTGAATCAAAATTTGTTATTTGAACCTGGGCCACTTTGAATTATTTTGGATACCTTTGAAAATAATGTTTTTAGTGCACTTTATTAACCCTTTCTCACTCAATGACGCTTTTAGATACTCCCAAGATCGCTTTAATAAACCTTTGTGAAAAATGAAGAAATTGCTTGTTACAAGCAATTCCTTCATTATCCACAATCCAAAATTTCATGAGCTATGAATTGGCATCTGCAACTCCTTTCAATATGGACCTGTTTACAATTTTGCTGTCGTGTAATGAATTAACCCTTTCCCATTTAATCCCTGGTTTTTTACATCACTGTGCTTTTATAATTGAGAAAACAATATGGAAAAAGAAGAAATTGCTTGTAACAAGCAATTTCTTCATTTTCCTGAATGTTTACTACCTTATTGATTATTTTTCAAAAAGAAAAATTTATATTATCCTCTGCAAATCCTTTGAATTTGGACAGGTCTAAAATTTTGTAAAACAGGAAAGGGTTAAACACCAATCCTACCCAGCCGCTCACCTGTGTAATAATGTTATGGTCAGTCTGTATTGAACTAGTCTTTCAGTGTAAGAATATGTTGCTTTCATTTTGATTTGGCCACAGCCAAAGCACAGTTGTAGTGAGAGGGCTCATAATTGGACTCCTGGCCTCGGCAAATATCCTTTCCAACAATTGTCTCCCACAAATGGATAGATAATCATAAATCTAAGTGGGGTGAGCAGCTGGAGGCTTGGAAAAGATGTAGTAGTAGTACTGGTGTGAGAAATACCAGGAATCATTGGTTCCATGCTTCAACTGCCATGATATGGCAGAAATACTGTTAAAAAGAGCGTTAAATCCCTTTTTATCATCAATCATGCCATTGCAATCAATATATCCTCCAATTAAAGCCTACCCTCTTCTTCAAAGAAGGTGACAATTCCAATAAATGCCTGGACATTTAATAGAATCTTTATGGTATAAACATGTTAGACATGTCCAGATTGAAAGTAATTAAAGAATAAATTAAAAATATTGTTTGTTTAAATGGTGTAAAGGTTTTCATACAATGAATTCTCTACCTTTAACAGGAGGCAATAGCAAGTTAAATAAAAGCATTAATTTGAATGAAAGTCTTAATCATAGTTCTTGTAAGTATGCAAGTTTGAATTTGAGCTTGGTCAGACTTCATCAGTTTGTTTGAAAGTTTGTGGTCAGACTACAGCAAATTTGTTATATCATGTTCTTTATTAGGCTAGTGGGTGATATTGAATGCTAGTTGAATTGTATAATGAATTGGTATAGGTTTGCACAGATTGAATATTAAGGGGATAGCAAAAATATTCTGAATTACCATTTTTATATTCATTAAGAGCCCCACAGTGTTTTTTTCTCAAAACAATAGTGTAAAAAAGGAGAATACAATAAATCCATTTTTCACGAAAGATAAAGAAAATTGAGAAAATGGAGGAAGGTTTCCCTTAACCCATTCCCACAAATTGGCACTTTTTTACGCCCATCAAGGAAAACAAATGGGAAAACATTGTGTATAATGAAGAAATTGCTTGCAACAAGCAATTTCTTCATTTTCCACAATGTTTTCTACCCAGAGAGTTGAAAAAGGGAAATTTCATAAATTTAAAATTGTTGTCTGCAACTCCTTTCAGTTTTGACTAGTCTGAAAGTTTGCCATATGGTAATGGGTTAAAATTATGGCAATTTCTTCTATGTTGTGCGGCTTTCATAGCGCAGTCAGTAGTTCATCAGACTTCTAATCTTCAATCATGGGGTGTCATGGGTTCGATCCCCGGCGGCGGCACATATCCTTTCCAACATTTGTCTCTCACCAATGGGTGGATAATCATGAACCTAAGTTGGATAGCAGCTAGGAAAGGATGCAGTGGTAGTACTGGTGAGAGAAATACCAGAAATCCATTGTTAGGTGCTCCAGCCGCCGCGATATGACTGAAATACTGTTTAAAGCGGCGTTAAATCAATCAATCTACTATGTTGTCTTATTTCCTTTCTTGTTGGTACCCATTAGAATTGTCTTATTAACCCATTCCCACATAATTACACTTTTTCACGCTCTCAAGAAATAATGTTTGGAAAACATTGTGGACATGGAAGAAATTGCTTATAACAAGCAATTTCTTCCATGTCCACAATGTTTTCTACCCTAAGAGAAAAAGAATTTATAAATTCCACCAACCTGAAATTATCGTCTGCAACATCTTTCAATTTGGACCAGTGTAATATTTTGCCATGTGGTAATGAGTTAAAACGATTCAGATGAGTTCCTACATTATGGGGTTTGATTTAGAAGTAACAGTAGTTCAGATAGAATTTATAAATACATTGTGCCTCCTTCATTCTAGGGCTCATAAATCTAGTTTAAAGATTTTTGCATTGAACTGGCATGTATTTTGCTGTCCTCTTGCTTAAGCACAATTTCAATTGCATGAAAGCTATTTCTCTGGCTTGGTTGATTGTTTTTGATTTTCAGATAGAATTATTTTGGGTTATAGTTAACACTTGACCTTACCCCATTACTACACAACACTCATTGTTGACAAGCACCAAAGAGAAAAATGTGGGAGACTGTCTTCTTGAGGGAAATAAAAAAAATAGGATTGTGTTTATGGGTTAAGGCCTTTTCATTGCATTTGCTGTGTTTGCTCTGTTTCTGTAGGAGTTAGAGACTAAGATCAGCCCATGCATATATGTAGTCTGGTGTTTGTCTACATCACCTATTTGTCCCTTTCTAGTTCTTCCTGTGCTTTTCAGCCCTTCAATTTTGAAAAATAAGTATTTTATTCAGCAAAACAAGGGTTAACAAATATTACACTTAGCTATTTTTATGCTGAGTAAGATCTTTTTTCAGACTTTCATTATAATTAAAAGGCTAAAGCACTGGGGTACCAACTGATGGTCAGTATTCCTTTGGAAATTTTGAAAATAAATCTTATGAACAACTCTGGCGTAAAAAACAAAAAGGGGAGGATATAATGTGCAAGCTGATCTTAGTCTATACTTTCTTTCAAGACAGAAATAGTCAAGAGTTAACTATGGCTAAGAAAAAATTTAGAACTGTCTGATAAATCAGCATAGCAGCCAAGACTGGGTAAATAGCAGCCTTTGCATGAGAATGTTAAATGTTTGAAATAAAATGATTTTCATCATTTACAGGTCTTTAACCCTTTCCTGTACAATCACTGGTTTTTACGTCCTTGTGATTTTATACTGGAGAAAATATTGTGGGAAAGGAAGAAATTGCTTGTAACAAGCAATTTCTTCTTTTTACACAATATTTTCTATCCTACTGAATGGTTATTTGTCAAATTAAATCCGCTCTAAATTTTGGTCTGCATAACCTTTGAATTTGGACAGGTCTAAAAATATTTAAAACAGGAAAGGGTTTATGCTAGTTGTAAGTTTTTCTGAAGTCAATAATGAATTTCCATTTTGGACTTTTGGGTTAGTTCATTTTTTATACAAAGATAAGCAAAGATTTAAATAATTTGTAAAAGTTGTGCTCAATGTGATTCATTCAATGATCAGAAATTTGACTGCAGATGTTCAAAGTCAAAGCTTATTCAAAACTACTTAAGATATTACTTACAACTAGAATTAATCCTTTACCAGACAACAAAATTTTATGTTGATCCAAATTGAAAGAAGTTGTATCAAATCTAGAACAGACGTATCCAAAAGGATAGAAAGCATTGGAAAATTATTACAAGCAATTTCTTCATTTCCACTATATGCTACCCAAAAGACAAAACATTCTACCAACTTGTAATTTTCGTCTGTAACTCCTTTCAATTTTAACCACACTAAAATTTTGTTAGGTGTTAATGGGTAAACACACCTGATAATGTTGTCAACAACTTCTTTCAAATTGGGAACTTACTAAAGTCTTGTTGACCATAATGGGTTAGTGTGATATTGATTTCCATATTGAAGTCAATTTTGAATAGAGAAAATGGATGGTCTACTATTGACTCACATCTTGGGAAAAAGCCAATTTCTGATTTTCAAATTCTTTGTTGAGGTGGTGGTAAATTATTAGCGCACCAGGGTTTGGTTTGCACCAGTCATTCTTTATTCTTGTGATATCAATGCTGTCTAAAGACATAGTGGCTGTAAAAGTTTACAAGGCTAGACAGCCATAACCATGTTCAAGTCAAAACCATTAACCAATTCCCACACAATGACACTTTTTGATGCCTCTCTATAAAATCAATTGGGAAAGCATATTTTAATGTTTCCCGAATGGTGAGCATATAGCTGTGGCTTTATCAGTCAGTTTGACTGTCCATCTGCTCTGATTTCTCCACAAGCCTGTGACCAAATTGGATGAAACTTCACTTGTGAATTCTGTATGATACTGCACCAATGCATTTTCCCGGTTTTTGGATTGCTTGGAGGTCACGGTCACAGTTCAAGGTCAAATATCAAAATTGAGCTTGTCCAGAGCATACTCGGTATCTCCTAAAATTATGGATAGCTTTCAAAATAGCTTTTCACAATTCAAAGAAGTTGTCGAAAACAATGTCAAATTGATAGAATTTTAAATACCTGTCTTTCTGGGTTGAAAAAAATGTAGACATTGCTTGTATCAAGCAAAAATTATATTCCATATTTTACCTAACTTTTCTTGAGGATAGTGACAACGCTGGATTGTGTGCAAATGCGTTAATGAGAATGAATAGACTAAGGTGCTTTAATTAATGCATGCCTTAATTTATCAAAGATGATTCTGAGTACAGCATTAAGGAAAAATAATGAAATCAAACATGAATTTGAAAATCAGAAAATAATGATGGCTAGAAAGGGATAACACAATGCTTTACATTAACATTTTTAATTTCTTATTCATTATCTAGCAAAGGGAAGAACAAATTTTGATCTCAGAAAGTCGCTAGGTGGTGCGGAGATGCCCACATCACCAGGATTTAGATCGAGAAGTGGTAGTGGAACCTTTGGTTACAAATCTCGCCAAAATGATACTGGCTATGCTTCTTCAATATCATCAGGTTTGTACTTGCCGTGCTGATATCTTGAGAGTGATCTCCCTTGAGAGCATTATAGTGATCTCCCATTTGGCATTTGGAGACTTTTACGTTTGTTGTTAATGTGTATTGAAATAAACTCAAAGCATAGGAAATTCTTTTTTGAGTAAGCTTATAGGAAACAAGGCTTTTGCAGATTTATTAAGATGAGTTTTATTCTGGCTTGATCATTAATTCTTCTTATTTGAACTCTTGATCATTTATTTTGTATTAAAATGGAAAGCTGAAAATGTAATTTACTCAAAGAAATATAAATTCATGCGACAGGAAATAAATGAAACAGAGATAAATTTTATCTTGATTCTAAGATTCCACCCTGTAGAGGGATCATAATAGCTTAGGAGACATATAACCCATTACCAGATGACAACATGTTGGACTGGTTCAAATTGTACAAAATTGCAGACAACAATTCAGAGTGCATTTTGCAAACTGAAAATCTTGTAGTAACTAGGGTAGAAAACAATGTAATAAAAGAATGAAATTGCTTATTTTAAGCAATTTCTCCTTTTTCATGTTGTCTAAAACTTTCCTCCTCAGTGCACCAAAGTGCGGAGTTGTGTGGAAATGTGTTGATGTATTTTCATTATTTATTCTGTGCATTGGAGCTATTGTAGAGAAATATATGGTAGACTAGAAAAAAAAAGTAAAATTATTGAAATGCTTTTGCTATGTATTGTTTTATACTGGATTTGGGTATATTTGCACACTAACCAACTATGTAGCGTTTGGATTTTCTCTATTAATACTATCATGGTACTTAGTTTTGAGGGTGCTGTAACAAATATGTATTCAGTTTCAAAATATTTAAATCAATTTCATTATTCATTAGTCCGTCATTTACTACAATCTTGGATAAATGAGAGTGCGGGTAAAGGTAGTTGTCATGGTTACAAACGGATTGACTGCTGGACATGCGGTACTTATTAATATTGTTGGTGCATGAAAGTCATACATTAACCTCACCATATTGCTTTCAACATTTTGAATCAGTATTGGCAGTAAGCAGAGGACAACTTGATGAAAAATTTGAAAAATTTCCGTATCCTCTCACGAATCATTTGGTGCATGCTCAATTGAAGAGTCCTTTTAAGAACATATAATCCTTTCCTGTTCACTCCCTTATTTTCATGTCCCTGTGAATTTATAATCATGAGAAAAAGTTGTAGAAAAATAAGAAATTGCTTGCAACAAGCAATTTCTTCTTTTTCCACAATATTTTCCACCCTACTGAATAGTTTTTGTTTAGATTAAATCCACTTTACATTCTAGTATGCAAAACCTTTGAATTTGGACAGGTCTAAAATTTTTGCCAAACAGGAAAGGGTTTAAGGAGTACAATGTATCAACAGCAAAGGTTTTCATTTTAGATTACCATTTTCAGAATGCTATTCAAAACTTACAGAAAGAGAAATACATACATAATGAAATCAATTTATTTAATTCTCCTAATGCAAATGCATGTTTTGTAACCTGGGTTTGGTGCACCAATTGCACTTTTCTACTGATATTTGGGATTTTTTTTTAATTGTTGAACTGTTTCCAGGAGATACTATAAGCCTTTCACATTTTTGGCTCGGCTTTTCGAAGAAAACCCGAGGTATTGCTATAGCCTTGGTGTCGTTGCTGTTGTCATTGTGCGAAAACTTTGACATTTTGTGATATCTCTGGTTCTACTGAAGGCATGCACTTGAAACTTGGCACACTTGTTCACTATCAAAAGAGTAATCTATACTATCAAGGGGGATAACTCTAGATGCATTTTATCCACTATCCAGCACCCAATAGCCGGGTGTAGGCAGCTCTAGGCGGTGCTCTTGTTTGAAATTCTAGTCAGGTCCAAATTGAAAGAGGATGCAGATGACAGTGAAAACTGGATACACTTTGAAATAAAACCATTCTATGGTGTAGAAGATATTGTGGAAAAAAAGAAATGGCTTGTTTTTCTTTTCCCACAATATTTTCTTAAGTAAAAATCACAGCGGCATAAAGTCCTGAGTTAAATTGATCAAGCAAAAACTTATTATTACTGGTATTTATGATAATCACGCATTTTAAAAACGGCTATTGTGTCTACATTTCGTCAAACTTCATTGACAATCATGTATTGAAATACTCAATTTTCAATAGGATGAAATTCACAAAATTTCAATAAAGGAAAGGATAATCATATCTGGTATTAAAGTGTGCACAATACTTTTTTTATCTATGATAAAATTAAACACAACAGAATTTAACCCTTGTCATGCTGTAAAAATTACCTAACTGAATTGCTGGCAAATCAAAGGGCTAAAAGCACTGATAGAACTTGTTATACAAAAATCAATATTTCCTTTGGAAATCAACTTCATAAACAAATCGGGCAGGAAAAGTACAAGCAAGAGGTGTAGACTAAGATCAGCCTGCACATACGTGCAAAATGTTGTGGAAAATGAAGTAATTGCTTGTGACAGGCATTTTTTTCATTATACACATTTGTTTTTTTCCCCAAAAGGCAAAAATTTTTACAATTTCATAAACTTGAAAATGTTGTGTTAAGCATATTTGAATTTGGACTAGTCTTATGTTTGTTGCCTTGTAATTGTCTAGTACATTTATACCAAATTTTGATCACATTTAACCCCTGTCATGCTGAACCCAGAATATTCCGGATTAGGCAGGAGGTATAAAGATCAGACTGCACATAAGTGCAGTCTGATCTCGGTCTACACCTCCTACTTGTACTTTTCCTGCCAGAGAAGTTATAAGATTGAGTTTCAAAAGAAATATTGATTATTGGACCACAAGTACTTTCAGTCCTTTGATTTTAATGCAATAAGGGATTTTATACAGCATGACAAGGGTTAAGCTTAGCTGATTTTGAAGAAAAAAGTTGAGAAATTGCTATAACACTTGTGTTGCCGCACAGTGCGGCTGTTGGCTTTTAGACAATTACCATATGACAAAGTTTTGGACAGGCTTAAATTGAAATAGTTGTAGGTGATGTTTCAAAGTGTGTTAAAATTAGGAAAAATAAATGCTAAATAAGGTAAAATAAATTGAGAGAAAAGGATGTATAGCTTGTTACAAGCAATTTCTCATTTAGCATTATTTTCCAAAATTTCATAAACTTAGAATTCTCGTCTGTGACTTCTTTAAATTTGGGCCAGTCTAAAATTTATCCGTCTGGTAACGGGTTAAAGGGCATTTGATGCATAATGCTGATTCAGGAGACAAGTCTATGAATTTCAGTAAGAGTTTATGCTGTTTTAGACTTGGATATTATTTCACTCTTCACTACCTGAAGCCAAGTGTTACAAAGTACCCGCATGGAGGGCTCTTATTTGGTCACATGTATTTTACTCTTATTTAACTGTATATAACATAGATAGAAATTCATGTACACAATCACCATATTTTATTGTAGCCGGAAGTTCAGGGGACTCCTCACTACGTCGCAGTAAACAGATGACATCGTCAATGGTGAATTTATCAGGCGGATCGGGCACAAATAATTTCGTGAATTCTTTACGCAAACATCCTGATTTTGGTATGTCCATGCAAGAAATTGTATTCCAAATATTCAATAGTGCACTGGCCTTCAAAGTTCATTTCAATCAAGATATGAAAGGGCTCTCTGCAAGTCTGTGCTAAGTTTCTATACAGTGTATAGACATACAGATCAGATGGGCAATCACTCTATGGTTTCACCATGTCTGTCTGTCTGTCTTTTGTTTGTAGACTTTATTTAGCTCACCTGAGCACGAAGTGCGGGTGAGCTTTTGTGATCAGTCATCTTCTTTCATCCGTCTGTCCATTCACAATTACAAAAAAAATCTTCTCCTCCTAAACTTACCATGGAATTTCCAACTAGCTTCACAGAAATTATCCTTAGGTCATGCTCTTTCCAAATACCTAAAAGAATTGAAATCCATGAAGAACTTGCAAACAAGTAAAAAAGCTTAAAAAATCTTCTCCTCCCAGACTATAAGACCTAGTGCTTTGATATTTGGTATAAATCATCATCTATTGACCTTTTACCAAAATACTTCAAAGAATTACCATATCTTGAAAATTAGCACTTTTCTGTGCAATCCCTGATTTTACATAGAAATAAAGTAGGAAATATTTGAAATTCTTTTCCTCCAAAATCATGAGGCCTAGAGCATTGATATTAGGCATAAATCATCAGCTATTGACTCTTTACCAAAAAACTTCAAAGAATAACCAAACTCTGAAAATTAGTCCTTTTCTGTGTGATCCCTGATTTTACATAGAAAAAAGAAGGATAATTTTGAAAATCTTCTTATCTCAAACCATAAGGCCCAGAGCTTTAATATCTGTTGTGTATCAATATCTATTGACCCTTTACGAAAATACATCATAGAATTACCGTATTCTGAAAATAAGCCATTTTCTGTGGTATTCAAGATTTTAGAAAGGAATAAAGAAGAATATCTTTAAAAATCTTCTCCTCCCAAACCATTAGGTCTAGAGCTTTGATATTATTTGATACTCCAAAAAATTACCATACTCTGAAAATTAGCTATAATTGGTAGGATCTTCAATATACCTAGGTTTAAAGGATAAAATCTTTAAAACAAATCTTCTCCAGAATAATTAGGTGTAGGGCTTTGATACTTTGTATATATCATAAAGCCTTGAGCAATTATACTCAGGGGAGCAATATAGGTCCTTCATGGTCTTCTTGTTTCTTTATGCTCTTACTCTAGAACCAAATGACTGACAACCATAAAACTTCATATGATGTTTGCCATTGATCAAAGAAAGTACCCTTTGTTTTGGGGTCACATAGGTCAAAGATCAAGGTCATAATTGCACTTTGATTGAAAAATGTTTCCTTACTTGAACTCATAGGCCTTTGGCCAAGGACCTTGAAACTTCGTACAAATATTATCCATGAGACAAGGAGATACCCTATTGTTTTTGGGTAACATAGGTCAAAGGTCAACTGTGCTACTTGAGAGACAAAATGTTTGGGGGGGGGGATATAAGTCAGCTTTGCGACAATTCTAGTTACTCTTTAATGCGGTCCTGATTGGCTTAATTGTAAGGACAGAATGCTTGTTATCCAAGATAATCAAAAACTGGTTGTGCAGCTATTCATATAGGGATGACCTTAGGCAGGTCATTTCAGGGGCTAGGATAATACCTAGGAATCACATAAATAAGCATTAAATTAATTGCACAAAAAGAATCTAAAAATGCCTAAATAAATTGTATCTGATTAGCTTAATATTTTTTTTCCACTCTCAAGCTGAATCAACATTCTTTAAGATAATTTGATTGATACAAACTTGGTCTTTTGAAATTTCCGGTAGTGAAAACTTGATTAAATGGGATAAGAGCTGGTGGCCTTTTACCAAAAAACTTTGATTACAAGTTGCTTATGTTATTGACTTAGAAATTATAATTATGAAGAATTGGTTAGATGCACCGGTCATCTCAAAGTAGCTGATAACTGTTGAAATTGGTGATAGGACCCATAGAATCAATTAGAGTTACACTAGTTTCAACAGTTCAAAAATATGTATTGCATGCATTTTGATATGAAATTATACAAATATCATCATAGTCTGTATCTTTGCATAAATTCAATTTTGTAACCATAACTATAACTGTTTTATTTAAAGCTGCATAACGATTAAAAGTGAAGTTATTACTATATGAACAGGCTGTCTGATTATTGTTTAAACACATCATTACATTTTCATGTCAATTCTTAGGTTTTTATGTGCCTACTCTTATTCTGTAGATCAAGAGTATATTGATTTACCAACATATGTTGCTGCCTGTCAAATAATAACCCGGCAACTTAACAATTCCTCGTAACTTCAAGACTGTCTTAACCCATTCCAACTCCATCCCTCCTTTTTACGCCCCTCGAGAAAAAAGCTTTGGAAAACATTGTGGATAATGAAGAAATTGCTTGTATCAAGCAATTTCTTCATTATTCACAATGTTTTCTATCCAAAAAGACGAAAAAATTCAAAATTCCATCAACTTGAAATCGTCGTCTGCAGCTTCTTTCAATTTGGACCAGTCTAAAATTTTGCTGTGTTGGAATGGGTTAATACAATGATGATAGATGATATGAATTAACCTATGATCTCACATTTCTTTCTTTTTATGAATTAAGGTATTCATTTAGACAAACATTGTGAAAAAAGGAGAAATTGCATAAGTTGTGCAAATTCTTTTCTCACAATATTTTCTACCCTATTTGACACTTATTTTTCAATTCAAATTCACTTTGACTTGTCTGTAATTTCTTTCACTTTTGACTAGTAGGGCCCAGATAGCTCAGTTGGTAGCACACTGTGCTCTCAATTCTGGGATCATAGGCTCAAACCTAGCTTGGCCAAAATTCTGTGATAAGCAATGGGTTAAGATTCATCTCATCAATACAAATTTCCTGGTGTCAAGGTTGTTTGATAGGGTCATCTCATCTCTCAAGGTCAAACTTCTTTAACAAAATTAAAGGGTATCGCTGGTTTACAAACAAAACGTGTTCTATTTGTTGTATGTGGCTTATTTTGAAGAGTTCTTAATGACTAATCTTTACTGCAGCACAGATTTGTCTTAAATGTGCAAGTTTTTTTGTAGAATGAGCCTTGTTAAAAAATCACTACATAGTTTTGTTATATTTTATCACCAGTTTAAATGTTTCTAACTTGGTTTCTGCATTAAATTGCTACTAAGTTGATCAACTATATACAACAGCCTTAACAAATATCATTTTGAAAGCTTGCGATATACAAGTGCATAAAATATTTGATATTTTTCCTTGAATTAGCTTTAAGTTATTCCTGAAAGAATTAGAAATTATCATTTCAATCATTTATTCTTAACTCTGTTGGTAAAGCCGTAATTTAAAAGCATTTTTAAGATAGATTATTCAAAAAGCATATCTAGATTGATACAAACTTATGCCACTTGTATATGATTGTCTGACAAATGTTAGCAATTCTATGAAAGTGCGGTACAATCATTGGATGTATCCATTTCTTATAAGTCTTGGCTATTCAGTTTCAATATCCTAAGCTAGATGATTGACTTGTGCATTTTTCTTTTGCTTAGTAGACTCAAAATCAAATATAGTAGTTGAAACATAGTGCCAGTATAAAACAAACTAGAATTTAAATTTTTATAATGATAAGATCGGGGGCATATTGTTTTACCATGTCAGTCTGTCTGTCTGTCTTCAAAACTTAACCTGCCAACTAAACATTTTCCTATAACCCTAACCCTGATTAAGTTACAATGCTAATATTTGGTATGTAGACAGGTCTCAACAAGGCGCAACTGGGGAAGGTCATTTCGTCAAGGTCAAAATTTCAACACTTTTCCCTAAAGCAAAAAAAAAAAAAATAACAAAGAAAAAATCACCCGTTACTAAAGAATTCCTGTTTCGGGGGCATAGTGTTTCACAAACACATTTTGTTTTCTCTATTTCTAATGCCAAGCATTGAAAGGCAGAGGAGTATTTCTTTTAACTGTTGATTCTTCTGTTATGTTATTCCATCTGTCTGATTGCAAATCTGATAAAAAAAAGAAAATTTCCTATTTTCTCTATGCTGTTTGACGGGTTACTGAAAAATGACATTTTTTGATAACCCTCAAGAAAAATTATTGGAAAAATATTGTCTAAAATAAAAAAAATCTTGTTACGAGCAATTTCTTCATTTTCCAAAATGTTTTCTACTCAGAAAGTTGAATAAATCCAAAATATCGAAAAACTATTTCTGCAAGTCTGAAATTTTGTTGAGTGGGAATGGATTAGAATACAAGGTTCATATTGACCTATTCCCGCACAGTGACACTTTTGGACGCCCCTCAAGGAAAACAATTGGGAAAACATTGTGTTAAATGAAGAAAGTCCTTTCTGACATTTGTCTTTCACCAATGGGTGGATAATTGTAAACCTAAGTGGGATAGCAGCTGGAGGCTAGGAAAGGATGTTATGGTGGTACTTGGGTAAGATATACCAGGAATCCATTGTTATGTGCTCCAGTGACCACAATTTGACTGAAAACCCCATTAGTACAGATCTATTCAGCCTCATATGTTTAAGGTCAAAATGTTAACCCTTTCTCCTTACTCATTAACACACAATCCCACTTTTTTACAAACCTTCTACTTTTCCGACAATGTTATATTTCCAAAAAGATTTTTTAAAACTTCAACAAACTGCAATTTCTTTGAATTTTGAGAAGTTTATAGCTTGTTGTGTGGTAAATAATTAACCCATTCCAACACAATAAAATTTTGAACCAGTCCAAATTCGAAGAACTTGCAGACAACCATTTTAAGTTGATGATATCTTCAAAATCTTTTTCTATTTGGGTAGAAAAAATTGTGGATAATGAAGAAAATGCTTCATTGTCCACAATGTTTTTCAAAGCTTTTATATTGAGGGGCGTTGAAAAGGGTCATTGTGTGGGAATAAGTAAATCAACTGACAATAGCCCTTAGTATCAACAGATATTGAGATCATTGTCATCTCATTAGTCCATGGTTATCTGTTAAGTTCAAATTTCTGAAAAAGCAGAAAAAGAAAAGGAAAATTGGAGGGGGGGGGGATTATACAGATCATAGTAATTATTTTAACTCATACCATGACCATGATCATCTAATGAACCCATTCCTACTCAATGACGATTTTAAAAGCTACTCATTATGAAATTTTTAGAAAACATTGTGGAAAATGAAGAAATTGCTTGTTACAAGCAATTTCTTCATTATCCATAATGTTTTCTACCCCAATAGACAAAGATTTTAATGATTATCCATAATGTTTTCTACCCCAATAGACAAAAGATTTTAATGATTATCCATAATGTTTTCTACCCCAATAGACAAAGATTTTAATGATTATCCATAATGTTTTCTACCCCAATAGACAAAGATTTTAATGATTATCCATAATGTTTTCTACCCCAATAGACAAAGATTTTAATGATTATCCATAATGTTTTCTATCCCAATAGACAAAGATTTTAATATTTTCTTGAACTTTTTTTGTCTGCATCTTCTTTGAATTCAGTATGGCCTCAAATTTTATCATGAGGGAATGGGTTAAAAGCAACTGGTAATCATATTGAATGTTTTCCTTGGATGAAGCTAAAAAAATAACCCTATGGTGAAGAATTTTGGCAATTTGATTGCAGTGTGTGAAAATAGAAAAAAAATTGGTATTAACCCTTTCCCGTTCAAATACGGGATTTTACGTTCCTGTGATTTTATACTAGAGAAAACATTGTGGAAAAAGAAGAAATTGCTTGTCACAAGCAATTTCTCCTTTTTCCACAATATTTTCCTCTTCATAGGATGGTTTCATTTTAAATGGCATCCAGTTTTCATTGTCGTCTGCAACCTCTTTCAATTTTGACTAGTCTAAAATTTCCAAAAACAGGAAAGGGTTAAACATTTGTTAGTTTTTTATTAGTTCTTCATTTTTATTCAGGTTCCTCAGGAAGTTTGACAAAATCTAAACGTCTCAGCAGTTCATCATCAAACATCAGCACACCTACGAAGCCACGCACTCCATCAACTAGTTCTGTTACGGGTACCCCAAGATATATGAGCCCAAGACAGCCATTTGGACGTTCCACTACGCCAACACCAAATTCATACAGTAACCGTTCAACAACTCCAACACCCCCTCGACCCACTCCATCAACACCTCGATCGACAGGTACCCCGAAATCAGCGACTCCCAGATCAGGGCGAGTCACCCCATCAGGAAGGACAACTCCTACTATGTCAGGACGCACAACTCCTACTTATTCAAATGGACCATCTCGTAGATTACCGACAACGCCTAAACCAAAAGTGTAGTGAGAGAATATAGGGCCCAAGATATGAGTGATTTTGATACTGAATTACAGAATAGTAGTATTTGCCAATCATATCCTA
This sequence comes from Fragum fragum, assembly GCA_946902895.1. NCBI lineage: Eukaryota > Metazoa > Mollusca > Bivalvia > Cardiida > Cardiidae > Fragum > Fragum fragum. The sequence goes on from OX336381.1 coordinate 26,269,133, forward strand.
TGTGGTTGGTACTCATTGGAATAGAAGGGACAAACCCAATGGGTACCTACAATATAGGGTTTCTATGAAAGATAATTGATATAAATTGTTGTTGCTCCTCTGAGTACTAGGCTGCTGTTATAGCGTAGTGGTAGCCCATAGGACTCCTAGTCATAGGGTCCTGGGTTGGATCCCTGACCATGGAAAATATCCATTACGACATTTGTCTCCTACCAATTGGTGGATAATCATAAACCTAAGTGGGATGAGTAGCTGGAGGCTTGGAAGGGATGTAATGTGGTACTGCTGTGAGAAATAGGAATCCATGGTTAGGTGCTCAAGCTTCTGCAATTTTACTGAAATTCTGTTAAACATATCGTTAAACTCCATTCAATCAATCCTCTGAATACTAAGCTCTGGATTTTAGGCAAGACCAACTATTGCCAAAACATTATGTAAAATGAAGAAATTGCTTCTTCATTTTCCACAATGTTTTTTACCAAGATAGTTGAAAAAATCTAAAATTTAATAAATTTTAAATTGTTGTCTGCAGCTACTTTCAATTTGAACCAGTCTTAAACTTTGTTGTGTGGAAATGGCTTAAATTGCAGTTGGGCTTCCATGTACTGTAACTACAGCTTAAATAAGGTGAAGGTTGAATAGCCCAACATCAATATGTCATCAGAGAGAGTTAATTTAGAGAAACTGCATCTAAGTGGGTAGAAAATCTGCATGTACTTTCTCCAAAATATGCTTTCCTCTATATTCAACTTTAAAAGTTGTTGAAAATGAGGTATTCATATAAGGATCAAAATCAGAATGTTGATAAAGTTTTCATAAAATACTGAAATTATAAAGCAAGTCATCTATGAACAGATAAAAATACCTTCACTAATTTTTTATTTAGATGACAAGTTTCATAAATTTGGTACTTAATCCATTACCAAACGACAACATTTTAGATTGGTCCAAATTGAAAGGAGTTGCAGACGACAATTTCATGTCTTTGATTCTTTTTTTCAACTTTCTGGGTAGAAAACATTGTTTAAACTAGATATTGTTTGTTACAAGCAGTTTCTTTATTTTACACAATGTTTTCCCAATTGTTTATCTTTAGGGCCATCCAAAAGTGGAATTAGATTTTCATTTCTATTTATTATAAGGCCTGAAGTTTTGTGATAAATCAGTAAAGCTCTTGATATTGAAAGAGTCTATAAATAATATTATGCCAGTTGGTAAAATGTCGTCATTACATTTATTATGACGTCATTTTTATATTACTGTAACAAAAAGATGTTGCTGTATGTAATAGAAACAGCTGTTATCCTGATGTAATATCACCCCAATTAATATCAGAAAGGATAAATAAAGAATATTACAACAATATTTTTTTCTATTTGTTGTTATTGTGTTCAAGAATCGTGTGTAGGTATTTATATGCCCCCGCATCGATAAGATCGGGGGCATATTGTTTTACCGGCTTCCGTCTGTCTGTCTGCAAAACTTAACCTGCCAACTAAACATTTTCCTATAACTTCAACCCTGATTAAGTTACAATGCTAATATTTGGTATGTAGATATGTCTCAACAAGGCGCAACTGGGGAAGGTCATTTCATTAACGTCAAGGTCAAAATTTTAACCCTTTACACGTTTCTAAAGAATTCCCTTTTCGGGGGCATAGTGTTTCACAAACATATCTTGTTTATGGATGAGACCGAAGGTCGAATCCAATAAGAAATTCCTACACACAATTTGAGAACACGATAAAAACATATAGAAAAAACACACTGACGTAATATTCCTTTTATTATGTACATTTAGGATATGGCATAAAGAAAATTCTCTTAAATGATTAAAAAATAACCAACTCTCCTAAAAAAAACAAACGTCAATACACGAAAAAGTAGTCCGTGTTTAACGGTACTCGATGAATGTTTTTTGGTACACGCCTAATACAGAATTTTTCTGTAGAGTTGTACTAGATAGCCAGATTTTAATCCATATCTATTTCAGGTATATAATAAACTGTTTAATAAACTCCACACCATGAGGAATATTGTGTAAATCCAAACCATGAAGCAAGTTCATTTTGATTGCATACTTATGATGGCCTTAATCCATTTCCACATGAGAAAATTTCAATCTGGTCCAAATTGAAGGAAGTTACAGTGGACAATTTTAACTTCATGAAGTTCTAGGTTTTTTTCAACTTTCTGGGTTGAATATATTTTGGAAAATGAAGAAATTGCTTGTTGCAAGCAATTCTTCATTTTACCCAATATTTTTTTTTTTTTTTTCATGAGGGGTGTCAGAAAGTGTCCTTGTGTGGGAAGGGCTTTAAGTAAAGAAAGCTTTAGTAAAATCCAAATTATAGATCCTAGAAAATATTAGACTCGAATAATTCATGTGCATTTTATAGGGCCAGTAACATTCCATTAGAAATACATTCCAGAATTATCAGTGTCTTGATTTTCTTTAAAGTGAAAAGTCGGGGAAACATTTATTTCAGATGATTTGAACAAGCGAATTCGTTTTTGGAAATGTAGCGAGTCTGTTTAGTACTGTTTATATATTGAATTATCTGTAAAGGGGTAAAATCAATTGTCTATTAATTATTATACAAATTGACCCAAACACAGTAATCTTTTATGAGAATGAAATACAGATTGTTTCTTTAGCTCAGCAGCAAAATACAGAAATCTTTGCCTTATACCACCTCATGGCACAGCTTGGAAAATTGTGTAACTGATGAATCATAACTACCAATCAAAAATTAGATGGACCAATCAAATCATAACATTTAGACAGGAAGTGAACCGAAGTGATCTGAAACATTGGTTGACATTTCTGTGAAGCTTCCTTGTTGGTTTAGTGACTTAATTGCTGTAACTACAGCTTATTCAAGCTGTAGTTACAGCATTTATGTTACCAAACCAACCATTTTAGTTTTTTGTGATTTATATGTTTACAAAACACATGATTTACTATATATTTCTCAAAAATGCACCCTCTATTGTCTAAGTCAAACTTCCTGCGGGAAGGCCAGTGATCTGTCAGTTGCTGCAACAGTGATATAATTAGTGTTTTAGTGATTAATTGATTCAGATTCATGATTAACTGGTTCCCACACAATGATGCCTTTTGCCACCCCCTAAAGAAAAACTGTTTGGAAAACATAGTGGAAATTGAAGAAATTGCTTGTAACAAGCAATTTCTTCATTTTACCCATTTTTTTCTACCCGGAAAGTTGAAAATTTTTAAAATATCATCTACTTGAAATTGTTTGTAACTCCTTTCAATTTAAACCACTCTAATATTTTGCGATCTGGTAATGAGTTAAAAGCATCTGAATTAAATAATTAGTCAATTTGAAAGTCAATGTCTACTGTACATTCATTAAAGGGAGATAATCTATACCCAGAGATTATAGAACTTGATATCAAAAAGGGTTGTTCTTAATGTAAATTCTTTTTTTATATGTATATTTATTTTTGTACAACATTCCATAAACATCAAATTGTCTCATTTAATTGGTTGTTAATTGATAAATAGTTTGATAAATGGTGATAATTTGTCAGATAAGCTGATAAACACTAAATCAGAGAAATGCCATGCCTGCCTTGTCTAGCATGGACATTTCTGATTCCAGACAAGTACATTTTTCCAAGGGCACTTGTTTGGAGACAGACAAGTAAAAATCAAGTCAAATCTTGGAATTATATGAAACAGATCTCAAAGATAACTTGTTATGTACTGGAAAATTTTCATAATGAAGGATAGATATTATTGAGGTTAATGGAAAAAATCTTTGTTTCTTCATTAACAACAACATTTTCTCAAGAACTATCTCTTCACTCTATTTTGCAGACAAGTTTGTTTTATTTCTGGTGAAGTAGAAAATTATGTTATACTTGTCCAGGGACAAGTGGAGAAAAAATCTGTATTCACCACTTACTGAATAGGTTGCGTGTTCACTTTACGACTTAAATCATCTGTCTTATCAAATGGAGTTAGATTGTTTTAACCAATTTTCACACAATCTTACTGTTTTATGCCCTTCCAAAAATAGTTTGAGAAGACATTGTGGAAAAAGGAAGAAATTGCTTACAATAAGCAGTTTCTTCATTTCTCAAAATGTTTTCTAACCACAAAAGCAAATATTTTAAAATTTTATCAACTTGAAATTGTCATCTTACAATTTACACTAGTCGTAAAATTTTGTTGTTTGGTAATGGGTTAAGTTACTGTTTGTCTGGTAATGTTAGTATTAACATGTTCCCAAGAGAAATCAATCTAGACTAGTCCAAATTGAAAGAAGTTGCAAATGGCTTTTCAAAGTTTGTTGAAATTTGAAATTAGTGCAAAATATGATAGATCATTGTGAGAGAAGGAGAAATTACCTTATCCCACAGTTTTGCCTCAATGCCAGTGTTTTCCATCCAGAAAGGCAAATTTTTAAAATTTCATCTACTTATTGTTGCCTGTAACTTCTTTCAATTTAGATTACTCTAAAATTTTGTTGTCTGGTAATTGGTTAACACAGTTGTTTCTCAAGTTATAACACTAATTCATCAGCTGAATATACACGGGGTGAACTTTTCAACAAAATTTGCATACAAACTAGTGTTTTAAACATGAATTTATAGAGTTGCCTTACATTGCATTTTGTATGCTCAATACCTTTTGTTGCCTTTTATTAGTTAAGATTAAAGTATTGACCGTCGTTAACCCATTCAAAGAAGTTGCAGGCAGTAATTTTTCTTTGATTTTTAACCCTTGTCATGCTGAATCCGGAATATTTCAGTTTTGGCAGGAGGTGTAGACTAAGATCAGACTGCACTTATGTGCAGGCTGATCTTAGTCTGCACCTCTGCTTGTACTTTTCCTGCCAGAGTTGTTTATGAAGTTGATTTCTAAAAGATATGTTGATTTTTGAACAAGTTCTATCAGTGCTTTCAGCCCTTTGATTTGACAGCATTTCAGTTAGGTAATTTATGCAGAATGACAAGGGTTAACAATTTTCTTTTGAGTTGGAAAACATTGAGAAAATTGATCTTTTTCCAAAACATTTTTCTTGAAGGGCATTAAAAACTCTGATTATGTGGGAATGGGTTAGCTCTATGTTCTGGGTACTTACCTAAATTGTTTCGATGAAGACTCACTTTAAATGGAGTGAATTGAAGCCACTATCTGTAACTGCATCCCTTATACCATAATTTTTTTTTATTTTGAGCAAAACATATCTGATATCTTCAGGGGGAATCTTGAATATTGTAAAGACAGCTTTATTTCAGCTGTAGTTAGGACATTTTGGCTGCCAAGTGAAAATAGAATCATTTTGATAAAACTTGGCGATTTTATAATTAATCCATTCCCATACAATCCCTTTTTATGCCCCTGAAGTAAACAGCTTTGTAACACATCCTGGAAAATGGACAAATAGCTTTTTAAAAGCAATTTCTTCATTTAGCGCAATGTTTTCTTCCTTGATTGAAAAAATCATAATCATAAACTTGAAAGTGTCATCTACAGTTTCTTTCAATTTGGGCCTGTCTGAAATTTTGTTGTCTTGTTTTGGTGAACAAAGCATACCTCCTTTGTATTTGCTTTCTTTTTGCAAGATTCTTACGTCGCTATTGTTATGGACATAGGCATATCATGTCTTAACTTTTTAATGTTCACATATCACTACTTACTAAATGCACAAATTATTTTTGTTAGTATGCATGGTTGTTTTTTGTACATCTTAATCAAGGATTTGTGATTACTGTTCCTGTACGCTCATTTTTTGCACAACTGTTTGGGAACAAGATAGTCAAGGTATTGACGTCAAACCGTTGCTATTGTTGGTATGAGGCTAGAGATATCTGATCTTTGCCTACCTTACCTAATGTAGTTATGATATCAATGAAAAAATATAAAACTTGGGAACATGATGGGAAAAACAATTCTCCTCTTCCATCAATGTTTCCTACCCTTTTCTGCTAATAATCATATTGAATCAGCCACACAGCTTTGTCTTGTAACATGCTATTACTTCATTTCTCTCAATGTTTTCAAAGGCTTTATTCTGAAGGGGGGTAAAAAGCATGAAAATGGGTGAAACATCAAGATGCTAGCAAAGCACATGACAGCAATTTCTATACCTTGTATAGCTACTTGGTCCTATTCTACACTTACTCCTCAATATAAATATATTCTTATGCTGTTATTGGTCGACAAAACTGTGGACTCGTTCAAATTGAAAGAACTTTCAGACTGTATTTCAAAGTTCATATAAGATGGAAAACAACTATCAGATGTGGTTGGTAAAAATGTGAGAAATGTGTCACAAGCAATTTTTCATTTACTCCCATTTTTCACTGTAGTACATGTATTTGTGGGGGAGGAGGCCTCCAACGCCTTGGATTGTACACCAAAACCCTACTTTATTATGCCCCACAAGAAAAAAAGATTGGGGAAAGATTGTTGAAAAGGAAGAAATTACTTGATTCAAGCAATTTCTCCATAATCCACAAGATTTTCTACCCATAAAGACAAATATATTTGGAATTCCATAAACTATAAAATATCGTCTGCAGGTTCTTTGAATCTGGACCAGTCTGGCAAATTTTATTGCGCTGGAATGGTTTAAAACAGATTATTGTTACTTAGGAGATTTTCTAACTACAGTTTCTTAAGTAAATGGAATTGTAATGCAAGTCCTGTAAATATAGATGAATATTTTTAAACTAGTACTGTAGAAAAAGGTAGCCCAATACTGAAAGGGTTGTTTTTTTGTATACAAAATGTTAATAAAATATTATGCAAAGATCAAAGTAGTTTGTTTTTTCAGTAATTCTTATAGCCTTAAAGCCTTTCTCAAACAATCTCTGAAGTCCACATGATTTTATACTTGAGAAAATATTGAGGAAAAAGAAGAAATTGTTTGTTATAAGCAATTTCTTCTTTTCCCACAATGTTTTCTACCATATAGGATAGTAATATTTTGAATATAGTTCACCATAAGTTATCATCTTTGACCCTTTTTAAATTGGACCAGTCTAAAATTTCGTAAAACAGTTAAGGAGTAACACCTTACAACATAATGCCACATTTTGAAACCTCATAGAAATATCATGAAAAACATTGTGAGAAAAGGAGAAATTGGTTGTAATAAGCAATTTCTTCGCCCCTCACGAAGTTTTAATCCTTATTTGGCATTTATTTTCCAATTTCAAGACAATTTGAATTGTCATCTTCAATTTCTTTCTATTTGGATAAGTCTAAAACTTTGTTGTGTCATAGTCGGTTGACAAATTTTAAAAAAAAATGACAACAATTTTTGTTGAAGAAAATTAACTTGTCACAAGTAATTTCTACATTTTCCACAGTGTTTTCACAAACTTACCTTGAGGGGAATAAAAAAAAAGGGCAGGAAATGGTTAATGTGGTGCTTTATAGGCCACAACTTATTCAAGGGTGGAGTTTAATAGTACTTGAATTCCAGTCATCTACAATTCAGTTTTACCACTCTACAGGTCAAACATAATATTTGCTCAAACTTGTTGGATTTCTTTCATGAGGCAGAACCCTATTGAAGTTGCTAATATTTTCATTCATATAAAAAGGACTTTATTGGTAACTTCCTTGTTACCCCTCTACAGGTCACAATTGACCAATTGCGGCCATTAATCAAAGAAATCATTAATTATACTATACATATATTATAGTTATGGGGGCTCATACTGGAATCAGGTTGTCCGTCTGGCCATTTGTCTGTCGACATAATTTTGTGTCCTCATCTCCTCCAACATTTCCAGACCAATTTGCCGAAACTTTACCGAAATCTTCCTTGCATTGGGAACTTGTGCACCTGCAATTTTCATTATGATTAATCAACTGTTTCAGGAGTTATGCCCCTTTGATTTATTTTCTTATATACAATATATTGAGAATAAATCATTAACTCCTGAACAGGTTGACAGATTGAAAAAATAAAAGTGGTTCACATGTGCAAAGTTATAGGAGGGGGGGTTACTGGAATCAGGATGTCTGTCCAACTGTCTGTCCATGGACATAATTTTGTGTCCTCATCTCCTCCCACATTTCCAGACCAATTTTTCTGAAACTTTACCGGAATCTTCCTTGCATTGGGAACTTGTGCACCTGCAATTTTCATTATAATTAATCAACTGTTTCAGGAGTTATGCCCCTTTGATTTATTTTCTTATATACAATATATTGAGAATAAATCATAACTCCTGAACAGGTTGACAGATTAAAAAAATAAAAGTGGTTCACATGTTTATTCCAGAACATAAATGCCATGTCCGACGTTGCACGAAATCCGTAATTTCAATCTTCAATGTTGAACAAAATCCCTATTTTTTTACAGTCATAGCCCCTCATTGACTTAAAATTTGTAAAAAAAATTGTCCACTTGATAAATCATGAAGGCCAACATTTCAATGGTTACAATTTGGCCTCATTTAAAAAAAAGAGGCGGCAGTGAGGTTTATTTGTCAGCCCTTACAGGCGAAAGTTCAAGTTTTGACAGGAAGTGAAATTTGAACCCAACACAGACACACATTTGTGAAGCAATTTGGTGACTTAAAAGAATTATAGCTTATTAAAGCTGTAGTTGTGTTTGAGTCGCAAACCAACAATAATATTTTTGAGCTCTACTGGCTTTATCTGATTCCTTGAAAGAATTTTGATCTGTTGAAAAAGTGGCTTAAATGGGCGGGGCTTATTTCCATACATGGTGGAATTTTTGAAAATCTTCTCACAAACCATTTGATGGATTTCAGGGCTAATTTCAATATATATGGTGAAAGCTTTAAAAACCTTCTCATAAACCAATGGAAGGTTTTAAACCAAATTTAACAGGAATGATCTTTGGATGACCCTTTATCAGATTCCTTCAAAGAATTTTTATCAGACAAAAAAACATGGCTTTACTGAGCAGGGCTAATTTCCATATATGGTGAAAGCTTAAACTAGACATTGTCGCAAAGCGGACTAATACCCACCAACAGCGCTTGTCCATGTAAAGTGCTATCCCTGAAAGTGCAATAAGAAAAAACAGACTTTTTAATTAAAGGGTCATAACTCAGTCAAAAATCAATGGACCATAACCAAATTATAGTAAGCACATGTCTGACTTATACAGAGTCTTTCTGTGAAATTTTAATCAAATCCGTCCAATGGTTGCGGCGGGGCGGGGCTACTTTCCATTACGGTGAAAGCTTTGAAAATCTTCTCTAAAAGCAGTCTATTGATTTCAACCTAATTTCAGAGAGATGATCCTTTGATGACTTTTTATCAGATTCGTTGAAAGAATTTTGTTGGATGGAAAACATGGCTTTCATAAGGGAGGGCCAATTTCCAAATATGGTTTATAGTGAAAACCTTAAAAATCAGAGATTTTTTTTCTCGGAAACAATTTGATTACTATAATGGTCACAAGGAAGGACCCTATGACATGGTGACATTGATTCATATCAAGGGAAAGGGACCATATTGAGAGTTGCCTTATTGCCATTCCACAGGTCAATATCTTTGAAGGAGTATACAGTTATCAACAACATTTTGATTAAATTATGCAGAAATGCCATGGCAACCAGAGTTCTTCATGGAACATAATTGTTTGATGGAATCTGACAGAAGTCCATCTAGGGAACAATCCTGTGAAGTTTGGTTGTAATTTGAACAGTAGTTTCTGAGGAGATTTTTTGAGAAAAAGTTAATGTTCTAACTGATCAACAACGCCATAACACTGGCTGACTGATCTTTGGCAAGTGGAGCTAAAAAAATTGAATTTGACATCAAGTCCCCTTTATCCAAGACTAGGCCTTAAGAAACAAAAACAGGTAATTTACAACATTGCAATATCATGGAAATTTCATGTGAAGTTTAAACTCAAATTACAAAAAAGTTTACATACTAATTGACCAACAACGCCATGACATTAGCTGACTGATCTTTGGCATCAAGTCCTCTTTTTCCAAGACTAGGCCTTAAGTAACAAAATCGGGTAATTTACAGCAGTGCAGTATCAAAGAAATTTCGTGTGAAGTTTAAACTCAATTAGCCCAAGTGTTGTGGAGAAATCAACCCCACATTTTAAAGAAGAAGAAACAGAAACGGCTGTCAGCGGACAGCAACACTCGACTAGTCTGAGAGTAACAAGTATTTGTTAAATCATGACTCTGTACACATGTCTAAAGTTTCAAACCATTACCTTAAGCAGAAACAGAGAAAATCTTGCGCTTAAAATTCTGAGTCAAAAAGGTTAAAAACTCCATAAGTAAATGTCAGAGTCATGAATATTTGCCTAAGAGTTGAAATGTTATCTGAAATTATGTGTGAGGTAACAGCAAAGGTAAACAGTTGGAGAGACTTACAAGTAAAACTTAACCCATTCCAACACAGTGACGATTTTAATCGCCCTCCTCCTTCTGGGTCAGGAGGAGAAGATTTTTAAAGATCATTTAAAATTTACCTTTATTGCCACATTTGCAGAATCAACAAAATTAAATTTTTTTAGCTATTTTATAGAGCCACATAAGGAATATTTCAGTCAAACAAGGTTCAATTTAGCAAAATGGTTTGGGAGATGTTTTTTTTTTAAATCGTTCTTTATTTCTATATAAACCCCACCCCCTTGGGGCTCTGTCAGAGGTTAATGGTTTTAGCAATTTAGAAAGAGGTCATTATACGGATATAAAAATATCATGGCTCTATGCCTTCTAGGTCAAAGGAGAAGATTTCTAAAAGATTATATCAAAATTTCATTTTGTTGCCATTGCAACCAGAGTTTTCAAAAGATTTAAATTCCTTAAGCTATTTTTCAAGGAGACCACATAAGGAACGTTTCTGCCAAATCTGGTTTAAATTGACCCAGTGGTTTGGGAGGAGATGTTGTTTAAAAATATTGTTGATGGACACAGGATGGACGCCAGACAAAAGGTGAACACTTCGTGCTCAGATGAGCTTAAAACATACACAGAAGAAAAAGCATACAAACACAATTTTTCATGAAAAAAATAGATTTATTATCAGTAATATTTTGTTTCCATTTTTCACAGAACAATAAAACTTAAACCCATTCCTACACACAATTTCCTACAAGCAATTTCTTCATTATCCACCATAATTCCTAGTCAAAAGGACAAGGATTTTTCAAGTTAAATTGTTGTCTGTAACTTCTTTGATTTCGGACTAGTCTAAAATTGTGTCTTTTGGTAATTGGTAATGTACTAGTGCTAAATATATCTTTCTGGGTTATTAAGTTAGAGTTTTTATCTTTTTACAGATGCTACATATTTGGTTGAGTTATCTTTTAAGTAAAAATCAAGCCAAATTTGTTGCATCTGTAGAAAAGCTTTAAAATCCTACATATTGGTTTTTTCTGTTAACAGATTGATGGTTCATGGCAAAATAGTTGTAACTGCCAATAAACATATAGGCAGTTACAACTGTTTCATGCTAAACCATCCAGATGCTATATGTTTGGTTGGGGTTTTATCATTTTACAGATTGTACATGTTACATTCCGTCTTGGACAGAACAATTTAAGGTTTGATTATATAATCTATTAACAGCTAATCTCAAATAGGTGAAGCAAAATACAGCTGGAATTGAGTAATCAGTTATATATGTAACAGTATACATTTGGTTGGATTTTTTCATCATTTTACAGATGGTACACATTTGGTTGGGTTTTTATCATTTTACAGATGGTACACATTTGGTTGGGTTTTTATTGAAGTCAGGTGAAACCTGACCTTAATATAGCGATCTCCAGGATTCCTTCTTTGCTTCTAAGAACCTCACAACGAATATATGCATGCGCGAATCGATTAATAATTTCTCGTAGTACGAGTTAAAAAAGCAAATCTATTCATGAAACTAAGCGCGGGAAACTAACAACGGGAGCCGAATCACAGATGGACATAGTGATAAAGGACGACGTCTACTTATTCTGGTATTCTTAACTGGAGTTGAATCAAATATGCTGGAATGGTGATATCTCGTATTTTCTTAATAATTGGATCTAAATGAAAAATACATGGGAAAATATTGATGGATGGAGGCATAATTGAATCATTGGTGCTTATATTTGAAGCATCCAGAGGCAAAATTTGCTATATTACATTATCTTTTATTTCAAGAACTTTGGTAAAACCCTTTGGATGATCACGTGGTAGCCTTTTTGAAATGAATGATTATTTTGCCTTTCACACATTTTATCTCTCAATGCTAGTCCACGTATCGTAAGAAACATAAATGATTATAGAGATTAGTTACTTCTGAAATGTTTCTTCTCAAAACGGCAAAAATCGTGTGCATAATTTGATGTGTGTAGATTTCATGCAAAGTTTTATTATGTCTCACAAACAACAACAACAGCAATGGTAAACTCTCGGAGAAAACAAACTTGAAAATCATTTTACTTGCCTAATTTGCCTTATTTCACAAGCCTCAAGAGTTCAAATGAGAATGGAACTGTGTTTGATATTAAAAGCACTACAGCAGTAAACCTAAAGTGCAAGTCAGGATTATTTAGAGGGATTAAAGGCCCCGTAAGTCAGTCATTTTGACTCTTATGGTAAGAGCTCTAGGCTGAAGTCTTTAATTCTGAAAATTTGTTGATTTGATCCTTGTGCTGACCCAGAGGTGCTTGGTTTCCAGAACTTAATTACTAGATTTCTATATTTCTACATGTAACAGTGTGAGATTTTAGAGATAAAATTCTTTAGGCCCATTGTATTTCAATTCAACCGAGTGAGAGGTTCTTGGAGTGAGCTATTGTGATCAATGTCCTGTGCCAGTACTTCAATGTCCTGTGCCAGTACGAGGGTCTGCCAGTTCGTTCATCCACAATTACTAACAAATCTACCAATCAGACCATCAGGTTTCAACCAAACTTCACAGAAAAAAACCTTAGGCACTTTCAGAATATTTCACAGGATTGAAATTCATAGAACCCTTGATTGGTGTGGAAACCAAGTGAAAAAAAACTTGAACATTCTTCTGACAAAATCACAAGGCATAGAACCTTGATATTTGACATGTGACATTGTCTGATGGTTCTCTACTTAACTACTTCAAATTATTGCCATGACTTGACAATAAGTCCTATGTTGTATGATATGGCTTTGACATAGAAATAAAGAAGGAAAACCTTCAAAATCTTATATTCCCAAACTATTTGATCTAAAAATTTGATAATTTTCATGTGAGATTGTCTAAAGACCATAAACCAAAACACTTCAAGTTACTGCTCCCAATTGAAAATTAGCCCTATGTTGTGAGATCCTGTATTTTACAAAGAAATAAAGAAGGAAGCACCTACCCTCTCCAAACAACACAGCTTCAAATTTTCTCTGTAGAATGTCCCCTGTCAAAACACTGTGAAAAGCTTTCAGATCAAAATTTGTTTGGAATTATGTTCTACATAATTATACAGAGGAAAACAGAGATCTTGAAAAATCTCTTACCCCAAACAGACCTGACACATTCCATATTTTGAATTTTGTTTTTTACCAAAATGATTCAAATTGCAACTCTCTGATCAAAACACACTCTATATTGTTCTTCAAAAATGTTCTCATCTTAAACCTTTAGACATCGTTTACTAAATTTGTATCATTAGTTCACAGTGATCTACCAAAATGATTCAAAGTATAGCCCTATGTTTTGACATCCTATATATGTCATACAGAAAAAGAGAAAGTCTTTGAAAACTGGAATTTCTCACTCAAATTCTTCAAATTTGATTTTATGATAAGGAACACTTAACAGACTAATCAGAGAATGGCTTGATTATCATTCCAGTTACTAATATTCAATCCTGACTTCAATTGAGGACATTCAGGCCTTTGATTATCATTTTACAGATGGTACACATTTGGTTGAAATTTATCCTTTTTACAGATGCTTCAAATTTGGGGTTTTTTGTTGTTGTTTTTTTATCACTTTACAGATGGTAAACGTTTGGTTGGTTTTTATGCTTTTAAGGATGCTTCACATTTGGTTGGGATTTATCATTTCAATAGACCCCAACCTGATATGTAGCATCTATAAAAAGTTTTTACAGAATGCTACATGTTTAGTTAGTGTTTTGTGTTTTTTATAGGATCTACAGATTAGGTTGGGTTTTACCATTTTGAAAACACCAACCAAAATCGGTGCATCTGTAAAAAGTTTTTCAGATGCTGCATATTAAGTTGGATTTAATATTTTTACAGAGACTGCTTTTTTGGTTGCATATTTCTCCCTCTGGGCTATCCTTATCACAAATTTACAAGTTATACAAGAACTGTTCAAACAACATCAATGTACATGTACACAATGCAATCAACACACAATTAAATTATCCAATTACCTGATGACAATATTTTAGACTGGTCCAAATTGAAAGATGTTGTTAAAGTTTATGCATTTTTAGATAATTCAACTTTCTGCATACAAAGCATTGTGTAAAATGAAGAAATTGCTTGTTGCAAGCAGTTTCTTTCTTTACACAATGTTTTTCCAATTGTTTTTGAAATCGAATATTGCATAATTTTAAAGAATTATTTATTCTATCTGTAAACAAGGGGACATGATAGCCCTTTTTGCCCACCTAAGACTTATAGCTCAATGCTTTATGATATATACCAAATATGAAAGCAGTAGGACCTGCTGTTTATGAAAATCAGATTTTTAAAGATTTTCTCCTTTATTTCTATGTAAAATACAAGAACCCCAACATAAGTCCTAGACAAATAATTCTTTGAAGAGTGTCATTGAGCAATAATTTTTACCAAATATCAAAAGTCTAGGCCTTATGATTTGGAAGATTTGTTTTCAGTTTTTTCACTCTGTTTTCAAGGAAACAAAAGTTCTTCATAGATTTCAATTCTTTTAAGAATTACCCATATGTGACCTTGACCTTATCACACAACCTTGACCTTGACATGAGGAGATGCGTATTATGGAGATATATGGAGATTTATCATCATGCCAAATATGAGCATTGTATCTTTTTTTGTGTAGTAATCCTTTTGGGTGTAACACGTGATACGAGAGCCAATGTGATTTAGCCAAAAGGACTTTAGAGGAAGTTATATAGTTTTGACATGAAATCAGAATACAGAACAAGGAAATGAATGAAAGGGAAAAAGTATCATTTATAAATTGGATGACAACAAAAAAGAGGACCATGATGGTTCTTTGTCCCCCACCTGAGTATGATAGCTCTAGGCTTTATGGAGTATGATTTCCTTCTTTATTCCTGCCTAAAATCTGGAATCCCACAACATAGGGCTAATGGTTGAAGTAGACTGTTTGTTTGAATGGGTATGACACCACTTTAAACAGTTTTTCAATTTTATTACAGCTGCTGTAGCACCTAACAATAGAATCTGAAATTTTTCACAAACCAGTATTACCACATCCTTTCTGAGCTTCCAGCTGTTCATCCCACTTATGTTTACTCATATCCACCTATAGGTGGGAGACAAATGTCCGAAAGGGTATTTGATGCCACCGGGGATCAAACCCTGGACCTAATGATAGAGAGTCCAATACATTACAATTTAACCCATTCCCGCACAGTGACGCCTTTGGACACCCCTCAAGAAAATAACTGAGAAAACATTGTGGCAAATGAAGAAATTGCTTGTAACAAGCAATTTCTTCATTTTCCACATTGTTTTCAACCCAGAAAGTTAAAAAAAATCTAAAATTTCATAAACTTTGAATTGTCATCTGCAACTCGTTTTGTTTTGGACCAGTCTAAATCTTTGCCTTCTGGTAATGGGTTAGAGGCAGACTAATTCTGTGTAATATCTAAGGTCTTTGGGTGATAAAACATACCAAATATCAAAGCTTTGGCCTCCTGTTTCGGGAGAAGAGGATTTTAAAAGATTTTCTTCTTTATTCATATGAAAATCTTGAATCTCACAACATGAGGCTAATTTTCAAAACAGACTATTTCTTTGAAGTCTCTTGGTAGAGTGTCACTGGGAACTAATATGTCCCAGATGTAAAAGATCTAGGCCTTCTGTTTTGGGATAATTTTAAGGATTTCCTTCATTATTCCTATGTAAAGTCAATTACACAACATAGGGCTAATTTTCAGAATAGAATAATTCTTTTAAGTGTTTGGGTAGAGGGTCTTTAGGTGATTCTCTGCACATTTGGGAGGATAGGAAATTTTTCAAAGATTTCCTTCTTTATTCCTTGTAAAATCTGGAATCGCCCTACACAGAGCTAATTTTCATAACAGACTGTTTTTTTGAACTATTTTAGTAGAAGGTAATTGGGTGCTTATATGTACCAAACATCAAAGCTCTAGCCCTTCTGTTTGGGGAGAAGAATTTTAAGGATTTCCTTCTTTATTCTGCTGTAAAATCTGGGATCGCACAACATAAGGCTAATTTTCAGAGTAGAGTAATTCTTTTACGTATTTTGGTATATGTTCTTTCAGTGATATTTAATTATTTACCTTATATCAAAGATCTAGGTCTTCAGATTTTTAGATTTCCCTCCCTATTCCTATCTACATATTCTTCATGGATTTCAAATCTTTGAAGTAATTTGAAAAAGCAAAATTTAGCCCCGCCCATAAAAGCCAACTTTGTTTAACCTAATTTCTTTGAATGAGTCTGATAAAAGGTCATCCAAGGATCATTCCTGCAAAATTTTGTTGAAATCTGCAATACTCTCTGAGGAGGTTTATAAAATAAAAGTCGACTGATGGACGCACAAACGGACGGACACACAATAGACACAACTCCATGACAATAGCTCACTGGCTTTCTGCCATTGTAGCTAGAAATAGCTTATGACAAAAACAAAGAAATTGACACTAACTTAATAGCATTTAAAGAATTTCCAAATGTCAAAATAATGCAGAAAATACAAAATGTACATGGAGGAAACCAATACAGTATTGACAACTCAAAAGATCAAGCCGATATAATTTATAGGTAATACATTTGATTTTTCATCTATACATTAAAAAATTAAAAATTTATTCATCTAAAAATTAACAATTATTCATAAATCCAACATTATTAACAATCTACTAGGGAAAAACAAGAGGGCCAAATTAGGCCTAAATCACTCACCTGAGAATCTTTCATGATTTCTGGTAAGTCTGGCAATGCCACACCCTCATTGTTTCACAAACAAAAATTCATGAACATTTTGAAAAGGGTTAACTAAGGAAAATTTCAGCCAAGATTGATCCAAATTGGCTCAGTGATTTAGGAGTACAAGATTTATAAACAATTATTTCCTGATTTCTATTAAGTCTGACACGCCAAACCTTGCCATGCCATTTTTATGAAAATTTAAATTTCAAGAGCAAGTTTTGAAAAGGGTCACCAAAGAAAGTGCAAGTCACATTTGGTTCAAATTAACCAAGTGGTTCACAAGGCGTACAACGGACACTAACTAATCCTAAAAGCTCTTCTTGAGCATGTTGTGCTCAGGTGAGCTTTTAATGAAAAAAATATTTTGAGCTATTTATTATTCCTGATCATTCAAACTCAAGGTCTGCGATACCTAAAAAAATATTTACTTTTTTTTCATTTTTTACCTGAAACTGTTTTTCTGAAGTTACATGACATATCCAATAATTTTCTATTAACTTCTGATGTAAATATTACCAATAGTACTGTGTTACAAAACGTCGTTTTTTCAGTTTAACTACAAATATGCTGGTGAAACTTATATGTGACTCTTAACCTATAAACAAGTGAAACAAGAGGACCATAATTTTCCTATGTCACTCTCCTAAGTATGATGGTTCATGGTTTTATGATATATACAAAATAGCAAAGCCCTCTGTCTAATTATTTTGGAGAAGAAGTTTTTAATGATTTCCTCCTTTAATCCTAGGTATATTAATGATCCCACCATATAGCGCTAATTTCCTGGGTACAGTAATTCTTTGATGTTTTTTGGTAGAGGGTCAATAGACATTGATGCATAATATCAAAGCCTAGTGGTTAAGGAGGAAAAGATTTTTAAAGATATCCTTTATTCCTATCTAAAATCAGGATCACACAGAAAAGGGCTAACTTCCAGAGTACAATAATAATTCTACAAAGTATTAAAGTAGAAGGTCAAAAGATGATAATTTATTCAAAACATCAAAGCTCTTTTTCAAAGATTTCCTTCTTTATTCTTTTGTAAAATCAGGGGTCGCACGGAAAAGGCCTAATTTTCAGAACATGGATATTCTTTGAAGTATTTTGTTAGAAGGTCAATAAACATTGATACATACCAAATATCAAATCTCAAGTTTTTTTTTTATTCCTTTGTAAAACCAGGGATTTCACAGAAAAAGGCTAATTTTCAGAGTACAGTAATTCTTTGAAGTATTTTGGTAGGGGTCAATAAATGACATGTATCAAACATCAAAGCTCTACGCATATGGTTTAGGAGAAGATTTTCTCAGAATTGTTTACAGACAGACAGATGCCAGTCATATACCAATTACAATAGCTCACCTTCAGCATGTTATGCTCCGGTGAGCTAAAAAATAGACAATAGACACCACTGCATCCTCACCCTTTGGCAGAGACTTCATTGTATTCCCTACTGATGTTGTGAATGTTGGAGGTTTCAACAAGACAGGTGTTTTGATTGCCCCCGTAAAGGGCATCTCCATGTTTACAGCTCAGTTTTAAATTTATAAAGAAAAGTATTAAACATTAACATTGCAGTAGGAGACAAGGCTATATCAGATTGCTACTCTGTTCAAGATAATTACAATGCCTTATGTTATAAATGGGATGGTGTCAAGGACATAGAACATGGAGATTAGGTTACGGTCAAAGTTAACAGTAAATTTTCAGGGACAGTTATCTATCAAGACAACTCTTACAACTATAGATAGACCTCCTTCTCTGGTGTTTAAATTCATTAGTAATAGTGAGCCTATGGAAATAAATATCTTGTAAAATTTGAATTAAAAACAGCTGTAGTCTAAGCATCATACATCGTAGCACCAAGTGAGAAACAAGTCTATATCAGAAAGCTACTCTGTACAAGATTATAACAGTGCCGTTTTGTATACATCGGATGGTGTCACTGTCAAGTTTCAAGTCAATCTTGAGGGAAGGTTATCTATTCAGACAACTCTAACAACTAATTAGAAGGGTCTTCCTCTCCAGTCAGGGCCCACGCTGGCGATCGCCATTTTCGCCAATGGCTAAAATTTTGAGAAAATGGCTAAAAAAATTATGAATTGGCGAAAATGCTGGCTAAAGGGATGGAAAGTGTTATCAGATAATAAAACTGTAAACAACTAAGTATAAGATAAGGGACTGATGGGTAAAGTAATTATCGGATTGGCATCATAAAATCCTTTTCACGCATCAACACCTATGTTTATTACCTTGATTGACAGGTAAAAGATCATCGCCCAATGCATGTCTGCTTTGCTGATATTGTGTCATGCATTCCATAATCAGGACACTAGTGTTGAATATGAACCTCAAAACATGATTTCCCCATTTAATTCTTTTATTCAAACTACTGATGAGTAGGAAAATGGAAAGGGAAATCTAGTTTATTTGTTACTAAAAATAGATTTTGAATCGTGAGAATGGCTTACTGTAAAAGATACCAAATGCCCCCGCCTTAATTGGACTATTTCAAAATCAATTTTAATTTTTTCCAACACACTTAAGAAATTATAATAAACCCATTACCTGACAAAATTCAAGACTGGTCCAAATCAATAGAATTTGCATACAACAATTTAAGTTGGTTGAATTTTAGAATGGTACAAAACATGTTGTGTCACAAGCAATTTCTTCATTGTCCACAATGTTTTCAACCTTTTTTTTTTCTATTAGGAGCTCAAAATCAGGATTGTGTGGGAATGGGTTGAATTTATTTACATGATATTAAAAAAATAAAAAAAATTAAAAAGAAATAAAAGAAATTATTAACTTAAAAAAAAAAAAAATTATAGAAAATTTGAAAAAAAAAATTAAAAATCTTTTTAAATTTTAAAAAGTTCTACAACGGCTGAGAAGTTGGCTACAGTTTAGCCAAATTGGCTAAAGAATTTTCAGATTGGCTTAAAGGTTGGCTAAAAGAAATTTCAGTCCAGAGTATGCCCTGCCAGTGTTTAAATTCATCAGTAATAAATAACAAGACAGATAAAGAAAAAATGCCTATATAAATATTTAGAAAAAATTTCAGTTGATACAGCTGTTGTGTATAAATTGTACATAGTAGCACTTAGTGAGAAGACTAGGCTATATCAGAAAGCTACTCTGTACAAGATTATTACAGTGCTGTATGTTATACATGAGATGGTGTCAGTCATAGACAAGGGGATCACATTACTGTCAAAAATAACAATAAATCTTGAGAGTTGATTATCTATCAAGACAACTCTTACAAATATTGATGGACTTTCTTCTCTGGTGTTTAAATTTATCAGAAATAAGTAGTTAAAGACCTTATATAAATAAATATTTTATAGAAATTGAATTGAAAACAGCTATAGTTTCAACATTGTACATAATACATCATAGCATTAAGCGAAAAGTCAGAGCTATATCAGAAAGCTAATCTTTACAAGATTATTACAATGCAGTGTGCTATACATTGGAATGTATCACTCTTACAGAACAGGGATTACATCAGGGTTAAAGCTAACAATAAATCTTCAGGGACCGTTATCTTTCAAGACAACTCTTACAGCTATAGATATACCACCTTCTCTGGTGTTTAAATTCATCAGTATAAAAAGTAAGACAGATACACCAAGAGAGCTTATAAAAATAAATATAATATAGAAATTGAAGTCAATCAAGTTGTAATTAAACATCATACATCGTAGCACTAAGTGAAAAGACAAGGCTATATCAGAAAGCTACTTTGTACAAGATCATAACAAGGCCGTATGTTATACATAGGATGGTGTAACTGTTATACAACAAGGAGATTATATCACCGTCAAAGTTAACAGTATATCTTTAGGGACGGTTATCTTTTCAGACAACTCCAACAACTAATAAGAAAGACAATCTTCCCTGAAGTTTAAATTCATCAGTAATAAATAGTAAGTCAGATATAGAAAAAATTCTTATATATATTTTTACATTAAAATTGAATTCGATACAACTGTTGTGTAAAAATTATACATCGTAGCACAAGGTGAGAAGACAAGGCTATATCAGGAAGATACTTTTTACAAGATTATTACAAGGCCGTATGTTATACATCGGATGGTGTCACTGTTATACAACAGGGAGATTATATCACCGTCAAAGTTAACAGTATATCTTTAGGGACGGTTATCTTTTCAGGCAACTCCAACAACTTATAAGAAAGACGACCTTCCCTGAAGTTTAAATTCATCAGTAATAAATAGTATGATAGATATAGAAAAAATTCTTACATAAATTTTTACATTAAAATTGAATTCGATACAACTGTTGTGTAAAAATTATACATCGTAGCACAAGGTGAGAAGACAAGGCAATATCAGAAAGCTACTCCTTTCAAGATTATTACAATGCCCTATGCTATACATCGGATGGTGTCACTGTTATACAACAGGAAGATTATATCACCGTCAAAGTTAACAGTATATCTTTAGGGACGGTTATCTTTTCAGACAACTCCAACAACTAATAAGAAAGACAATCTTCCCTGAAGTTTAAATTTATCAGTAATAAATAGTAAGTCAGATATAGAAAAATTCTTATATAAATTTTTACATTAAAAATGAATTCGATACAACTGTTGTGTAAAAATTATACGTCGCAGCACAAGGCGAGCAGACAAGGCTATATCAGAAAGCTACTTTAACAAGATTGTTACAAAGCCGTATGTTATACATCGGATGGTGTCACTTTTATACAACAGGGAGATTATATCACCGTTAAAGGCCTAGTTTAATCCTTCTTTATTTGACCCCCCCCCCCCTAAATGAGATATACAATTAACCACCCACTGAGAATTTAACGACCTTATCTAATAAGGAAGCTATATACAGTTAACAAGGGATTAAATCTACTATATTACCATGGATAAGTGTGGCAAATATTTGCACTACTTTGTAGCTAATTTGTCTTTTGAAATAAATTTTGAATTTTATTTGGTTATAATTGTTAATGAATAATAAGTTCTCATTTTTAAGACTTTTTCAAAGTGCAGGAGGAGTAAAAATACAAAATATTAAGCTATTGTTATCATAGCAGATTATGAATAGCAACTGGAATAACTTTGATAGACAAAATTGAAATAAGAGGAGAAAACATAATTTTTTTCTGATTTCCCCCTTAGTCTCGATATTTAAACACCTTTTCTCTTTTATCAAATCAACCTTTTTATTAGTTTGTAAAACTGCTGCAATATTCAGGAAATACTTCAATATTCTAGGCCAGGAGATAAACCGAAATGGGTAAAAAGTAATTTTACCAGAATTCTTACTTTACCACAATGTTTGAAGAAACTGTTTAACCGCTTAAATTACAAAAAAAGTAATGCATGTTAATTTCTTTCAATTACATTCAATCGAACAGTCTGCAGCTTAGTCACTTTTCATTCAGTAATTTTAAATTTTAAAAGCATAAAAAATGGTAAGATAAATTTAAAACAAGAGGGCCGTTGGCCCTGGGGCGCTCACCTGAGATAAAGGCTCTTTTTCTTTCAACAGTCTAATTCCATGTTAAGGTTAGGATTATGAAACAAGTGGGCCACAATTACATATAAAGACTATGAACCTGGGAATCCAAAAGTCCAAATTACAAATTCCAAGGCTTTAGTGCCGATTTGAAAGAAGGAAAAATTTTTTTCCATGGGTTATAATTTCAGAAATAAGAAAGAAGTCTGTGAACTTATGCTTCATGCCTATACCCCCCCCCCCCCCTGGGTCTGCCCCTGGAGACCCGAGGATCATGATTTTAGCTATTTCGTAAGAGGTCAATATACTGATGCTTCATGCAAAATATCAAGGCTGTACGCCTTCTGGGTCAGGAGGAGAAGATTCTTAAAGATTATTTTGAAATTTCACTTTTGTTGCCATGGCAACCAGAGTTTTTAACTGATTTCAACTCTTTTAGCTAATTTTAAGGGGGACCATCTAAGGAACATTTCTGCCAAATTTGGTTCAAATTGGCCATGTGAATTGGGAGAAGATGTCATTTAAAAAATTGTTCTTTATTTCTATGTAAACCCCACCCCCCTGGGGCTCCGCCCCTGGGGACCCGAGGATCATGATTTTAGCTATTTTGAAAGAGGTCAATATACTGATGCTTCATGCAAAATATCAAGGCTCTATGCCTTCTGGGTCAGAAGGAGAAGATTTTTAAAGATTATTTTAAAATTTCACTTTTGTTGCCATGGCAACCAGAGTTTTTAACTGATTTCAATTCTTTTAGCTTTTTTTGAAGGGGACCACCTAAGCAACATTTCTGCCAAATTTGGTTCAAATCGACCCAGTGGTTTGAGAGGAGATGTCATTTAAAAAATCGTTCTTTATTTCTAAATAAACCCCACCCCCCTGGGGCTCCGCCCCTGGGGACCCGAGGATCATGATTTTAGCTATTTTGAAAGAGGTCAATATACTGATGCTTCATGCAAAATATCAAGGCTCTACGCCTTCTGGGTCAGGAGGAGAAGATTTTTAAAGATTATTTTAAAATTTCACTTTTGTTGCCATGGCAACCAGAGTTTTTAACGGATTTCAATTCTTTTAGCTATTCTTGAAGGGGACCACCTAAGGAACATTTCTGCCAAATTTGGTTCAAATTGGCCCAGTGGTTTAGGAGGAGATGTCGTTTAAAGAAATTGTTGACGGACGACGCACGACGGACGGACGCCGGACAAAAGAAGATCACAATAGCTCACTTGAGCACTAGGTGCTCAGGTGAGCTAAAAAATGACTTTACTTTGTTGTCTATCGAATTCTCATCAGCATAAAGCTAAGGTGCAGCTTTTGCATAATATAGACAAATTTTGACCATGGCCATCAATGGAATATACAAGATGATTAACCCCCGGTGTGATTTACAGATAAGGCAATTAGCTTATCAGTAGGGGTCCAACATACACAACATTCCTTAAACTAGGTCTATAAAGTTAACAGTATATCTTTAGGGACGGTTATCTTTTCAGACAACTCCAACAACTAATAAGAAAGACAAGTTTAAATTTATCAGTAATAAATGGTAAGACAGATATAAGGCTATATCAGAAAGCCACTCCTTACAAGATTATTACAATGCTGTATGTTATACATGGGATGGTGTCACTGTTATACATCAGAGAGATTATATCACCATCAATGTTAACAGTTAATCTTCAGGGACGGCAATCTATCAACTCTAAAATTATAGGACCTTCTTCTCTGGTATTCAAATTTGTCAGTATTAAATAGTGAGTCAGATAAAGAAAAACAAGATGTTTTTGTGAAACACCATGCCCCCGCAACAGGAATTCTTTTGAAACAGTTGATTATTATTGTTGTTTTTTTTTTCTTTGTTTTAGGGAAAAGGGTTAAAATTTTGACCTTGACCTTGATGAAATGACCTTCCCCAGTTGTACCTTGTTGAGACCTATCTACCCACCAAATATTAGCATTGTAACTTAATTAGGGATGAAGTAATAGGAAAATGTTTAGTTGGCAGGTTAAGTTTTTGAGTAAATTTTAAGGGAAAAGGGTTAAAATTTTGGCCTTGACCTTGGTGAAATGACCTCCCCCAGTTGTGCCTTGTTGAGACCTATCCAAATACCAATTATTAGCATTGTAACTTAATTAGGGATGAAGTTATAGGAAAATGTTTAGTTGGCAGGTTAAGTTTTTGAGTAAAGTTTTAGAGAAAAATGTTAAAATTTTGACCTTGACCCTGATAAAATGACCTTCCCCAGTTGCGCCTTGCTCAGACCTATCCATATATCAAATATTAGCATTGTAACTTAATTAGGGATGAAGTTATAGGAAAATGTTTAGTTGGCAGGTTAAGTTTTTGAGTAAAGTTTTAGAGAAAAGGGTTAAAATTTTGACCTTGACCTTGATGAAATGACCTTCCCCAGTTGCGCCTTGTTGAGACCTATCTACATACCAATTATTAGCATTGTAACTTAATTAGGGATGAAGTTATAGGAAAATGTTTAGTTGGCAGGTTAAGTTTTTGAGTAAAGTTTTAGAGAAAAATGTTAAAATTTTGACCTTGACCCTGATAAAATGACCTTCCCCAGTTGCGCCTTGCTCAGACCTATCCATATATCAAATATTAGCATTGTAACTTAATTAGGGATGAAGTTATAGGAAAATGTTTAGTTGGCAGGTTAAGTTTTTGAGTAAAGTTTTAGAGAAAAGGGTTAAAATTTTGACCTTGACCTTGATGAAATGACCTTCCCCAGTTGCGCCTTGTTGAGACCTATCTACATACCAAAAATAAGCATTGTAACTTGATTAGGGATGAAGTTATAGGAAAATGTTTAGTTGGCAGGTTAAGTTTTTGAGTAAAGTTTTAGGGAAAAGAGTTCAAATTTTGACCTTAACCTTGATGAGATGACCTCCATAGTTGCGCCTTCTTGAGACCTATCTACATACCAAATATAAGCTTTGTAAGTTAATCAGGGTTGAAGTTATAGGAAAATATGCAGGTTAAGTTTTGCAGAGAGACAGACAGACGGACAGACAGACAGACAGATGGACACCGGTAAAACAATATGCCCCCCGATCTATCGATGTGGGGGCATAAAAAGCCTATTTAAATAAATATTTTAATGAAATTGATTTGAATAATTGATTTAAATCCATTACCAGACAAAATAAGAGGGCAGGGTTGGTCCTAATTTGCTCACCTGAATTTACTTTCTCAATTTAACTTATCAACCATTTGTTTTTACAAAGTTAAATGGATACTAAGGCAAAAGATTATAATTTGATTTTTAGAAACCTGATATTGCCATGAATACCACTGTTTACTCATATAACATTGGATGTCACCTTATTCAATGAGATTCTTCTCTCATGACAATACAGGCATTTAAAGTAAGTTTGAGATTGATTTAGCCACAATTATAATCTCAAGATTTGGAACAAGGTATTTGTCAATAAGGCCCTTTTTCCAGTGATATTGGTCACCATACTAAATAGGGGTCTTCCTAATGACTACACATTTTTAGCAGTTATTAGATTGATTGATTGAATGGGGTTTAACGCCGCTTTTAACAGTATTTCAGTTAGAGCTGTAACGATACACTCGAATATTCGGTGAATCGAATATTTTTTTACCGGCGAATACGTATCGTATTCGTCTGTCTGAGAACCGAATATTGGCGAATACAAAATGTGAAATATTTTTCCGGGATGCAAAGTGCAAAAAAATATCCAAGAGGTCATAGCTATCCAACATGCACAAGCTATAACGACGGTTTCATCAAATTTATGAAGAAAGACGTAAATCCTTAAAGCCTAGGCGGCTCCCGTAGTCGATTGACAGAGGGCGCCTCTGATGCAACTGAATACATATTTTAGATACTAAATCAAAGAATTTCTATTTCACTGGTGACAGCTATTTATTTGTTGTCTACAAGTGGCATTTTGGGTAGTGAATGATAGATAAACTGGACAATCCACGCATGACTTTGACCGTCAACGGCCAGACCTCTGTAAATACTAACAATCAAAAAACATCTTTGTTTAAGTCAGTCTTAGTTCTACTAAACCTTTTAAATCAAGATTTTCAATTCAAATTCTAGTATTCATGGACTAATTTTTCTATCTTATTGACCATTAAGTGCAAATTTTGAAGAAATTGGATGATATAATTTTTCGGAGCAAAGACCATTGTCTTCAATTATGCAACGTATAAATTACCTCCCTTTAAAAAAATAAAAGGTAAGCTATGGCTTCATGTCCAATATACCTTGAATGTTGGCTAAAATTTAAATATTTCGTCTTTTCATTATAAGTGATTAATTCTGGTGACAAAAATTTTCATATTAATTGGTAAATTTGTAACAGATAGATTTTCACAACATAATTCAAAATATACAAATTTAAAGTACAAATACGTGAAATCCACAATTTAGAGGCAAGTAAAATAAAATGATCCAGCTTCAAACGACGACAGATCTTGATTCACCCTTTGTTAGGCTTGAATAAGCCATACACCTTTGATTGCTGTTGCAGAAATAATAAAATAGTTAACTCAAACAGCTGTCTTTATCACAGATAGGCATAGGATTGTTTCATTATTTACTCAAAGAAATATATAGATAAATATGTCTGTTCCTGGAATAAGATGTATTCATGAATAAATATTCATATTCATGACCCTGTATCGTGATCTGTATTCGTATTCGTCACTTTCTGTATCGTTACAGCCCTAATTTCAGTCATATCGCGGGAGCTAGAGCACCTAACAATGGAATCCTGGTATTTCTCACACCAGTACTACCATTACATCCCTTCCTAGCCTCCAGCTGCTATCTCACATAGGTCTACGATTATCCACCCATTGGTGAGAGACAAATAGTCGTAAAGGATGAGTGCCGCCGTCGGGGATCGAACCCGGGACCTTTAGATTGACAGTCCGACGCGCTACCAACTGCGCTATGACGGCGGCTAGCAGTTATTAGAAACATTGAACCAAAATTAAGACCTCTGGTAACAGGGTAATTGTCAATAAAGCTGCTTTTCCAGTGATATTGGTCACCATACTAAATAGGGGTCTTCCTAATGACTACACATACATTTTTAGCAATTATTAGAAACATTGACCCAAAATTAAGACCTCTGGTAACAGGGTAATTGTCAATAACACCCCTTTTCTTTGATAGTGGTCACCATATTCAATAGGGATCTTTTTTTGTGTGACTATACTACCATTTTTTTCAAATTTGGGAAAGATTGAGTCAAAATCGTTACTTCTAAACAGGTAATGAGGTAATTCTCAATAAGGCATCTTTTACTGTGATGTTTACCCTTTCCTGTTTTCCAAAATTTTAGACTGGCTCAATTTGAAAGACATTGCTGACAACAATGAAAAGTCACAGAGATAAAGACCAGGGAATTTACAGGAAAGGGTTAAAAAGAAAGTGACCATACTAAATAGGGTTGATCCTATATCACCATTTTCAATAGGATTCTTCATGACAATACAAACATTTTCAGCAAATTTGAGTAAGACAGCCAAAAAAGTGACCTGTAGAGTGGTAACATTAAATTGTTGACAATGGATAACCGACATTCAAGTATCATTAAAGCTCACAATGAGCATATTATGCTCAAGTGAGCTAATAAAAAGCAAGAAGCAGATTGAAGGCTAAATGAAAACTTGACTCAATTACTTTTTTCAGTTTGTTACAATTCTTTATGGAGTGATCCATATTTTTCAAACATTTTTTTCTCATAAATTCCTTTATGAAAGACAATGTGACGATGTGCAACATGGTGCTTTATTGTCACCCCTTTTTGGCTATTTGGTAAAATAAATCATTTGGTGAACTGGTATATGGATGACAGCAAATACAAAAAGCATCAGGAAAATCCAAGTGTGGGCAGATTTTACTATACAACATCCCGGTTACACAATATCTAATGAGATTTTTTTAACCCATTCCCACTTGACAAAATTTTATAGACTGGTCCAAATTGAAAGAAAATGCAGACGTCAATTTAAGATTGATGAAATTCTAAAATTCTATATCTTAAGGGTAGATAACATTGTGAACATCAAAAAAATTGCTTGAAACAAACAATTTCTTCAATGTCCCCAAAGTTTTCCAAAGTTTCTTCTTGAAGGGCGTAAAAAGGAGGGATTGTGTGGGAATGGGTTGATGCATAAATAAATAGACAATAATCTATTGTTGGTGAGGTTTAGGTGTGAACTTACTAGTCAACTTAGTTGAAGTTCTAAATAGTGCATTACATGGAGTTCAAACTGATTTAAGTGGTTGTTTACTCTAGTTTCAGAAGATTTCTAAGATTTCCATCTGCTACTATGCAAGATGAGGAAACTCTCACAGAGTCTAAAAGGACCAAAGGGCTATCAAATAAGCAAGTCTGATAGAGGTGAATAAAAATTTTCATCATACAAACTTGGTCTACTAGGAGATCCTATATACCAAGTAATCTAGATTGATTGATTGAATTGGGTTTAACATCACTTTTAACAGTATTTCAATTTGAGTCATATCACAGAGGCTGGAGCACCTAAACATGGATTCCTGTTATTTCTCACACCACTACTACCACTATATTCTTGCCAAGCTTGCAGCTTCTAATCTCACTTAAGTTTACGATTATCAATCCAACAGTGAAGACAAATGTCGGAAAGGAAATTTGCTGCGACTGGGGATCGAACCCAGGACAGCATGATTAGGAGTCCACTGTCCACGCTACTCACTGCACTATGGCCGCAGCGTTTGTCTGTTAGCTATCTATGCTCTTGAAGGATAAACAATTATTAATTGTTTACATTTCTTTACAAGTTCTTGTACTTCAAATAAGATGGCTTGGGGAAGAATGGTTGCAGCATTTTCTGGGCAGACACTTCTTAAAAAACATCTTAAACTCCTCCTCTAGTCTTGGAACATGGTATGTTTTGGAACAGTGCTATAGATCCATTACGTTCCTGCCTCCAATGTGGCATTTTCAGAGTAAATATACCTGAAAATACGAGGAGAAACAATTCAAATTGTTTATTTTGACCGCAAGTTAATGCTGTTCTACAACATTCAATTGATTTGTCTATTTCAACCAGAAGTGGAAACTGTCCTCTAACATTCATATCAAGTACCTTTGATGGTTTGGTAATTTAACCCTTGACAAGGCTTGTGAAGCTGACCCCCCCCCCCCCCCCAAATCTTGTGCAGTCTGATCTTAGTCTACACCCCCTGCTTGTCATTTTCAAGTTAGAGTCATTTATGAAATTGATCTTCCAAAGAAATATCGACCCAAAACTCAACTTTTTGTGCTTTCATCCCTTTAAATTTCATGCAATGGATTATATTAAGCAATACAAGTGTTAAATGTAATTACAAATTGTTCAAGCTGCAATTAGAATGTTCAGATTGTCAACTAACAATTTACTTTTTGTTTCATATTTTGACTATGAAATATGCAAATTGACATCACATTAACTGCCTTGTCAAAAGTCACATGGTATGCTTGGCAATCTGTCTTAATGTTATTGAAGGATCAATTAATGGATTAATGGCCAAGCTCACTGAGCTCCGACAGGGAACTCCACTTTGATATCCAACATCTTTATTTTGCAAAATTTATGGCCAGTAACATGTAACAAACAAGAGGACCATGATTTCCTATATCGCTAACCTGAGTACAATAGTTCTATGTTATTTAGTAGTTTGAGGTTTTTTAAAGATATTTGTCTTTATTACTTTGTACAATTGCATTTTACCACTGTTTCCATTCTAATCTAAGAGTAATAGTTTGATTATTTTGATAGACCACCATAAGACAATGCTAGAAAAACATTTTTGAAAGCGCGAGGACTAAATCAAATGTTCAGGGAGTAGAAGAGATTCTTTTTCTTTTTATGTTTAACTCTATTATATCTCTTTGTCAACTCGGGAAACCACAACATAGGACTAATTTCATATCATAAAGCTACAATTCAAAGCTAGCTACCTTAACCACAAGGAAATTCAACATGGAAATAATGAACACTCTAGTTCTAGTGGTTTTGAAGATCTTAACCCTTGTCCTACTTTTATTTTATCCTCTTTTCGCTATATTTTAAAATGTTGATGTAAATAGATGGAAGTTGTGTTAAAAATTTTTTCTCTAAGGAACAAGAACAAGCAGGTAGTGTAGGTTTAGATCAGACTGCACGTCTGTGCAGGCTGACCTTAGTCTATACATCTGCCAAAGCCACTGTCACAGAAGGAACATTCCAGGATCAGCATGACAAGGGTTAAGAATTTTGTTTTCAAAAAATCTTATTCAAAGAACAGAATCCAATTTAAGAGTAATATTTTCAATTACTTCGTAAAGGACCATAATAAAATGCTACAGGTAAATTCTAGAAAGCTGAAGACTTTGCAGATTGCTAGAATTCTCCCATTAATTTCTATAACAATTCCAGGATCCTACGAAATAGGAGCTGTTTTCATTAAGAAATATACATGTACTTTGGTGCATTTTGGTCCATGTTGCTATGCTTCAGTCAAAATTTTTAAGCTCTATTAGTTTTGGAAAAGAAGATAAAGATTTCTTTCTTTTTCCTATGTAAATCAGGAATCCCACAACAACTAAGATATACTAAATGCCAAATATCACTGCTCTTGACTTTCTGGTTTCAGAGGTTTAACCCATTCCCATAAAAAAACACTTTTAGGCCCCTCAAGCCTACAAGCAATTTCTTCGTTATCAACAGTGTTTTCTCCCCCTAAAAGTCAAAGATTTTCTAAGATTTCATCAATCAAAAATTTGTGGTCTATAACTTTGTTGAATACAGACCAGTCTAAAATTTGTCATCTGGTAATGGGTTAGATGATTTTCTTTCTTGTTTGGAACTTGAGTTATATGGTCTATACCAGGCCTAAATAATGAATCTAGGGGCGTATCATGAACAAACTTGGATAAGGTCTACAAGGAGGTCCTATATATCAAATATCAATATTTTAGGCTTTTGATATCAGAAAAGAACCCATTCCCCTACAATCGCCCTTTTTGACCCACCTCAAGTAAAAAGGTTGGGAAAACATTGTTGAAAATAAAGAAATTGCTTGTAACAAGAGATT
This sequence comes from Fragum fragum, assembly GCA_946902895.1. Taxonomy (NCBI): domain Eukaryota; kingdom Metazoa; phylum Mollusca; class Bivalvia; order Cardiida; family Cardiidae; genus Fragum; species Fragum fragum. The sequence continues at coordinate 26,300,850 of OX336381.1, forward strand.
TCATTTCCCACAATGTTTTCTACCATGAAAGGTAAAAGAAAAATTGAATCAACTTAAAATTTTTGTCTGCAACTTCCTTTAATTAGGACCAGTCTTAAATGTTGTTGTCTAGTAATGGAATAAGGAAATCCTTCCATGTTTCTAAGTAAAATTGTGTGCCCATGGGCAGGGTCTTGATTTGACCTGAGACATATCTCTTTAGCAAATTTGGCAAGGTCAACTAAGAGATGCTACATATCAAGTATCAATGCTCTAAGCTTTCTTTAACTTATATGCATGAAGATTTCCTTTTTTTCTATATAAAATAGGATACTTCCAGGTGGTGCAAAAAATGACCCTATGAGTATCAACTGAACTTGATATATATCTACCAGGAGATGCTACACACCAAATACCAAAGCCCCTAGTCCTCCTGCTTCAGAGAAGAGCATTTTTTAAGATTTGATTCTTTTTCTCCTTTTTGCCACAAGAGTTGTGTTACTAAGGACTCAGATAATTTGAACAATTTTGTAAATTTCATCCAAGAACCATCCTTGACAAGTTTTTCTTTTTAATAAAGGTTGACACCTTGGTTAAGGAGAAGATGTGTACAGAAGTTGCCAGTCATATGACAACAGACACTTGGCAATCACAATAACTTACCATAAACATTTTTCATAATTTTGTACAACAGTAAGCTAGTAAATGTGTTGCTGAATTGAAGTAAAGGAACAAGGTACAGGAAGTATTGTTAATCCATTCCCACTCGGTCCCTCCTTTTTACGCCCCTCAACAAAAAAGCTTTTGAAAACATTGTGGAAAATGAAGAAATTGCTTGGATCAAGCAATTTCTTCATTATCCACAATGTTTTCTATCCAAAAAGACGAAAAAATTTAAAATTCCATCAACTTGAAATTGTCGTCTGCACATCCTTTCAATTTGGTCCGGTCTAAAATTCCACTGTGTTGGAATGGGTTAATTGACAGATTGAGGCTATCAATCAAAAATTCTACAGACAAATCAAATCATTCATTTAGAACAGAAACAAACTTCAAACTCCTACAATTATGTTATGAATTTTTGTATGATTGGCCGCTTAAATGTAACTAAAGCTTGTTAATTGTAATTACGGTGTTTAGATTGCAAACAAACAATTTATCTGTTATTCAACGTCCCTGGATAAATATTTCACAAAACAATGTTGTTTATCAACTAATCATTAGATGACAAAATTTTAAACTGGTCCAAATTGAAACGAGATACAAACAACAATTTATGAAATTTTGAATTTTTTCAACTATCTGAGTAGAAAACGTTGTGGAAAATGTAGAAATTGCTTGTCGCATGCACTTTATTCAATTAATATTCTTGAGGAGCATCAAAAGGTGTAATTGTGTGGGAATGGATTAACCTTTTTCTGTTTCGCAAAGTTTTAGGCCTGCCCAAATTCAAAGTATTTGCAAACAATAATATAAAATCAATTTCATTTCATAAATAATCATTCAATAGGGTAGAAAATATTGTTGAAAAAAGAAGAAATTGCTTGATACAAGCAATTTCTTCTTTTTCCACAATATTTTCTCAAGTTTAAAAACACAGGGACGTAAAAAACCAGGGAATTAACTGGAAAGGTTTTACTTAGTTGAACTGACATGTCAAAGGTTAATGAGCCTAGCCAGTGGTCTGTCACTTCCAGACATTATTAGATTTTGCACTGTAAAGTACCATATAACAAAATTTTGGACCGGTCCAAATTCAAAGAAATTACAGACGACAATCTATAGTTAATAGAATTTCAAAAAGACTTGTCTGTTTGGGAAGAAAAATATTGTGGTTAATTAAGAAATTGCAAGTAACACAAAATTTCTTCTAAATAAACTTTCAAGGCTTTTCCATTAGACATGAAAAGGTGGGAGTGTGGAATGGGCTAAATACCTCAAAAGCTGTCTTAGCATGTTAGGAGGAATATCAGGAATCAGGAATGTCCATTGTATCTCAAGACTCAAATATCTGTCCACAAAACATGTCATAGAATACTGGAATTCTGCTTGCTAGCATGTCCTTGTTGGCTTTCACTGGGGTTTTTATTTTCAGCAGCTAGGAATGTGATGTCGCAAAGAATCTCATGAGATAGCATGTAGTCATTCTTTTTTGGAGCGTCTCATCTGGTTGCCAAGGTTAGTCCATTTTAGTCTGTAAGCATCAGACCAAAAAGGTGACTTTTTAGGTGAATTGTAGCCTTGCCAACAGATTATTAGAAAGAGTACTACAATATCACAGCTAGTCAGGCTAGCAACTTAACAAATTTCACTAGCCCAAATGAAGATTAACAAGTCTTACATAATATTGTTCAATGTTTTATGCTATTTGCAGGAGACTTTACTGTATCAAGGCACAGGTTGTTTTAGCTTCTGAAAAAGAAAACAATGTTTTCTCACTAGATTCCCTACACTTGTTACAAAACATAGTGTTTCGGAGTTAACAGTCCTAAAAAAGGATGTTTTTTAAACTAGTTTCACACCAACAATGCACTTGAGCTTTTTTGCGATGTTTATTTGTTTTAATGGTTCTACTTGATTTTGGTGTCAGACAAAAATTGTTTATCTATTTTCGGGAAATCAAAATCTCATAAACCTTAGTTAGTAGTATGTTAAGATAATTTCTTTTTCCCTAAAATGGCAAAAAATATTAATTCAATTTGAGTTTTTGTATTATGTAGTTCTATTTTTTTTAATAATGAAAGACAGACAAAGATAAAACAAGAGGCCCAGTGGGCCTTAACGGTCACCTGAGTAAAAGAGCATCAAGACAAGTGATTTAGGGTTTATTACAAAAAGATTTTTTAAGAAGTACAAAAATTTACCCCTTTCTGCCCCCGACTGGGGTCCCTTTTACCCCAAGCCCCCCAACCTCTTTTCACAACCTGGAATTGGCATCCCAAGTTTGGTTGTAATCCCTTCAGTAGTTCTTGAGAAGAAGATGAAAATGTTTAAAAGTTACCAAAAATGACCCCCTTTTGGTCCCCATTTTAGGCCCCCCTGACCTCCAGCCTTTTAATTTTCACAAATCTGTATAATTAGTACCTAATGATGCTTTTCACCAAGTTAGTTTGAAATTAGCTTAGTACTTCATCAGAAGATTTGTTTGTTTGTTTAAATGGGGTTTTACTCCGCTTTCAACAATCTTTCAGTTATATCGCGGCGGCTGGAGCACCTAACAATGGATTCCTGGTATTTCTTACACCAGTACCGCCATCACATCCTTTCCTAGCCTCCAGCTGCTATCCCACATAGGTCTACGATTATCGCCCCATTGGTGGGAGACAAATAGTCGGAAAGGATGTGTGCCGCCGTCGGGAATCGAACCTGGGACCTCTAGATTGACAGTCCAACGCGCTACCAACTGCGCTATGACGGCGGCTTCATCAGAAGAAGATGAAAATGAGAATTTTTTAACATGATGAACTTTGACCTCTGGGTGTGGCCCGATACATGACCCCAGGGACATGAATTCCACAATTTATAATATACCTGTCCTAGTTGTCATGCACACAGAATATTTAAGCTCTGGCATTAACGGTTTATTAGAAGAAGATTTTTAAAGAAGTACCATAAATTACCCCTTTTTGCCCCATATTTGGGCCCCTTTGACCCCCAGAACCCCTATTTTCACAAACTTGAATTGGCATCCCCCAATGATGCTTTCTACCAAGTTTGGTTGAAATCCGCCCAGTAGTTCTTGAGAAGAAGATGAAAATTTTAAAAGTTACCAAAAATTACCCCCTTTTGGTCCCCATTTTAGGGCCCCCTGACCCCCATGCCTTTTAATTTTCACAAATCCGAATAACCATTACCAAATGATGCTTTTCACCAAGTTTGTTTGAAATTAGCTTTGTACTTCATCAGAAGAAGATGAAAATGTGAATTTTTTAACATGATGAACTTTGACCTCTGGGTGTGGCCCCATACATGACCCCAGGGGCATGAATTTCACAATTTAAAATATACCTGTCCTAGTTGTCATGCACACAGAATATTTAAGCTCTTGCATTAACGGTTTATTAGAAGAAGATTTTTAAAGAAGAACCAAAAATTACCCCTTTTTGCCCCCTATTTGGGCCCCTATGACCCCCAGAACCCCTATTTTCACAAACTTGAATTGGCATCCCCCAATGATGCTTTCTACCAAGTTTGGTTGAAATCCTCCCAGTAGTTCTTGAGAAGAAGATGAAAAATTTTAAAAGTTAACGGACGACGCACGACGGACGATGCACGACGACGGACAAACGATGATTGCAATAGGTCACCATGACCATTCGGTCAGGTGACGTAAAAATTTGAATAATTGATTTAACCCATTCCCAAACATTGACACTTTTTGTTGCCCTTACCGAAAAACAATAGGGAAAACATTGTGTAAAATGAAGGAATTGCTTGTAACAATTCCTTCATCTCATGCAGTATTTTCTACCCAGAAAGTTGAAAAAATCTTAAATTTCATAAAACTAGCAATTGTCATCTGCACTTTCTTTCAATTTCTAGCAGTCTAAAATTTTGCCATCTAGTAAAGGGTTAACGAGGACCACTTAACCCATTACCAGATGACACAAGCAAGCAATTTCTACATTTTACACAATGTTTTCCAAATTGTTTATCATGGGGGCGGAATAAAGCGTCCTTGAGTGGGAATGAGGTAAATGAGTGTACCATTATTTTTCCATCTGTTCTAGTATTAAAACCTGTTACTTATTTTGCATTTTTCTGTAATAAACAATGTTTACTGGATCCTACTGGAAACTGGAATTCTTTGAGGCTAATTGGTTTCTTGAAAATTTTAGACTGATCCAAATTAATAGGAGTTGCAGACAACAATTTAAAGCTTATAAAATTTTGGAATTTCTTATCTTTTGGGTAGAAATAATTGTGGATAATGAAGAAATTGTTTATAACAAGCAATTTCTTCATTTTCCACAATGTTTTCCGAAGTTGATTTTTTTACATTCGCAGCCAGAATCGAATCCGGGTCTGTTCGCCCTAAAACATGGTCACCGCAATTATTTTTCGCCCTAATTTCTGTTCTCCCCTGGGTTCATTCGCCCAAATTCCCGTTCGCACCTGGTCCGTTTGCCCTACTTTTTAATTCATATAGAAGATGCATAGAAAGTTATGCTAATATATCTATATCTTAATCCTTTGAGATATTCTTTGGGTTTCAGTAGTAAGGTAGGCGGGTGATTTTTCTTTGTGGGTCAACCCAGAAAATGAATAATCAGACAGATCTGAAGTTGCACAAAAATTATATTCAAAAGTGAAAATACAGTAAGAAGTTCTTGGAGACAGAAAAATCTGTTGGAAAAGGAGAAAAGGATGTATCAGATTATCGTTTTCAAACTTAGTAATTTTGCATAAATTGAGCACTGATTTAAAGTGAATTTTGTCTGAGTTAACAATATAATCACATGCAAACATGAGGCCAGTTAACAACGAAAATATGCTTTTTTCAACAAAGATTTGTTTATTTAATTCCAAATAATTGAGCATTTCACGGAAGCCTATTTCATAATTTCCTTGTCTGTTTTCTATAACAGAAACATATACAAGACAAATCAGAATATTTCTAATAAGCAAACAACATCCAATTCAAACATCATTACAATTCTAAACAAAACCTAACCAAACATGCAATACAATTACATATTACAATTTCCAACAATATTTTGAACAGAATATATACACAATACTGATCATTCTAAATAGGTGGCAAAGAAGAACAAGAGGCCCAGTGGGCCTTAACGGTCACCTGAGTAAAAGAGCACCAAGACAAGTGATTTTGTTTGAAAGAATTAGAAAAAGGTTTGGTTGAAATCCCCTCAGTAGTTCTTGAGAAGAAGATGAAAATGTTTAAAAGTTACCAGAAATGACCACCTTTTGGTCCCCATTTTAGGCACCCCTGACCTCCAGCCTTTTAATTTTCACAAATCTATATAATTAGTACCCAATGATGCTTTTCACCAAGTTTGTTTGAAATTGGCTTAGTACTTCATCAGAAGCAGGTGAAAATGTGAATTTTTTAACATGATGAACTTTGACCTCTGGGTGTGGCCCCATACATGACCCCAGGGACATGAATTTCACAATTTATAATATACCTGTCCTAGTTGTCATGCACACAGAATATTTAAGCTCTGGCATTAACGGTTTATTAGAAGAAGATTTTTAAAGAAGTACCATAACTTACCCCTTTTTGCCCCATATTTGGGCCCCTTTGACCCCCAGAACCCCTATTTTCACAAACTTGAATTGGCATCCCCCAATGATGCTTTCTACCAAGTTTGGTTGAAGAGAAGAAGATGAAATATTTAAAAGTTACCAAAAGTTACCCCCTTTTGGTCCCCATTTAAGGGCCCCCTGACCCCCCAGCCTTTTTATTTTCACAAATCCAAATAACCATTACCAAATGATGCTTTTCACCAAGTTTGTTTGAAATTGGCTTTGTACTTCATCAGAAGAAGATGAAAATGTGAATTTTTTAACATGATGAACTTTGACCTCTGGGTGTGGCCCCATACATGACCCCAGGGGCATGAATTTCACAATTTATAATATACCTGTCCTAGTTGTCATGCACACAGAATATTTAAGCTCTGGCATTAACGGTTTATTAGAAGAAGATTTTTAAAGAAGTACCATAACTTACCCCTTTTGGCCCCTATTTGGGCCCCTATGTCCCCAGAACCCCTATTTTCACAAACTTGAATTGGCATCCCCCAATGATGCTTTCTACCAAGTTTGGTTGAAATCCGCCCAGTTGTTCTTGAGAAGAAGATGAAATATTTAAAAGTTACCAAAAATTACCCCCTTTTGGTCCCCATTTTAGGGCCCCCTTACCCCCCAGCCTTTTTATTTTCACAAATCCAAATAGCCATTACCAAATGATGCTTTTCACCAAGTTTGTTTGAAATTGGCTTTGTACTTCATCAGAAGAAGATGAAAATGTGAATTTTTTAACATGATGAACTTTGACCTCTGGGTGTGGCCCCATACATGACCCCAGGGGCATGAATTTCACAATTTATAATATACCTGTCCTAGTTGTCATGCACACAGAATATTTAAGCTCTGGCATTAAGGGTTTATTAGAAGAAGATTTTTAAAGAAGTACCATAACTTACCCCTTTTGGCCCCTATTTGGGCCCCTATGTCCCCAGAACCCCTATTTTCACAAACTTGAATTGGCATCCCCAATGATGCTTTCTACCAAGTTTGGTTGAAATCCGCCCAGTAGTTCTTGAGAAGAAGATGAAATATTTAAAAGTTACCAAAAATTACCCCCTTTTGGTCCCCATTTTAGGGCCCCCTTACCCCCCAGCCTTTTTATTTTCACAAATCCAAATAGCCATTACCCAATGATGCTTTTCACCAAGTTTGTTTGAAATTAGCTTTGTACTTCATCAGAAGAAGATGAAAATGTGAATTTTTTAACATGATGAACTTTGACCTCTGGGTGTGGCCCCATACATGACCCCAGGGGCATGAATTTCACAATTTATAATATACCTGTCCTAGTTGTCATGAACATAAAATATTTAAGCTCTGGCATTAACGGTTTATTAGAAGAAGATTTTTAAAGAAGTACCAAAAATTACCCCTTTTGGCCCCTATTTGGGCCCCTATGACCCCCAGAACCCCTATTTTCACAAACTTGAATTGGCATCCCCCAATGATGCTTTCTACCAAGTTTGGTTGAAATCCGCCCAGTAGTTCTTGAGAAGAAGATGAAATATTTAAAAGTTACCAAAAATTACCCCCTTTTGATCCCCATTTTAGGGCCCCCTGACCCCCAGCCTTTTTATTTTCACAAATCCAAATTACCATTACCAAATGATGCTTTTCACCAAGTTTGTTTGAAATTGGCTTTGTACTTCATCAGAAGAAGATGAAAATGTGAATTTTTTAACATGATGAACTTTGACCTCTGGGTGTGGCCCCATACATGACCCCAGGGACATGAATTTCACAATTTATAATATACCTGTCCTAGTTGTCATGCACACAAAATATTTAAGCTCTGGCATTAACGGTTTATTAGAAGAAGATTTTTAAAGAAGTACCAAAAATTACCCCTTTTTTGCCCCTATTTGGGCCCCTATGACCCCCATGACCCCTATTTTCACAAACTTGAATTGGCATCCCCCAATGATGCTTTCTACCAAGTTTGGTTGAAATCCGCCCAGTAGTTCTTGAGAAGAAGATGAAAATGTTTAAAAGTTAACGGACGACGGACGACGACGGACAAACGATGATTGCAATAGGTCACCATGACCTTCGGTCAGGTGACCTAAAAATGGGACAAACGAGCCCTCTTTTAGGGGAAGTGGACCCTGAGCAAAGAGACCCTGGTCGAATGTATAATAATCAGAAAACGTACCCCAGAATCTTACCTGCACCTCGCATGATCAAGCAAAAAACACATCTTGTTTCCGACTTCGATCGTAAGACTAGTGCGAATTTCGATTGCCATGTTCTGTTTTTCTTTGGAAAAACCTATTCTTATCTGGTTGCTCATAAATTGTCATTAGAAACAGTTGTTTTGTTATTTTCCAAGGTCACTGTAAAAATTTCGCAAGACAGGACTTGCATCATACAATTTACAACAGGAGAACGACGAAAACTGGTTACACCGGGATACCAAATTTTGTTCGTCTGTGTCATTTTAAGAATTCATTCGGGTAGGTTAAGTGTCAGAAATTGATGATTAATTATTCCTGGATTGAAACAAGTTTTTCTAGAAAACTTTTTATATTTACTTAGGGCTGTTCTGATCAGCGCAGTTTTATTCTTCCCGGTTAAAAACCGGAAATAAACATGATAAGCGGGTAGACCGGCACCACCGTCGACTTTCACAAAGCCTGAGGACATTTTAGACTGGTCCATTTTCAAAGGATTTGCAGACGACAATTTAAAATTTATAAAAAAATTAATTTTGTTCATTTTTTCTTGGTAGAAAACATTGCGTAAAATGAAGAAATTGCTTGTTACAAGCAATTTCTTCATTTTGCGCAATGTTTTCCAAATTGTTTTTCTTGAGGGGGCGTCAAAAAAGCGTCACTGCATGTGGAAATGGGTTAAATAATAAAACAACAAATACTGATCCAAAATGATCATAATTAGACTTGCCCAGAGTTTGTTTATACGCATACATTAAAGTTGATAGACTGAATGGGGTTTAATGCCACTTTTAACAGTATTTCAGTCACATCGCGATGGATGGAGCACCTAACAATGGATTCCTCGTATCTCTCACACCAGTACTACCACTACACCCTTTCCAAGCCTCCTACTGGTTTCTACCGCAACACACCATGTCCCTTCGACGAAATGCCGACTGACCCGAAAATCAAACTTTATTATTAGACTGTTGAGAAATTTTGGCTGAACAATTTACCGTACCTGAGCATGTGCGCCTGAGCATTTGGTACTCTTATGCGCAAATTTACAATTCCTCCACGAGTAAAGACCTTTGTTAAAATCGTGGCTGGTATAATGAATTTCAGGATAGGCCTACGACGGGGTTATAGACGGTCTTATTTTAATTAAACGCCACCATAGATCGTCACGTTATTTATCTTCGATCACGAGGCCGGATGTATCGCCTGTACCAAGTGAAATTACTCGTCATATTCCCTCCATGATGATCCTTCCTGGCAACTAGCGCACTCCCTCATATTGTACATGTAATGAAGCATTTTGAATATTCTATTTGATTGGGTTGATAAATAAACAGACGCATAAATGATAAATGCGTCGATCCAGCAGTCAATGTTTGATATACTATCTTTCAACTCCCCCGGCATTGCATCAGAAAACCCTTATCTATTGTGACTGATGGTCCCTGACAATAATCTACACGCTCTATTGCGCCTTTTAAAAGAAGTGCAAAATTGATAAAATCACTCCAGTATATATTCTGCGTAATGGTATCCGAGTAATGCACCGCAATGTCATCGACTGCAACAGACGTATACCATGCGTCACTCGACAACACAGTGACCGGCACAACACTAGCATCCAGAGCTGGCGCGACTAAGGTTTGGATTACGAAAGAGCCTGTGTCCGTTGAAGGAAAAATGATTGAGTGAAAGGGGTTTAATGTCTCTTTTAACAGTATTTCAGTTATATCGCGGTGACTGGAGCACCTAACCATAGATTCCTGGCATTTATCACACCAGCACTACCACTGTATCCTTTCCTGCGTATCCCACTTGGTTTACGATTATCCATCCATTGGTGGGAGACTTTTGTCGGAAAGGATTTTTTGCAACGACCAAGGATCGAATTATGTACCTCATGACTGAAAGTTCTACGCGCTACCACTGTGGTATTGCCGCTACCAACCTGTTAAAGTAAGAAGTTGTGAGCTATTGGCCACTTCTTGGTGCCAAGGAAGTAAGACATTAGGTGCTACTGATACCTGAATTGCCCCTTCGTTAAACACCCGTTACTGAACAATTGACTGGTAGGTCGTGCGTGGAATTACATTAAAATCTATCTCCTTTTGTGACATACCGGCTCCCGAAGGTTCCTTCATATCCTCGACCATGTCCTAGGAATTGAACTGTCACTGGCCCCGCCAATATTCTCCGTTGTCTCCGTCCATTGACTCCAACAGGAAGTTCAATTTCAATATTTAATGGTGTTATTTTGCATGATTTATGGCCAATAGCATGTTACATAAAAGGCAGACCTAAACATCGTAACTTCAGCTTGAATAAGCTCGGACTCTCTCTGGCGTCAAATTTTACCTTGCTTGCACTCTAGAGACCACAACTTTGGCTCAAATGTCGTAAAATTAGTCAGAATGTTTGTCTACATGATATCTCTCGGATTTTTAACATGATGAACTTTGACCTCTGGGTGTGGCCCCATACATGACCCCAGGGGCATGAATTTCACAATTTAAAATATACCTGTCCTAGTTGTCATGCACACAGAATATTTAAGCTCTTGCATTAACGGTTTATTAGAAGAAGATTTTTAAAGAAGAACCAAAAATTACCCCTTTTTGCCCCCTATTTGGGCCCCTATGACCCCCAGAACCCCTATTTTCACAAACTTGAATTGGCATCCCCCAATGATGCTTTCTACCAAGTTTGGTTGAAATCCTCCCAGTAGTTCTTGAGAAGAAGATGAAAAATTTTAAAAGTTAACGGACGACGCACGACGGACGATGCACGACGACGGACAAACGATGATTGCAATAGGTCACCATGACCATTCGGTCAGGTGACGTAAAAATTTGAATAATTGATTTAACCCATTCCCAAACATTGACACTTTTTGTTGCCCTTACCGAAAAACAATAGGGAAAACATTGTGTAAAATGAAGGAATTGCTTGTAACAATTCCTTCATCTCATGCAGTATTTTCTACCCAGAAAGTTGAAAAAATCTTAAATTTCATAAAACTAGCAATTGTCATCTGCACTTTCTTTCAATTTCTAGCAGTCTAAAATTTTGCCATCTAGTAAAGGGTTAACGAGGACCACTTAACCCATTACCAGATGACACAAGCAAGCAATTTCTACATTTTACACAATGTTTTCCAAATTGTTTATCATGGGGGCGGAATAAAGCGTCCTTGAGTGGGAATGAGGTAAATGAGTGTACCATTATTTTTCCATCTGTTCTAGTATTAAAACCTGTTACTTATTTTGCATTTTTCTGTAATAAACAATGTTTACTGGATCCTACTGGAAACTGAAATTCTTTGAGGCTAATTGGTTTCTTGAAAATTTTAGACTGATCCAAATTAATAGGAGTTGCAGACAACAATTTAAAGCTTATAAAATTTTGGAATTTCTTATCTTTTGGGTAGAAATAATTGTGGATAATGAAGAAATTGTTTATAACAAGCAATTTCTTCATTTTCCACAATGTTTTCCGAAGTTGATTTTTTTACATTCGCAGCCAGAATCGAATCCGGGTCTGTTCGCCCTAAAACATGGTCACCGCAATTATTTTTCGCCCTAATTTCTGTTCTCCCCTGGGTTCATTCGCCCAAATTCCCGTTCGCACCTGGTCCGTTTGCCCTACTTTTTAATTCATATAGAAGATGCATAGAAAGTTATGCTAATATATCTATATCTTAATCCTTTGAGATATTCTTTGGGTTTCAGTAGTAAGGTAGGCGGGTGATTTTTCTTTGTGGGTCAACCCAGAAAATGAATAATCAGACAGATCTGAAGTTGCACAAAAATTATATTCAAAAGTGAAAACACAGTAAGAAGTTCTTGGAGACAGAAAAATCTGTTGGAAAAGGAGAAAAGGATGTATCAGATTATCGTTTTCAAACTTAGTAATTTTGCATAAATTGAGCACTGATTTAAAGTGAATTTTGTCTGAGTTAACAATATAATCACATGCAAACATGAGGCCAGTTAACAACGAAAATATGCTTTTTTCAACAAAGATTTGTTTATTTAATTCCAAATAATTGAGCATTTCACGGAAGCCTATTTCATAATTTCCTTGTCTGTTTTCTATAACAGAAACATATACAAGACAAATCAGAATATTTCTAATAAGCAAACAACATCCAATTCAAACATCATTACAATTCTAAACAAAACCTAACCAAACATGCAATACAATTACATATTACAATTTCCAACAATATTTTGAACAGAATATATACACAATACTGATCATTCTAAATAGGTGGCAAAGAAGAACAAGAGGCCCAGTGGGCCTTAACGGTCACCTGAGTAAAAGAGCACCAAGACAAGTGATTTTGTTTGAAAGAATTAGAAAAAGGTTTGGTTGAAATCCCCTCAGTAGTTCTTGAGAAGAAGATGAAAATGTTTAAAAGTAACCAGAAATGACCACCTTTTGGTCCCCATTTTAGGCACCCCTGACCTCCAGCCTTTTAATTTTCACAAATCTATATAATTAGTACCCAATGATGCTTTTCACCAAGTTTGTTTGAAATTGGCTTTGTACTTCATCAGAAGAAGATGAAAATGTGAATTTTTTAACATGATGAACTTTGACCTCTGGGTGTGGCCCCATACATGACCCCAGGGACATGAATTTCACAATTTATAATATACCTGTCCTAGTTGTCATGCACACAGAATATTTAAGCTCTGGCATTAACGGTTTATTAGAAGAAGATTTTTAAAGAAGTACCATAACTTACCCCTTTTTGCCCCATATTTGGGCCCCTTTGACCCCCAGAACCCCTATTTTCACAAACTTGAATTGGCATCCCCCAATGATGCTTTCTACCAAGTTTGGTTGAAGAGAAGAAGATGAAATATTTAAAAGTTACCAAAAGTTACCCCCTTTTGGTCCCCATTTAAGGGCCCCCTGACCCCCCAGCCTTTTTATTTTCACAAATCCAAATAACCATTACCAAATGATGCTTTTCACCAAGTTTGTTTGAAATTGGCTTTGTACTTCATCAGAAGAAGATGAAAATGTGAATTTTTTAACATGATGAACTTTGACCTCTGGGTGTGGCCCCATACATGACCCCAGGGGCATGAATTTCACAATTTATAATATACCTGTCCTAGTTGTCATGCACACAGAATATTTAAGCTCTGGCATTAACGGTTTATTAGAAGAAGATTTTTAAAGAAGTACCATAACTTACCCCTTTTGGCCCCTATTTGGGCCCCTATGTCCCCAGAACCCCTTTTTTCACAAACTTGAATTGGCATCCCCCAATGATGCTTTCTACCAAGTTTGGTTGAAATCCGCCCAGTTGTTCTTGAGAAGAAGATGAAATATTTAAAAGTTACCAAAAATTACCCCCTTTTGGTCCCCATTTTAGGGCCCCCTGACCCCCCAGCCTTTTTATTTTCACAAATCCAAATAGCCATTACCAAATGATGCTTTTCACCAAGTTTGTTTGAAATTGGCTTTGTACTTCATCAGAAGAAGATGAAAATGTGAATTTTTTAACATGATGAACTTTGACCTCTGGGTGTGGCCCCATACATGACCCCAGGGGCATGAATTTCACAATTTATAATATACCTGTCCTAGTTGTCATGCACACAGAATATTTAAGCTCTGGCATTAACGGTTTATTAGAAGAAGATTTTTAAAGAAGTACCATAACTTACCCCTTTTGGCCCCTATTTGGGCCCCTATGTCCCCAGAACCCCTATTTTCACAAACTTGAATTGGCATCCCCCAATGATGCTTTCTACCAAGTTTGGTTGAAATCCGCCCAGTAGTTCTTGAGAAGAAGATGAAATATTTAAAAGTTACCAAAAATTACCCCCTTTTGGTCCCCATTTTAGGGCCCCCTTACCCCCCAGCCTTTTTATTTTCACAAATCCAAATAGCCATTACCCAATGATGCTTTTCACCAAGTTTGTTTGAAATTAGCTTTGTACTTCATCAGAAGAAGATGAAAATGTGAATTTTTTAACATGATGAACTTTGACCTCTGGGTGTGGCCCCATACATGACCCCAGGGGCATGAATTTCACAATTTATAATATACCTGTCCTAGTTGTCATGAACATAAAATATTTAAGCTCTGGCATTAACGGTTTATTAGAAGAAGATTTTTAAAGAAGTACCAAAAATTACCCCTTTTGGCCCCTATTTGGGCCCCTATGACCCCCAGAACCCCTATTTTCACAAACTTGAATTGGCATCCCCCAATGATGCTTTCTACCAAGTTTGGTTGAAATCCGCCCAGTAGTTCTTGAGAAGAAGATGAAATATTTAAAAGTTACCAAAAATTACCCCCTTTTGATCCCCATTTTAGGGCCCCCTGACCCCCAGCCTTTTTATTTTCACAAATCCAAATTACCATTACCAAATGATGCTTTTCACCAAGTTTGTTTGAAATTGGCTTTGTACTTCATCAGAAGAAGATGAAAATGTGAATTTTTTAACATGATGAACTTTGACCTCTGGGTGTGGCCCCATACATGACCCCAGGGACATGAATTTCACAATTTATAATATACCTGTCCTAGTTGTCATGCACACAAAATATTTAAGCTCTGGCATTAACGGTTTATTAGAAGAAGATTTTTAAAGAAGTACCAAAAATTACCCCTTTTTTGCCCCTATTTGGGCCCCTATGACCCCCATGACCCCTATTTTCACAAACTTGAATTGGCATCCCCCAATGATGCTTTCTACCAAGTTTGGTTGAAATCCGCCCAGTAGTTCTTGAGAAGAAGATGAAAATGTTTAAAAGTTAACGGACGACGGACGACGACGGACAAACGATGATTGCAATAGGTCACCATGACCTTCGGTCAGGTGACCTAAAAATGGGACAAACGAGCCCTCTTTTAGGGGAAGTGGACCCTGAGCAAAGAGACCCTGGTCGAATGTATAATAATCAGAAAACGTACCCCAGAATCTTACCTGCACCTCGCATGATCAAGCAAAAAACACATCTTGTTTCCGACTTCGATCGTAAGACTAGTGCGAATTTCGATTGCCATGTTCTGTTTTTCTTTGGAAAAACCTATTCTTATCTGGTTGCTCATAAATTGTCATTAGAAACAGTTGTTTTGTTATTTTCCAAGGTCACTGTAAAAATTTCGCAAGACAGGACTTGCATCATACAATTTACAACAGGAGAACGACGAAAACTGGTTACACCGGGATACCAAATTTTGTTCGTCTGTGTCATTTTAAGAATTCATTCGGGTAGGTTAAGTGTCAGAAATTGATGATTAATTATTCCTGGATTGAAACAAGTTTTTCTAGAAAACTTTTTATATTTACTTAGGGCTGTTCTGATCAGCGCAGTTTTATTCTTCCCGGTTAAAAACCGGAAATAAACATGATAAGCGGGTAGACCGGCACCACCGTCGACTTTCACAAAGCCTGAGGACATTTTAGACTGGTCCATTTTCAAAGGATTTGCAGACGACAATTTAAAATTTATAAAAAAATTAATTTTGTTCATTTTTTCTTGGTAGAAAACATTGCGTAAAATGAAGAAATTGCTTGTTACAAGCAATTTCTTCATTTTACGCAATGTTTTCCAAATTGTTTTTCTTGAGGGGGCGTCAAAAAAGCGTCACTGCATGTGGAAATGGGTTAAATAATAAAACAACAAATACTGATCCAAAATGATCATAATTAGACTTGCCCAGAGTTTGTTTATACGCATACATTAAAGTTGATAGACTGAATGGGGTTTAATGCCACTTTTAACAGTATTTCAGTCACATCGCGATGGATGGAGCACCTAACAATGGATTCCTCGTATCTCTCACACCAGTACTACCACTACACCCTTTCCAAGCCTCCTACTGGTTTCTACCGCAACACACCATGTCCCTTCGACGAAATGCCGACTGACCCGAAAATCAAACTTTATTATTAGACTGTTGAGAAATTTTGGCTGAACAATTTACCGTACCTGAGCATGTGCGCCTGAGCATTTGGTACTCTTATGCGCAAATTTACAATTCCTCCACGAGTAAAGACCTTTGTTAAAATCGTGGCTGGTATAATGAATTTCAGGATAGGCCTACGACGGGGTTATAGACGGTCTTATTTTAATTAAACGCCACCATAGATCGTCACGTTATTTATCTTCGATCACGAGGCCGGATGTATCGCCTGTACCAAGTGAAATTACTCGTCATATTCCCTCCATGATGATCCTTCCTGGCAACTAGCGCACTCCCTCATATTGTACATGTAATGAAGCATTTTGAATATTCTATTTGATTGGGTTGATAAATAAACAGACGCATAAATGATAAATGCGTCGATCCAGCAGTCAATGTTTGATATACTATCTTTCAACTCCCCCGGCATTGCATCAGAAAACCCTTATCTATTGTGACTGATGGTCCCTGACAATAATCTACACGCTCTATTGCGCCTTTTAAAAGAAGTGCAAAATTGATAAAATCACTCCAGTATATATTCTGCGTAATGGTATCCGAGTAATGCACCGCAATGTCATCGACTGCAACAGACGTATACCATGCGTCACTCGACAACACAGTGACCGGCACAACACTAGCATCCAGAGCTGGCGCGACTAAGGTTTGGATTACGAAAGAGCCTGTGTCCGTTGAAGGAAAAATGATTGAGTGAAAGGGGTTTAATGTCTCTTTTAACAGTATTTCAGTTATATCGCGGTGACTGGAGCACCTAACCATAGATTCCTGGCATTTATCACACCAGCACTACCACTGTATCCTTTCCTGCGTATCCCACTTGGTTTACGATTATCCATCCATTGGTGGGAGACTTTTGTCGGAAAGGATTTTTTGCAACGACCAAGGATCGAATTATGTACCTCATGACTGAAAGTTCTACGCGCTACCACTGTGGTATTGCCGCTACCAACCTGTTAAAGTAAGAAGTTGTGAGCTATTGGCCACTTCTTGGTGCCAAGGAAGTAAGACATTAGGTGCTACTGATACCTGAATTGCCCCTTCTTTAAACACCCGTTACTGAACAATTGACTGGTAGGTCGTGCGTGGAATTACATTAAAATCTATCTCCTTTTGTGACATACCGGCTCCCGAAGGTTCCTTCATATCCTCGACCATGTCCTAGGAATTGAACTGTCACTGGCCCCGCCAATATTCTCCGTTGTCTCCGTCCATTGACTCCAACAGGAAGTTCAATTTCAATATTTAATGGTGTTATTTTGCATGATTTATGGCCAATAGCATGTTACATAAAAGGCAGACCTAAACATCGTAACTTCAGCTTGAATAAGCTCGGACTCTCTCTGGCGTCAAATTTTACCTTGCTTGCACTCTAGAGACCACAACTTTGGCTCAAATGTCGTAAAATTAGTCAGAATGTTTGTCTACATGATATCTCTCGGATTGAATACATGGAACATAAAAAGAGTTCGACATTGTGTCACGTGGGATCAAACCTAGGTCACTAGGTCAAATTTGTGAAAACCTTGTTGACACTCTAGATGCCTCATTTTTGGCTCAAATGTCTTAATATTTGGTCTGAATGTTTGTCTACACAAAAATTCAGACCAAATATCAAATTAATTGAGCCAAAAATGTGACCTCTAGAGTTCATTCACGGCTTTCACAGATTTGACCTAGGGGTCAGGTTTTTGACCCCTTGGATCCAAATACAATATTGGCCAAGATGTCATGGACACATACATTCTGACCGGATATCAAATATAGTAATTTGATCCAAAATGTCGCCTCTAGAGTTCACACAAGGTATTTATAAGATTTGATCAAGTGACCTAGTTTTTAAACCAACTTCAAAACAAGAGGCCCATGAGGGCCTGAGACGCTCTACTGGTTATCAAGTTTTCCGTTAAAGAAATCTGATATTTAAGGAAGTTAATTGCTCAAAGAAGAATGCACAAAGAAAAAAAAGGGCTTTATCCTCTTTATCATTTTAAGCAACAATCCTCAAGACCCCTTTCCCATGTTTCATGATGGATCCACTCCATTTCCAAAAGAAAGTTACCTTATGACCGTACAATCATTCTGTGAATATTTCATCAGAATCTGACAATAATTGTGGACTTTATCACATAAACAGGATTGTTTTGAATGAAAATCAATAAGGCCCCTTTTCCTGTGTTTTCTGATGGATCAATTTCATTCCAAAAGGAACTTTCCTTACAACCCGACAATTGTCCTGTGAAATTTAAAAGACAATTTGATAATGATTGTGATCTTCATCACATACACAAGAATGTTTTGAATGATAATCTGTAAGGCCCCTTTTCCTGTGTTTCGAATGCCACAATTATTCCATGCATCTTTGAAGAGAATCCAATAAAACTGTTGACTTTATTTTGTTAACAAAGATATTAAATTCAAGTTCTCAAAAGGCCCCTTTTCCCATGATATTTTACTGTTGGTTTTATCATTCTGTGAAAGTTAAAAGTAAGTCTGATGAAATATTGGGAATTCATTATGTTTACTAGAATATTTAAAAAAAAATTATATGGCCCCTTTTTATATGATACTTGATGGATTGTACCCAGTTCTGAAAAGAACCATTTAAGTGATTGTACAATCATTCTGTGAAATTTTGAAGTGAATCCGGTGAAATCAAGGGACATCATTGTGTTAACCAGAATATTTAAGAAAGTTTTTCATAAGGCCCCTTTTTATGTGACACTTGCCATAATCAGATCCACTGTCAAAATCAACAATTGGATTGATGGTACAATCAATCTGTGTAATCTGTGGAATTTATTGTGTTAATGAGTTTATAGTGAAATCTTCATATAGCCCCTTTTCTCGTGATACTTTACAGAAAAACCAAATTTCAAAAGGAACTATTCTAATGATGGTAGAATCATTCTTTAAAAGTTAAAGAGAATCAATGAAAACAGTGGACTGAATTGTGTCAAGAATTTTTGTAACAAAATTTTCATAAGGCCCCTTATTCCATGAAACTTAACAAATCAGACACAATGTACAAAGGAACAATCCTAATGATAGTTTGAAGAAAATTATAAAGACTGAGGACTTTATTGTAATAATGATGTTTTGTAATAAAATTTTTATAAGGTCCCTTTTCTTGTGTCACTTAACCAATCAGACCTAATTTACAAAGGAACAATCCAAATGATGAAACAGTCATTCTATTAAAGTTTGAAGAGATTCTGATAAAGACTGAGGACATTGTTGTGTTTATGAGGATTTGGTAATAATTTTAAATACAGCCCCTTTTCCTATGATACTAGACAGATCAGGCCCACTTTGGAAAGAAACAATCCTAATGATGGCACAAACATTGTGAAAGTTTGAACAGAATCTGATGAAAACTGCAGACTTTATCTTGGTGTAAAATTTTTAAAATAAAATTTTCATAAGGCTCCTTTTCCTGTGATACTTGAAGGATCAAGTCTCATGTCAGCATCAACAATCGTGATTATTGTACAATGATTCTGTGAAGGTTTGAATAAAATCCAATGAAAGCTCTGGACTTGGTTACAAGGGTTATAGATAAAATTCTCAAAAGGCCCCTTTTCCCATGATACTAGACAGATCACGCCTAATTTGAAAAGAAAGAATCCTCATGATGGAATAATCATTCTGTGAAAGTTTTAACATAATCTGATGAAAACTGTTGACTTTATTGTGGTACAATGATTTTAAAATTAAAATTCATAATGCTCCTTTTCCTGTGATACTTGACGGATCAGGTCTAATGCCAACATCAACAATCATTATTATTGTACAATTATTCTGTGAATGTTTGAAGAAAATCCGATGAAAGCTCTGGACTTGGTAACAAGGATTTATAAATGAAGTTTTCATAAGGCCCCTTTTCCTGTGTTTCTTGTCAGTTCAAACCCTGTTATGAAAAGAATGATAGTTATGACCTTCCAATCATCCTGTGAAAGTTTCAACAAAATCTGATCAAAGCTGTGGGCTTCATTGTGTTAACAGGGTTTTATTAATTGAATTAATTTTAATTAAATTTTCCTAAGGCCCCTTTTCCTATGTTTCTCAATTGATAAGACCCAATTTGAAAGGAACAATCCTTATGATGGTACAATCATTATGTGAAAGTTTGAAGTCAATCAGGTGAAATCTAGGGCCATGATGTGTTAACTAAGATTTTTTTATTAAATTTTCATGGGGCCCCCTTTCCCATGAAACTTGATGGATCAAACCTACTTCCGAAAGGAACAATCCATTTAATGTAATAATCATTCTGGGAATGTTTGAAGAGAATTTGTTGAAAACTATGGACTCTATTGTGTTTACAAGGACTTTTTCAATCCAGTTTTTATCGGGCCCCTTTTTCCCGTGGTCCTTGACTGATCATACCAAATTTTGAAAGGAACAATTCTTATGATGGTACAATCATTCTGTGAATGTTTGAAGTCAATCACATTAAAAAACTGTGGACTCTAGAGTGTCAACAAAGATCTTTGAATTAAATTTTAATAAGGCCCCTTTTCCTATGTTTCTTGAGGAATCATATCCGATTCCGAAAGGAACAATCCTTATGATGGTACGATCATTCTGTGAAAGATTGAAGAGAATACGTTGAAAATTGTTGGCTCTAGATTATAAATGAGAATTTTTTATCAAAATTTTCATAAGGCCCCTTTTTCCTGTGTTTCTTGACCGATCATACCCAATTTCGAAAGGAATCCGATGAAAACTGTTGACTCCAGAGTGTTAAAGAGGATTTCTTAAAAAAAATTTGATTATATTTTCATAAGGCCCCTTTTCCCCGTGTTTCCTGATGGATCTGACCAAATTCCCAAAGGAACAATCCTTATGATGGTACAATCATTCTGTGAAAGTTTAAATACAATCTGATGAAAACTGTGGACTCTAGAGTGTTAACGAGGATTTTTTAATTAAATTTTCATAAGGCCCCTTTTCCTGTGTTTCTTGACAGATCAGACCCATTTTGGAAAGGAACGAACCTTATGATAGTACAATCATTCTGAGAAAGTTTGAAGAGAATCCGATGAAAACTGTGGACTATATCGCGTAAACAAGGATTTAAATGGAATTTTTAATTGAATTTTTATAGGCCCCTTTTCCCGTGTTTCTAGACGGATCATACCCATTTTCGAAAGGAATGATCCTTATGATGGTACAATCATTCTGAGAAAGTTTGAAGAGAATATCTGATGAGAACTGTGGACTTTATCGCGTAAACGAGGATTTTTTATGGAATTTTATATTAAATTTTCATAAGGCCCCTTTTCCCATGTTTCTTGATGAATCATACCAATTTTTGAAAGGAACCATCCTTATGTTGGTACAATCATGCTATGAAAGTAAGAATACAATCTGATGAAAACTGTGGACTCTAGAGTGTTAACGAGTTTTTTTTCTAATTAAATTTTCATAAGGCCCCTTCTCCCGTTTTCTCGACGGATCATACTGATTTTCGAAAGGAATGATCCTTATGATGGTACAATCATTCTGAGAAAGTTTGAAGAGAATATCCGATGAGAACTGTGGACTCTATCGCGTAAACGAGGATTTTTTATGGAATTTTTAATTTAATTTTCATAAGGCCCCTTTTCCATGTTTCTTGACGGATCATACCAATTTTCGAAAGGAACCATCCTTATGTTGGTACAATCATGCTGTGAAATTTTAAATACAATCTGATGAAAACTGTGGACTCTAGAGTGTAAACGAGTTTTTTTCTAATTAAATTTTCATAAGGCCCCTTCTCCCGTGTTTCTCGACGGATCATACAGATTTTCGAAAGGAACGATCCTTATGATGGTACAATCATTCTGTGTAAGTTTGAGGGGAATCTGATGAAAACTGTGGACTCTATCGCGTAAACAAGGAAAGGTTTAACGGATGGACGGACGCCGGACGGGAAAAAGCCATTGCTATAAAAATTGATATGAAAATTTAATATGGGGACAAATATTCTGACCAAACATTAAAATATTTGAGACTAAAATATGACCTCTAGAGTGCACACAATGTTTTTCTAAGATTTGTCCAAGTGATTTAGTTTTTGACCCCATGTAACCCATATAAAAGCTATCCGAGATACTATGCAGACAAATATTCTGACCTAGTATCAATGGAGTTGAGCCAAAAATGTGTCCTCTAGAGTGCACACAAGCCTATTTCCAAGATTTGACCTTGTGACTTAGTTTTTGACCCCACATGACCCAATATAAAACTTGAGCAAGATATTATGCAGAAAAACATTCTGACCAAATATCAAGACATTTGAGGCAAAAATGTGACCTCTAGCATGCATACAAGTTTTTTTCTAAGATTTGCCCTTGTGACCTAAATTTCGACCCCACATGACCAAATATTGAAGTTGTTTGAGTCTTCACTGAGACAAACATTCTGACCAAGTTTCAAGACATTTGACCTAAAATTGTGGCCTCTAGAGTGCACACAAGATGTTGATATACGACGGACAACAAAAGATGGAAGCCGGACACAGATAGATCACAAAAGCTAATCTTGTGCTCAGGTGAGCTAAAAGTGCTATATTTAGTCTAGTTTTTGACCCAAAATGACCAAATATGGAACTTGACCAAGATGTCATAAAGACATATATTCTAACCACATATAAAGACATTTTAGCCAAGAATATGGCCTCTAGAATGCACACACGTTTTTTCTAGGATTTGACCAAGTGACCTAGTTTTTGACCTAGTGACCTAGTTTTTGACCCTATGTCATCCATCATCGAACTTGACTAGGATTTCAAGGAGACAAACATTCTGACAAACAAGAGCGCCACCTATGGGTGCCTACGGCCGCAGTTGGGTGCTGGATAGTGAATAAAATGCATCTAGAGTTATCCCCCTTGATAGTATAGGTTGCTCTTTTGATAGTGAGCAAGTGTGCCAAGTTTCAAGTGAATGCCTTTAGTAAAACCAGAGATATCACAAAATGTCAAAGTTTTCGCATGACAACAACAACGATAATGACACCAAGACTATAGTCGTACCTCGGGTTTTCTCCGAAAACAGCCAAGCTAAAAAACAAGACATTTGAGCTAAAAATGTGGCAACTAGAGTGCACACAAGATGTTGATGGCGGACACACGACAAAAGATAGTGGCAAGACAAAGCAAGATCACAAAAGCTCACCTTGAGCATGATGTGCTCAGGTGAGCTAAAATTAACTATATGCCCTTGATTTATCAATGACGGGGCATATAAGATTAGTAGCTAAAGTTATAAATATATACATGTACAAGGTTGATAACAAGACATATTCATAGAATTCATGAATCTTTATTCAGACACTTATTTACATATCAAAGTAATTGTATGCATTTTACATTATAAAATATTTCTTTTTAAATAAAATATGCTTTATTAACAGAAGCATTACATATGATTAATAAATACTTACCTTAAAGACAAAAATTTGACTTTTTTTCATTTTTTTAAAATTTTAGAAGGAACATTTTTTTTTCCTATTCACAAATATGAAAGAAATATCCTATCATCAATAGTAAAATGTTTTGTTTTTTGTTAAGCTGGCCTTAATAACTGACCTTGATGGATGACCTTGACCTTACAACCAACTGACGTCTATCAATTCAAGGGACCTTCATCCAGAATATGAGCCATGTATCTTAAACAGTAAGTGCTTTTGCATTAAGTTTACAAAATATGTAACCTTTACTAGTGGCTTTGACCTAGATGGATGGCCTTGATCTTAATATCAACTGATGCCTATCAATGCAAGGAATCTATCTCTCAAATATGAGCCGGGTCCTTTGAATTGCATTTAAATAAGAGCAAAATGTTAGGATTTTAACCCTTGTCATGCTGAACCCTGAATATTTCTGTTTTTCAAGGAGGTATAGACAAAGACCAATGTGATCTTAGTCTACATCACCTGATTGTCACTTTCAAATCAAAGATGTTTGTAAAATTAATTTTCAAAAGAAATATTTGACCCACAGCTAGTGCTTCCAGTGCTTTCAGCCCTTTGATTTTAATGAAATTCAAAAGGGATGACAGGGGTTAAGTTTTTGTGTTACTTCTCTCAGATAGACGGACAGACATGCAGACATCTATGAATCAATATGCCTTGAATCTTATCAATGCAGGGGTACTAGAAAAAAGTTATAAACGATTCAGAGATTTTTGGGTATGAAGCATTATGGTAATGAAATAATTATTCACAAATAGTAATAATTAATAATTAGGTACTGTATTTATAATTGATTGGTATTTAAAGGTGCCTTGAAAACTGTTGTCATTTTGCACACACAAAATTTAAGGATAGCTTAACCTAACAGTGATAACATATAGAACAATTCAAGGACATTCATATGACATTAACAATAAAAAATGAAGAGTGTACTGTAAAAAATATACGAAACATAATATTAAAAGTAATAACAAATTTGGTGTGATTCCCTAACATTAATCTTTAATATGAAATTTAACTGCTTCAGAATACAACAGAACAATCCCTTAACCCATTCCCACACAACACACTTTTTGATGGCTCTAAGAATAAAAACTTTGGAAAACTTTGTGGAAAATGAAAGAAAATACTTGTTACAAGCAATTACTTCATTATCCACATTGTTTTCTACCCCAAAAGTGGATTTTTTCCCCCAAAATTCCATCAACTGAAATATGTCTGCAACATCTTTGAATTTGGACCAGTTTAAAATTCTGTCATCTGGGAATGAGTTAATAAAAATAGATTAATCAACTGGTTATTCAAGATATGAAAAAATATTCCACGAGGATGCATTGTTAGGCGTTGAAAAAACTCCTGCGCACTCATTTTTTCAACGCCTAACAACGCATCCTCGTGAAATATTTTTTCATATCTTGAATAACCAGTTGATTATCCTGTATCTCTTATATTTGTTCCTGTTACTTGACAAGAGGACTATGTGGCCCTAAAGTGCTTTTAGTGAAACCCTTATAACCCTTTCCTGTTCAAATACGGGATTTTACGTTCCTGTGATTATATACTTGACAAAACATTGTGGAAAAAGAAGAAATTGCTTGGAACATGCAATTTCTCCTTTTT
The DNA here is from genome assembly GCA_946902895.1 of Fragum fragum. NCBI lineage: Eukaryota > Metazoa > Mollusca > Bivalvia > Cardiida > Cardiidae > Fragum > Fragum fragum. The sequence continues at coordinate 26,326,315 of OX336381.1, forward strand.
CCACAATATTTTCTATCACATAAGATGGGTTCATTTCAAATAGCATCCAATTGTCATTGTCGTCTGCAACCTCTTTCAATTTGGATCAGTCTAAAATTTACAAGTTTAACAAGGAGTTTAGCTCATATTTTTGGTGCTTAGAAAAGCTAAACAAGAGAAGTGCATGCTGATGCCCCTTATTGTAGGTGCAATTCAAATCTTAACATAACAAATAGTTCTTTTGACATAAAACTGTTTCAAAAATAATCATTTTCAATTCATCAACTTGTAGTTGTAATTTTGATTCATTTAAAGCTGATTAATCATCAACTTTTAAAAGAAATGGTCTTGTATTTGATGCCCTAAAACTTTGAATTCTAGAAGACATAGAAAAAAGAGAAATTGTTTGTAACAACACAATTCTTTTTATTTCATAATATTTTCTAACCTATGGTTTCCTTTTTTTCGAATGCCTGGTACATTCCAGGTTTGTCTGCTAATCCCTGTCTATCATTTTGATGTTTGACAAAGGCTTAAGAGAGTTTTAAATCATTTTTTCACAGTCCAAAAGGGATCCAAAGAGGACAGGGGGTCATCAGGGTCCACTATTTCCTCCTTTCTCTTTTCACCTGTAAAATCCGCTTTTGTTATTTTCTTCTTTTTATTGCTTTCCCCTGTCCCAATAGTAAATGTATTTGGATCTTGTAAATCAGTTAAATTTGTTGAAATACCTCCTTCAAATTTTTTCAAAACTTGAGGGCTTGTTGAGGATTCGTGACTAGAATGAGCTGGAGAAGAGATAGAACTTCCATACGGAGACGGCGATTTTCTCATTTCTGGTTTCTCATTAATCTCTACAATGTACTTTGGTGAGTCACTTATCTCTGTTTTCGGATCAGAATTGTCAAATAATTCCTCCACTGTGTTAGTATTGACAGGTTCTAAAATTATTGCATCTGATTTTTTATTTTCAATACTTCTACCAGGACTTGACTGAACCAAATCTGGTAAGATTGTTCCAGTTGATGATTTCATATCACTATCAGACTGATCCACTTTTTGATTATCTTTTTCTCCAGATTTCAACATTTGTAAACGTTGATCCAATCTGGTGGTTTCCCCTTTGGTTCCCAGCTTGGCAATATTTGTTTGTAAATTGGAGAAACTCATTGAACCAAACAGAATATCTTCCCCTGGCTCCCAGCTCTGAGATTTTACACCTGGCTTAGGCAACTGGTCCCCAAATGATGCTTTGTGTATGAGGATTCCCTCTGAAATGAAATAACAGTTTGTTGATTAAAATATAAGAAAAAAAAATTGTAGAAAAAAACAAGAGGACCATGATGGTACTAAATCGCTCACCTGAGGCATCTGCAAATTACAGTCCTTTTTTGTATAAAAAAGACTTAACTTGAGCAAAATAAATAAAACACTTATAAGATTTCGGGCTTTGTACAAAACAATCCAGTAATGCTTTCCAAAAAAAATCAATGCCTTTGGCTTTATTGTTTAATCCATTACCAAACTAACCCACAATTTGTCACCCTCAGGAAAAAAAGGTTTAAAAAAGCATTGTGAGAAAGGGAGTGACAAGCTATTTCTCCATTTCTATTCAAGAATTCTTTAAATGCGATTTACGCAATTTTTGACCCCAGGAGCAGAGACATTTTTTATCATAAGAGCATTTTTTCCTATAACATAGTACCAAATTATTTAGTCATGTTACATACAAAATATGAATGCCCTTCACCATATATTTCAGAAGAAGAAGTCTTTCAAAGTTGCTGTAATTGGATATTTCCAAAATTTTGGACTTATAGGGCAGTGCCATGTTTTATCCCAGGGCTAAGATTTTAGCTAACATGGTAAAGAACCATCTGTTCATGCTATATACCAAATATGAATGCCTAAGACTTTGTAGATTGGGAGGAGAAGGCTGTTGAACATGGTCTAATTGAGCATTTTTACGAACTTTGGACACCCAGGGAAAGGGTAACCTACAGGCATAACTTTAATCAAAATTGATAGATAACAGCCAGGCTATGCTCCACTCAAAATATAAATGCCCTCCGCCTTAAAATGAAGATTTTTTTTTTTTAACATACTCAAATTTTACTTTTTCCCAATTTTTGGACCTCTAGTGCAGGGCCGTTTTTGACCCTGGGAGGACAACTTTAAGTGATATAGTACATAACTATCTAGTTATGCTACATACCCATTATGAATATCCTAGACTTTATAGTTTAAGAGGAGAAGTCTTTTGAAATTGCTAAATAAGCATTTTTCCAACTTTCAGACTTCAGGGGCGGGGGTCATTTTTGACCCAAGAGATTAAATATTTTAAAACTTGGTAGAGAACCATATGATTAAGCTCTATAAAAAATATAAAGGTCTTTAGCCTTGAAGTCTATGAAAAAAACAACAACAAAGATTTAATAAAATTTCCCTTTTTCATATGCCGGGGTTACAACATTTTTTCACGGAATAATTCTTTTAACAATTTTTCAAGAGCTTCATCCAAGGAATATTCCTGCAAAGTTTCAGCTTGATTGGCCTACTAGTTCAGGAGGAGAAGATTTTTTAAAGATATTTAAAGAATTAGTAAAGATTCCCATTTTAAAATGCCGCGGCAACCAGATTTTTTGATGGAATTAAATTCTTTTAACAACTTTTGAAGAACTTCACCCAAGGAACATCCCTGCAAAGTTTCAGCTTGATTGGCCCACTGGTTTAGGAGGAGAAGATTTTTAATGATTTTTAAAGAATTACTAAGGATTCCCATTTTCATATGCCGCGGTTACATAATTTTTTCACGGAATGAAATTCTTTTAACAACTTTTGAAGAGCTTCACCCAAGGAACATCCCTGCAAAGTTTCAGCTAGATTGGCCTACTGGTTTAGGAGGAGAAGATTTTTAAAGATATTTAAAGAATTACTAAAGATTCCCATTTTCAAATGCCGCGGCAACCAGAGTTTTTGATGGAATTAAATTCTTTTAACAACTTTTGAAGAACTTCACCCAAGGAACATCCCTGCAAAGTTTCAGCTTGATTGGCCCACTGGTTTAGGAGAAGATTTTTTAAGAAATTGTGGATGGACGGACAGACGGACGGACAGACAGACGACGGACAACGACCGATCACAATAGCTCACCTCGCACTTTGTGCTCAGGTGAGCTAAAAACACATATAAAACTAGTGGCACTTAAGTGCCTGTATCGCTCCACGGGCCTGTATGTATTGGTTAAACAAATGTTTTTTCAGGAATTCAATATAAACTGAACTATACTCCACATATCTAGTGGATAAATCTTGTCACTGAATTCTTTTAATTCAATACTTTTTCATTGTTTTACAAAAATCAACTTATGTAAAATTCTTTACTAATTCAGATGAAAAGGTATTAACAGAATTTTCAAAATTTTCACTGTATATCATATATAGACATAAGCCACAACCTAAAGAACATAAGCCACAACCATAAAAACCTTTTTTTTTTCAACCAATCAAATTCATTGAAGAAATCTGATAATGGCTAAGAAATTGGAAATCAATCCTCTTTCCTCATGACCCTACAGAAAAGGCAGTTTGTTCATTGTCCAAAATGTCACCTGACCTAAAAGTCAAGGACTTTCTAAATTTCACAAGCTTAAAAAAGCTGATTAAAAATTTATTTCAATTTGAACTACAATTGTCATCTGGTTATCTTCACTGGGTGGAAGGAGAATAATATGGCTTTTCTACAGCAAAAGAAGCAAAAATCTTTCAATATAAAGAAGTTACATGGGAAGCAGCAGATAAAGAATAAAGTTAATCAGTCCACTTCAGTTGTATTTATCAACTTGATACTTTCTGGGAAGAATATTCTCAAAATTTTCACTATATAACATCTTGAAAAATCATCCTTGCCCCCCCCCCCCCCCTCCCCTTTCAAAAGAATGTTTTTCAACTAATCAAACATTTTCAAAGGTCAGTCAAGGAAATTTTCTCAAAGGTCACTCAAGGTTCATTTCTAAGAAATTTGGATATAATCCATCCTGTATTACTGAGGGAAGATTCTCAAATTTTTCCTTCACCATCTATGGAAATATTTACAGCAAGAGCTGCCATCAAATTGTTTACATCTTTAGCACAGTCATTTCAGGTATACATGTATATATTTATCTCATTACCAATCAACAAAATTTTAGGCTAGTCCAAACGGAAAGAATTTGTAGATTTATTTTTAATAGTATTTCAGACATAACGCACAGCTGGAGCACCTTACAATGGATTCCTGGTATTTCTCACACCAGTACTACCATGAGACATCTTTTAGTTAATGAAATTTCATTTTTTCATCTTTTGGGTGTTATAAAAATTTTCCAAAGCTAATGTGATCTAAATGTCTGGCGTTTGCCTGTCCATCTGTCCATGAACCATCATACCAAGGAGAGCGATTTAGGACCATCATGGTCCTCTTGTTTGTTGAGGTGTGTAACAATTTGATTGTGGGGGATTGGGTTATATCGTATTCATATTTCATGCTGAATGAGATCCTTTTACAGATCATTTAAATGGAAGACCTTATATAAGTTCATTATTTCTTTTTGAAAATTGATATTATAAACTACTCCAATTTAAAGCGACAAAACTTGTGAAGACCAAGATCAGAACACACAAATTTGTAGCTGATGTTTGTCTATACCTCCTATATTAGTGGAAATAATCTTTCAGAATGACCTGAGTCATGATAAAACAATGTTATAAGATTAGACAATAAAGTGGTAACAATCCCTAAATGATGGTAATTTAAATCACTGGTTCCTTAAGTGAGGTGCTATAAGTTATGTTTATTCTATTCTCCACACGAATCTGCTTTTTCAGCCCCCCCCCCTCCCCCCACTTCTTTCAATTTGGACCAGTCTAAAACTTCGAAGTGTGGGAATGAGATAATCAGATCCAAACTATTTTGAACTTACGTTTAGCAAGGACGTCCTGTGCATAATACAGTAGAGCATCATAGCAATATTTCAGCTGATCTTTCTTATGGATGAGATTCCGTCTTTTCCAGAGGATCTTACCCGCAACATCAGGAATGTTGGTTATACCTTGACCATGATTGACCTCCATCATTCCCATATAGGTCAACAGGAATATACCTGTTCTGCCAACACCGTTACTGAAGGAAAAAAGTTACTCATTACAAAATGACATATTTACAACCCCACCTACAAAGTAGAGGAGGGTGGTTTATTGGTTTTAGCATGTCCGTCTGTCTGTCCATCCATAGACTTTTTGTTTTCATGCTCTAATTCTATATTCTATTGACCTACAACCATGAAACTTCATACAGTTGTTGCTAATTCAAAGGTAGTGCCCCATTATTTTGGGGTCACAAAGGTCAAGGTCTCAATTAAACTTTAATTGAAAATAGTTTTGGTACTTTAGCTCATAAGCCATTTGACTTAGGACTTTCAAACTTCATACAAATGTTCACTCTTTTTTTGATGCAAAAAATACAAAATATAAAAGTTTTCATGAAAAAATAGATCAACAGTGTTTACAAAGCTTTTCTTATCCAAACTGATAGCCTGATAGAATTTCTACTTTGCCAAATTATTATAATCTAGATTTGCCTACAAGATTTCATCATCTGTTGACCTGTTATGTCACCACTGTGAAGTTTTAAATCTTTTAAGCATCTTTTGTTGCAATTACTGTATCAGTGTTCAAATTTATAATGAGGGCCATGTAAATTTGTGGAATCAAAACCTATTGATGGCTTTTAATTAATCACCAAACAACAAAAAGTTAACCCATTCACAAACAACAGAATTTGAGGCTAATCAAAATTGAAAGAGATTGCAGACAATACAACAAATTGATTGATTGATTGAATGGGGTTTAACACCACTTTTAACAGTATTATAGTCATATTGCGTTGGCTGGAGCACCTAACAATGGATTCCTGGTATTTCTCAAACCAGTACTACCACTACATCCTTTCCTGGCCTCCAGCTGCTATCCCACTTGGGTTTACGATTATAGACCCATTAGTGAGAGACAAATGTCAGAAAAGATATATGCCGCAGCCGAATAAAACAAATATAGTTTGAATTGAAAATAAGGGATATATGAGGAAGAAAACATTGTGGAAGTAGAAGAAATTGCTTGTTAAAAGCAATTTCTTTGAACAAGCAATTTCTTTTCTCACAATATTTTCCATACCTATATTTCTTTGGCACATAAAAATGCTGGATTGTTTGGTAATGGGTTAAAGCTTCATTCAAATTGAAAGAGATTACAGATGATGTGTTTGTTTTGAAATCAAGTTCTCTCTCTCTCTCTATATATATATATACATGTATATATATAATAAAAACATTGAGACAAAAAGAGAAAAATTTTGTAACAAGCAATTTCTCCTTTTTGCACGATATTTTATAAATTAAATGCAGGATCATATATTATGGATTATGAATATGATAGTGTGTACCTGCAGTGAACAACAATCGGCTTCAACAAACTTCTCTGTTGTCGGTAGAAACTATGAACTTCTGTTATAAATTGGAGCAGATAGGAAACTTTCTCTGGATAGCCACTGAAATACAAGTCATTATTTCTTAATGAAATAAAATCAACTCATATACTGCACCATTATTGCCAATTTAACAGTTCCAACAAAATAAAATTTTAGAATGGTCCAAATTGAAACAAGCTGCAGACGACAATTTCAATTTGGTGGAATTTTGAAAACTAATCGTCTTTTTTGATAGAAAACGTGGATAATGAAGAAAATTCTTGATTTCAGCAATTTCTTCATTTTCCTCACTCTATTAAAAGCTTTCTTCTTGAGGTGTGTAAAAATTAGGGATCGTGTGGAAATGGGTTTACCCACTCATTCAACTGTTAATTTTTATGGTTTGATGATGTTTGAATGGAGTTTAATCCTTTTCTGTCCAATTTCCTGACATTTATGTAATGCATTTTTGTTACTTTGGTGACAAATGTTGTAATCATAGCTCGAATTAGCTGTAGTTACTACATTTAGGTCACCAACCAAACATTCTACATTTTCTTTATCTAGCCATAAATTTTGAAAATTACACCATTTCATATCTATGTGTAATCTTCTGTCAAAGCACAATGGGCTTGGCCAGCAATCAAACAATTAGACATGCATATACATACACTCTAATATGCTCCTACATACTCAGACAAAAGTTTGATATAAACCCTTGCACTACAGGGTTCTCCCAAGAAGGCATAGTGGCAAATGCGCGTTGTGTTGTATGTTAACATCTTGGTATGACTATACATAATAAAGGTCATTAAAAGTTCTTTTTAGCTTGATTATAATATTGACATCTTGTTTTTTTTTTGTTGTTTTTTTTATTGAGAGTTGTTCTTGAATGATATTTTTTAATTTTTTAACTATTATAAGCTGATTTATCTACTCTGAGGCTTATTTTGATACCAACCAATTGTGACATTACTCAGCTTTTTTTACCTCTCTATCCTATTTGTTAGAAAGTGCACTAAATTGTCCAATAAAAAAAGGATGTGAAAACAAAAGATAATGAAAGAATATACCCAAAAGTCTCAAAGGAATGAATAAAACAAGAGGCCAATGAGGGCCTGAGACGCTCTACTGGTTATCAAGTTTTCCGTTAAAGAAATCTGATATTTAAGGAAGTTAATTGCTCAAAGAAGAATGCATAAAGAAAAAAAAGGGGGCTTTATCCCCTTTATCATTTTAAGCAACAATCCTCAAGGCCCCTTTTCCCATGTTTCATGACGGATCCACTCCATTTCCAAAAGAAAGTTACCTTATGACCCTACAATCATTCTGTGAATATTTCATCAGAATCTGACAATAATTGTGGACTTAATCACATAAACAGGATTGTTTTGAATGAAAATCAATAAGGCCCCTTTTCCTGTGTTTTCTGATGGATCAATTTCATTCCAAAAGGAACTTTCCTTACAACCCAATAATTGTCCTGTGAAATTTATAAGACAACTTGATCATGATTGTGATCTTCATCACATACACAAGAATGTTTTGAATGATAATCTGTGAGGCCCCTTTTCCTGTGTTTCGAATGCCACAATTATTCCATGCATCTTTGAAGAGAATCCAATAAAACTGTTGACTTTATTGTGTTAACATAGATATTAAATTCAAGTTCTCATAGGGCCCCTTTTCCCGTGATATTTTACTGTTGGTTTTATCATTCTATGAAAGTTAAAAGTGAATCCGATGAAATATTGGGAATTCATTATGTTTACTAGAATATTTAAAAAAAAATCATATGTCCCCTTTTTACATGATACTTGATGGATTGTACCCAGTTCTGAAAAGAACCATCTAAGTATTTGTACAATCATTCTGTGAAATTTTGAAGTGAATCCGGTGGAATTTATTGTGTTAATGAGTTTATAGTGAAATCTTCATAGGGCCCCTTTTCTCATGATACTTTACAGAACAAACCAAATTTCAAAAGGAACAATTCTTATGAAGGTAGAATCATTCTTTAAAAGTTAAAGAGAATCAATGAAAACAGTGGACTGAATTGTGTCAAGAATTTTTGTAACTAAATTTTCATAAGGCCCCTTTTCCCGTGAAACTTAACAAATCAGACCCAATGTACAAAGGAACAATCCTAATGATAGTTTGAAGAAAATGATAAAGACTGAGGACTTTATTGTAATAATGATGTTTTGTAATAAAATTTTTATAAGGTCCCTTTTCTTGTGTCACTTAACCAATCAGACCTAATTTACAAAGGAACAATCCAAATGATGGTACAATCATTCTATTAAAGTTTGAAGAGATTCTGATACAGACTGAGGGCATTGTAGTGTTTATGAGGATTTGGTAATAATTTTTCATACAGCCCCTTTTCCTATGATACTAGACAGATCAGGCCCAATTTGGAAAGAAACAATCCTTATGATGGTACAAACATTCTGTGAAAGTTTGAACAAAATCTGATGAAAACTGCAGACTTTATCTTGGTGTCAAATTTTTAAAATAAAATTTTCATAAGGCTCCTTTTCCTGTGATACTTGAAGGATCAGGTCTCATGTCAGCCTCAACAATCGTGATTATTGTACAAAGATTCTGTGAAGGTTTGAATAAAATCCAATGAAAGCTCTGGACTTGGTTACAAGGATTATAGATAAAATTCTCAAAAGGCCCCTTTTCCCATGATACTAGACAGATCACGCCTAATTTGAAAAGAAAGAATCCTCATGATGGAATAATCATTCTGTGAAAGTTTTAACAGAATCTGATGAAAACTGTTGACTTTATTGTGGTACGATGATTTTAAAATTAAATTTCATAATGCTCCTTTTCCTGTGATACTTGACGGATCAGGTCTAATGCAAACATCAACAATCATTATTATTGTACAATTATTCTGTGATTGTTTGAAGAAAATCCGATGAAAGCTCTGGACTTTGTAACAAGGATTTATAAATGAAATTTTCATAAGGCCCCTTTTCCTGTGCTTCTTGACAGTTCAAACCCTGTTATGAAAAGAATGATAGTTATGACCTTCCAATCATTCTGTGAAAGTTTCAACAAAATCTGATCAAAGCTGTGGGCCTTATTGTGTTAACAGGGTTTTATTAATTGAATTTTCATATAGCCCCTTTTTCCATGTTACTTGATGGATCTGAACCAATTCCAAAGGGAACTCTTCTTACAAAAGTATAATTATTCTGTATAAAGACAACCCCATCTCACCTGTGGACTTACAAGCATTAATTAAGATTTTTTTAATTGAATTTTCCTAAGGCCCCTTTTCCTATGTTTCTCAATGGATCAGACCCAATTTGAAAGGAACAATCCTTATGATGGTACAATCATTATGTGAAAGTTTGAAGTCAATCAGGTGAAATCTAGGGCCATTATGTGTTAACTAAGATTTTTTTTATTAAATTTTCATGGGGCCCCTTTTCCCATGAAACTTGATGGATCAAACCTACTTCCGAAAGGAACAATCCACATAATGTAATAATCATTCTGGGAATGTTTGAAGAGAATTTGTTGAAAACTATGGACTCTATTGTGTTTACGAGGACTTTTTCAATCCAGTTTTAATCGGGCCCCTTTTCCCGTGGTCCTTGCCTGATTATACCAAATTTTGAAAGGAACAATTCTTATGATGGTACAATCATTCTGTGAAAGTTTAGGTCAATCAGATGAAAACTGTGGACTCTAGAGTGTTAACAAAGATCTTTGAATTAAATTTTAATAAGGCCCCTTTTCCTATGTTTCTTGAGGAATCATATCCGATTCAAAAAGGTACAATCCTTATGATGGTACAATCATTCTGTGAAAGTTTGAAGAGAATCCGTTGTAAATTGTTGGCTCTAGATTATTAATGAGAATTTTTTATTAAACATTTCATAAGGCCCCTTTTTCCTGTGTTTCTTGAAGGATCATTCCTAATTTCAAAAGGAATAATCCTTATGATAATACAATCATTCTGTGAAAGTTTGAAGGGAATCCGATGAAAACTATTGACTCCAGAGTGTTAAAGAGTATTTCTTAAAAGATTTTTAGATTAAATTTTCATAAGGCCCCTTTTCCCGTGTTTCCCAATGGATCTGACCAAATTTCCAAAGGAACAATCCTTATGATGGTACAATCATTCTGTGAAAGTTTAAATACAATCTGTGGACTCTAGAGTGTTAACAAGAATTTTTTTATTGAATTTTAAAAAAGGCCCCTTTTCCCCTGTTTCATGACAGATCAGACCCATTTTCGAAAGGAACGATCCTTATGCTTGTACAATCATTCTGAGAAAGTTTGAAGAGAATCCGATGAAAACTGTGGACTCTATCGTGTGAACGAGGATTTTTAATGGAGTTTTTAATCGAATTTTCATAAGGCCCCTTTTCCCATGTTTCTTGACGGATCATACCCAATTTCGAAAGGAACGATCCTTATGTTGGTACAATCATTCTGTGAAAGTTTGAAGAGAATCCAATGAAGACTGTGGACTCTATCGCGTAAACAAGGATTTTTAATTGAATTTTAATTTAATTTTCATAAGGCCCCTTTTCCCGTGTTTTTTTTGACGGATCATACTCATTTTCGAAAGGAACGATCCTTATGTTGGTACAATCATTCTGTGAAAGTTTGAAGAGAATCCAATGAAAACTGTGGACTCTATCGCGTAAACAAGGATTTTTAATTGAATTTTTAATCAATTTTCATAAGGCGCCTTTTCCCATGTTTCTTGACGGATCATACCCATTTTCGAAAGGAACGATCCTTATGTTGGTACAATCATTCTGTGAAAGTTTGAAGAGAATCTGATGAGAACTGTGGACTCTATCGCGTAAACGTGGATTTTTTAATTAAATTTTCATAAGGCCCCTTTTCCGGTGTTTCTTGACGGATCATACCCATTTTCGAAAGGAACGATCCTTATGATGGTACAATCATTCTGAGAAAGTTTGAAGAGAATCCGATGAAAACTGTGGACTTTATTGTGTAAACGAGGATTTTTAATTGAATTTTTAATTAAATTTTCATATGGCCCCTTTTCCCGTGTTTCTTGACGGATCATACCCATTTTCGAAAGGAACGATCCTGATGATGGTACAATCATTCTGTGAAAGTTTGAAGAGAATCTGATGAAAACTGTGGACTTTATCGCGTAAACGAAGATTTTTTAATTAAGTTTTAATTAGGCCCCTTTTCCCTTGTTTCTTGACGGATCTGACCCAATTTCGAAAGGAACTATCCTTATGATGGTACAATCATTCTGTGAAAGTTTGAAGAGAATCCGATGAAAACTGTGGACTTTATTGCGTAAACAAGGAAAATTTTAACGGACGGACGCCGGACGGACGCCGGACGGGAAAAAGCCATCGCTATAGCTCTAGTGGCCTTCGGCCAGTAGAGCTAAAGAAAGTGTCAATTGCTTGTCTATTAGATTGGAATAGCTTTTCATGCTTGGCCATTTTATCAAGTCTGTCCAAAAATCATATCATTGAGGACTCTTTAAAAAAAGCATGGAGTGTTGAATTGAAAAAAAAAGCCCTTTTTCAGAAAAAAATAGAAATTAATATCAGTAATTTCAAAAATGTATTTATAAGGTTCCTGTGTGATATACCATGCTTCATTTTAAAATTTTGCATCTCAAAGAGCTCCATTAGATTCTCTGTTTAAAATTTGAAATGCTCATTATTTGCCCATTCAGAAGCCTTTGACTGTCTGACACTTTGACTATTCTTCTTACAGTACTTTCAGCTCTTTGATTTCAATAAGTTAATAAAAAAATGTATAAAATACCAGCAGTGTCCAATCTTAACTTTAATTCTCATATTATAACATGAAACTTGATCAATTTTATGAAATAAGTGTCTTCACTCTTCTTTTCTTTAAGTGATTTCAGCACTTTGATCTTCAAAAGAGGATTTTGTTTTCCAAATATTATAGAGTGAATTATCTTTTCCTGATTCTAAATGATTATTAAACCATTACTTTTTATAAAAAAAAATCCCTAATTGGTCTAAGGCATTCTTTTTTTGAAGTGCTTTCAGCACTTTGATTTTTATGGGGGTATTATTTCTTTTTGAGCAAAAAACATAAGAGGATGAGGTATTATAGATGATTACTAAAAGTATGATAATATTTTTCATCAAACTTTTAAAACAAGTTTATTGAAAATTGGGTTGAACAAACCTAGGTACAAATGTGTGAGATTATACCCTCCATGTTGGATAAAAAAAATAAATGGACTTAATCCAGAAGGTACATGTGTGTAATTATCAAACTGAGTTGAAAATGAGAGCTAAGTATAACTAGGATGGATTCTATACAAATCTGTCTTTATTATTTTGGCAAATTCTCGTAAGGAAAAAAGATCTCGAAAAGGGTATGTTTTCAGCGATCAATGTATGAAATAAACTGACTCAATTAATCTTTCCTTCAAAAAATTAAATTTAAACCATTATGGCTTTAGTTTGATAGTTGTCACATCAAATAACCACATCTTTTACTTTTAGCTAGGCCAATCTCAGCCGAAGTGACAATTTTCCGAAACTGGGTCGCCATTTTGAATTCATTGTTGACTGATAGCGAGGTTCCAGTGGAAAACGCGAGAAAAAAATCAATAATCACCAATTAGTAAGAGTGTAAGGGTCTTATCAATAGAGATGTTATGCAATACGTGGTATTAGTAAGAGTGTAAGGGTCTTATCAATAGAGATGTTATGTAATACGTGGTATACAACACTATAGATAAAGAGCCTGTCGTGTCCACTCTTCTGCAACCAATTTTAATGGTTTGCTTGACCCTTTTTTCAGCTAGAAATTAAGCTGTATCAGTGACCAAATTTAAGAGTATCGGCGATCTGAAGGCGTATCGGCAAACTCTCTTAATTAATGAAGGCGTATCGGGGCCGATACGCCATAAGGTCCTGGGGAGAACCCTGCACTAGTAATAATGTAGTTTTACCTTACTGGCCATGTACTGTAGTGTAAATGAACAACTGTTCTTCCTGACTTGGTCTGTAATGCAGAAATAAATTAAGAGATAACAAACACCAAAATATTAACAAACAATTCAATTTGTTTTACACACTACCAAATAACAAAATTTTAGACTAGTCCAAGGTGAAAGAACTGGCAAATGACATTTCAAAATTGGTTTAAAATTGAGAGAAATAAATTGCCTCATAAATAAAGCTTTCTTAAATCATTTTTAAAAAGCAATCTCTTTTTTTCCAACAATGATTATCTCAATATAGTATTTGACGTGGAATGCATTAACCTATTCCTACACAATCCCTTCTTTTTATGCGCGTAGGACTCTTAGTCAAGGGGTCCTGGATTTGATCCCGACCAAATATCCTTTCCCACATTAATCTTCCACCAATTGGTGGATAATCGTAAACTTAAGTGGAATGAGCAGCTGGAGGCTGGGAAAGGCTGTAGTGGTAGTGCTGGTGTGAGAAATACTAGGAATCTATAGCTAAGTGCTCCAGCTGCCACAATAAGACTGAAGTACTGTGAAAAGTGGCTTTAAATCCCATTAAATCAGTCGATCAATCTTCATACCTGTGTAAGATTCTCTCCCTTACTACTGAATGTCTGTGTAGTGATTTATTGTCTTTGCATGTTTCTTCTCCTTACCTCTGATTGTCTATATTGTGCTTGATACTCTCTCTTACTCCTTTTTTAACCCTTGTCATGCTAAACCAAGAATATTCCTGTTTTGTGCAGTCTGATCTTTGTCTAGACCTCCTGATTATCCCTTTAAAACCAACATTGTTTATACCATTAACTTTTTTACTAATTACAAACCCAATAATTAGTATTTTTTTTTTTTGCATTAAGTCCCTTGATTTTAACATATTTTTATAGAGAATTTTAATCAGCCTGAGAAGTATTAAGATGTATAATTCTCCCCCTTACCTCTGAATGTCTAAGATGTATGATTCTCTCTGTCCAAAATGGTTTCTGCTTAATACTTTGTAAAGTTAATTGTACTGGCCCATGGCTTATCGTTACCCCCTTAATCTCAGGCACATACAATGGGAATTTCTGAAATAATACTTAATTGTATAGATTACTAATTATCATTAATCTGACATGACAACACAAAGACAAGAGGACCATAATGGTCGCTCACCTCAAATGTTTGCTATTAAAAAAAAATGCAACTAGAGACAAATAACTATAACCAGTTTCATGAAGATTGAGCCAAAAATGTGACTTCTATCTCGTAAACAAAGAAATTGTCATTATGGCCCCTTTTCCTGTGTTTTCCTATAGAACCTTCCTATAATCTATAAGGTTCATCTTTATGACCTAACAATTATCCTGACCAAGTTTCATGACAATTGAACCAACATTATAGCTTCTAAAGTGTAAACACAGAAATTGTCATTAATGCCCCTTTTCCTGTGTTTTCCAAAAGAACCTTCCTGCAATCAATAGGGTTTATTTTTGTGACCTAACAATTATTCTGGGCAATTTTCATGAAGATTGAACCAAAAATATGGCTTCTACAAAGAAAACAAAGAAATAGTCATTAAGGCCCCTCTTCCTTTGTTTTCCAAAAGAACCTTTCCATAATCAATAGGGTTCATCCTCATGCAATAATATTTATTCTGGCCTAATTTCATGAAGATTGAGCCTAAACTGTTGCCTCTAGAGTGTAAACAAAGATTTTGTCATTAAGGCCCCTTTTCCTATGTTTCTGATAGAACCTTCCCATAATCGAAAGGGTTCATCCTCATGACCAAACAATTATTCTGACCAAGTTTCATGAAGATTAAGCCAAAATTGTGGCCTCTAAGGTGTAAACAAAGGAATTGTCATTAAGGCCCCTTTTCCCGTGTTTTCAAATAGAACCTTCCCATAATCAATAGGGTTCATCCTCATGACCTAACAATTACTGTTACCTAGTTTCAAGAAGATTTGGTCAAAAATGTGGCCTCTAGAATATAAACTCTTCAATTGTTGATGCCGCATGACGGACGACAGACATTCAACAATCACAAAAGCTCACCATGAGCACTTTGTGCTCAGAAGAGCTAAAAAAGCAGAAGTTGTTAACCCATAGGCACACAGCAAAATTATAGACTGGTCCAAATATGTCCAACTAATAATTGGGTAAAAAACATTGTTGCAAGCAACTTTTTCATTCTCCACAATTTTTTCCGCCCAGAAAGGCAGAGATTTTCAGAATTTCATCAACTTAGTATTGCTGACTGTGACCTCTCTCAATTTTGATCAGTCTAAAATTTTGTCATCTGGTAATAGGTTTATGATGATACCCTACCTTTCCAGTTTCTATGTCACTGGATAATGCTGCTATAACCTCAACACCTTGTTCATACACTGTAACCCAGAAATCCACAAGTGTGACAGGTAGCGGCCACTGGGTGGCAATGAACTTTGGACATGATGGGGATACATCCTGCAATAGTAGAAAAAATCTATTTAACCCATGCCCACAGAACAAAGTTCTAGTCTGGTCCGAATTGCAAGAAGCTGTACACGACAATTTCAAATTGATAGAAATTAAAATTTTGTAGTCCTTTTGGATAGAAAACATTGTGGATAATGAAGAAATTGCTTGAAACAAGCTATTTCTTCATTTTCAACAATGTTTTTCAAAGCTTTTTTCTTGAGGGGTGTAAACAGGAGGGCTTGTGATGGAATGGGTTAAGCTCTTCAACAGATTTTCATCTAAATTCTACAGCATTCAGCTCTCAGCATAGAGGATATTGAAAGAGTGGTCATGAAATAACAAATTGATTAACCCTTTATGGTTTTTGAAATTTTAGACTGGTCCAAATTGGAAGAGGATGCAGACAACAATGAAAATTGGATGCAATTCTAAATTAAACCATCCTATGTGGTAGAAAACACTGCGGGAAAAGGAGAAATTGCTTACTATGAGCAATTTCTCCTTTTTCCACAATGTTTTCTCAAGTATGTAAATCACAGTGACGTAAAATCCCGGGTTTATCAAGGAAAGGGTTAAAATTGTTATCTCTAAACAGATAAAAACCATTATGCAGTGTCATTTTCACGGTAAGCAAAAGACGTTATCACTCATGCTCCTTTATGTAGTTATTTCACTGATGTAATATCAACCACATTATATCAAAGACATTCAACAGGTTTATTTCACTCCAAAATTATCATAAGAAAAGGAATAATGGCTTCCATTATTTTCCAATAATGTTTTCTACCATATTCAGTGATTATTTTTCAAATTACAAACACTTTGATATGTCGTCTGCAACTTCTTGCAATTTGGACTAGTCCAAAACTCTGTTATTTTGGAATACGTTAATACTTACAGATGTCTAAATTAGAGGATTATTACACCAGTCTTAAACCATTCCTGTTTTTCAAAACTTTAGACTGGTCCAATTTAAAAGAAGTTGCAGACCAAAACTAAAGGTGGGTGCAATTTGTAAGTAACCGAACTACATCGTAAAAAATATTGTTGGAAAAAGAAGAAATTGCTTGTTACAAGCAATTTCTTCTTTTTCCAACAATATTTACTCAGGAATAAAACCAAACGGACGTAAAAACAAGGGAATAAACAGGAAAGGATTAACCCATTCCCACATGGTGACTTTGTTAAACCTCCAAAGAAAAATAATTGGGAAAACATATGTAAAATGAATAAATTGCATGCATCAAGCAATTTCCTCATTTTACACAATGTTTTCTACCCAGAGAGCCAAAAGAAATCTAAAATTTCATACATTTTATACTGTTGGCTGCAATTTCTTTCAATTTGGACCAATCTAAATTTGGTTGCGTGGTAATGGGTTTATTCATTATTTCTCAACAAAACCCTATGTTATGGGTACTTATTTGAATCAACTCAATAAGACAAATAAGACAATTCCATTGAGTACACAAAATATAGGTTTTGTCTTTGTATTTTTTAAATAAATGAATCTAAAATCCAAAATATCCCCCCTCTCTCTAGCCATGACTTAGTAAAGCCTCAAGCTTACTCAGGAAATTGTACTTACAGTAATCCAGCTAGCATTTATGTAGTCGTCCTTTAAAGATGATATAAGGACCCTTGAATCATCAACTAAAATGAGATGAAAAAATATTTTTCTTGATAGGAAAGTTTTGGCTTATCCACCTGCCAAACATCAAAATTTTAGATGAGTCCCTATTCAAAGAAGTTGCAGTCAACATTTCATTATTGATTGAATTTTAATAATATTTGTTATTTTGATAGAAAACATTGTTCATAATGAAGAATATGCTTGAATAAGCAACTCTTTACTAATTCTCCACAATATTTTTCATAGCTTTTCTATAAAAGGTTGTGGGATTGTGAGGGAATGGGTTATATGCATCATGTCATATTTCTCCTTTCCCCATCGTTTTCTTTTATAAACTGTTAGGAAAAAATCAACTTCAGAAAGCTATATCTTTTGGTAAACCTTGTCCTACAATCATGACCGATGTCTGGGTGAAGACTGTTAACACTTTCCTGGTTACCGGTAATCCCTGGTTTTTACATCACTGTGATTTCATAATTGAGAAAACATTGTGGAAAAAGAAGAAATTGCTTGTGACAAGCAATTTCTTCTTTTTCCACAATGTTTTCTACCCTTCTAAATGGTTATTTTTCAAATAAAAATCAACTTAAAATTTTCGTCTGCAAAACCTTTGAATTTGGACAGGTCTTAAATTTTGCAAAACAGGAAAGGGTTAAATAATTCCATCCTGGTATTAACCCATTTCCATACAATTCCACCTTTGCTTGTCCCTCTTTAAACAAGCTTTGGAAAACATAGTAGAAATAGATAAAATGCTTGTCACAAGCATTTTTTCATTATTCACAATTTTTTATATCAATGATTCTAATAATTTCATCAATTTTATCATATAGTCTGCAGCTTTTTTCTATGTGAATCAGTCTAGAATTTTCTGGTCTGGTAATGGGTGAACAACACAAGACCAATTTAATTCAAGACTTCCTCTATTTTTGTGTTAAATATGAAATTATGGGCTCTTAGAGAGCAGGGTATATTTTTCTACAAATTTGAAATTTGACCAAGCCTGACTTACATTCCAAAATAATATTGAGAATATCAAGATGAAGTTTAATCCTTGTCATGCTGTCCTCAGAATATTCCTGTTTTGGCAGGAGGCATAGTCAAAGATCAGCCTGTACATGTGTGCAGTCTAATCTTAGTCTACACCACCTGCATGTCCCTGTACAGTTGTATGTAAAATTAATTGTCAAAAAAAAATATTGGATCTATGTAAGAGCTTCCAGTGTCTACAGTCCTTTGATTTAAATGTATTGTTTGAAACAGATTTTTTACACAGCAATGCAAGGGTCAAGGACTTTTTTGACATTGATGGATTGATAGAGCAAAAAATATGGCCTCTGATTAGCTAAATGATCCAGTGCTGAAAGTCCTTTGATTTAAATGTTTTATTTGCTCTTCTTCCAAATGATTTTATTCAAAACTACAAAGGTCAATAACTATTTTGACATTGATGGATTGATGGAGAAAAAAATCTGACAACAGAAACACAAACATTGTTTTTTCATGTTAGATTTGGCCTTATGACCTATTTGTTTTACCTTGGTTCTTCATTAATTTCAATTATTTGAAAGTATATCAAGAATTAATTTATTTGAAAGTATATCAAGAATTAAATTAATAAATGGTATATCAAGAACTCCATTATTTGAAAGTATATTAACCCTTGTCATGCTGTATAAATTACCTTACTGAATTGCTGTAAAATGCAAGGGCTGTAAGTGCTGATAGAACTTGTTGTTCAATAATCAATATTTCTTTTAGAAGTCAATTTCATGAACAACCCTGACAGGAAAAGTACAAGCAGGAGATGTAGACCAAGATCAGACTGCACTTGGGTGCAGGCTGATCTTAGTCTACACTTCCTGCCAAAACCGGAATACTATGGGTTCAGCATGGCAAGGGTTAAGAATTCCATCATTTGAAAGTAAATCAAGAATTTCAACGATTGAAAGTATACCAAAAATTCTGTTATTTGAAAGTACATGTTTATCAATAATTCTATTATTTGAAAGTATATAAAAAATTACGTTATTTAAAAGGATATCAAGACTAGTGTGACTAGCAGATCATATGTGTGAAATTTGGTTCAGGTGAGCCAGAAAATTAGGCAAACTTCAGTATTTTGTTTATTCAGCATCTAGTAATGCCAAACAATGTCTTCTCTTGCTCCAAACAAGCTTCCTAATCACCCATTCCCACATAACAAAAAATTAGACTCATTCAAATTAAAAGAAGATGCAGATGACAATTTCAAGTTGGTGGAATTAAGAAAATGTTTGCCTTTCATGGTAGAAAAATTGTGCACATTGAAGAAATTACTTGGAACAAGTAATTTCTTCATTGTCCACATTTTTTCAAAAGTGTTTTTTTCTTGAGGGGCTCAAAAAGCGGGATTGTGTGACTATGTTGTGCTACTCTAAATTAGCGTCAAGTAAATTACCAATATCATAGTTTCAAATGGTCTTCAGGGGTTGACAATATTTTTTTTTGGATGGGTTTCAATAGAACTTATTACATCCTCCAGATAATCAGCAATCCCTCTTCAGTTCTTCAGTTCACAATCCTGCCTAATGAGCCCCTCAAGAAAAAAATGTTTTGGAAAAATTGTGGACAATGAAGAAATTGGTTGTTACAAGGAATTTCTTCCTTATCCACAATGTTTTCTTCCCAAAAAGACAAAAATATTTAGAATTTCATTAACTTGAAAATTATGTCTACAACTTCTTTAATTTTTTGAACCAGTCAAAAATTTTGTCATCTGGTAACTGGTTCAATTTAAAAGAAATAAAAAGTTAAACTTTCAATAACCGTCTTTGGCAAATTAGGAGCAATAGTTGATACATTTAGATCTATTGTACTTGAGAAATATGGAAAGATCCAGACGAAATCCCTAGCCTTGACTTACAGCAAATGAAAAGAATGAGGTTTGGATGAAGAGACAGAATGACAGACAAAATGACAGAGACAAGAATAAAATGATATACTCCCTATAATCTTTTGACATGGGAGGGGGGCATGAAAAAGATGTCAACAAAAATTCAAATTGATGAAACATGAATTGGAAATATGACAGAAACAGTATGGAAAAAGAAGAAATAGCTTACTATAGCAATTTCTTCATTTCCTATACCATTTTGCTAATTTTAAGTAAATGTACAATAAAAGTGAATTACGACTTACAAGGCATGATATCCTGGTCTCTGTTTTTCATTGGATAACATCGAGCTATTGCCAGTGTCTGTTTACGACCAGCTTTCTCCTGTTCTTCCATTACCTCCTAGAATGGGAAAAGAGCATACAAGTTTTAACCCTTTCCAACTCAATCCCTCCTTTTTAGGCCCTTCAAAAAAAAGCTTTGGAAAACATTGTGGAAAAAGAAGAAATTGCTTGTATCAAGCAATTTCTTCATTATCCACAATGTTTTCTATCCAAAAAGGTGAAAAGATTTAAAATTCCATCAACTTGAAATTGTCGTCTGCATCTTCTTTCAATTTGGACCAGTCTAAAATTTTGTCAAGTGGGAATGGGTTAATGGGCTAAATTGAGATTTTAATTTAAACTTGATAAACATGCCTTTAAATACATGACCAGGATTTCATTTTTCAAATTTCTTTTCTCCAGCAATGTGTTCTTCTCTTACAAAAAAAAAAAGACAACATGAAATAGGAAGAAGATTCAAACCATAAATAATTCTATAATTCTTTGAAGGAATCTGATAAAGAAATAGCGTGAAATGAATATTACTCTGAATGTAATATGGCTTCTACAATCAGGGGCAGTAACTCTAAATTTAATAGTCTAACTGGGTAATTCCAACGATATGCGCATCTCCTCTTTGTAAAGAAGCTTCCACAAAGTTTCATTGAAATCCAGTCAATGGTTTCCAAGAAATAGTGCGGAAACGAATATTACTCTGTATGTATATTGCTTCACAAGTCAGGGGAAGTAACTCTAAATTTAACAATCGAACCGGGTTACCCCTATGATATGTGCATTTCCTCTTTGTAGTGAAGCCTTCCACAAAATTTCATTGAAATCAAGTCAATGGTTTCCAAGAACAAGAGGCCCATGAGGGCCTGAGACGCTCTACTGGTTATCAAGTTTTCCGTTAAAGCAATCTGATATTTAAGGAAGTTAATTGCTCTAAGAAGAATGCATAAAGAAAAAAAAAGGGGCTTTATCCCCTTTATCATTTAAGCAACAATCCTCAAGGCCCCTTTTCCCATGTTTCATGATGGATCCACTCCATTTCCAAAAGAAGGTTACCTTATGACCCTACATTAATTCTGTGAATATTTCATCAGAATCTGACAATAATTGTGGACTTAATCACATAAACAGGATTGTTTTGAATGAAAATTAATAAGGCCCCTTTTCCTGTGTTTTCTGATGGATCAATTTCATTCCAAAAGGAACTTTCCTTACAACCCGACAATTGTCCTGTGAAATTTAAAAGACAACTTGATAATGATTGTGATCTTAATCACATACACAAGAATGTTTTGAATGATAATCTTTAAGGCCCCTTTTCCTGTGTTTCAAATGCCACAATTATTCCATGCATCTTTGAAGAGAATCCAATAAAACTGTTGACTTTATTGTGTTAACAAAGATATTAAATTCAAGTTCTCATAGGGCCCCTTTTCCCGTGATATTTTACTGTTGGTTTTATCATTCTATGAAAGTTAAAAGTGAATCCGATGAAATATTGGAAATTCATTATGTTTACTAGAATATTTAAAAAAAAAAAAATCATATGGCCCCTTTTTACATGATACTTGATGGATTGTACCCAGTTCTGAAAAGAACCATCTAAGTATTTGTACAATCATTCTGTGAAATTTTGAAGTGAATCCGGTGAAATCAAGGGACATCATTGTGTTAACAAGATTATTTAAGAGAGTTTTTCATAAGGCCCCTTTTTATGTGACCCTTGCTATAGTCAGATCCACTGTCAAAATCAACAATTGGAATGATGGTACAATCAATCTGTTTAATCTGTGGAATTTATTGTGTTAATGAATTTATAGTGAAATATTCATAGGGCCCCTTTTCTCATGATACTTTACAGAACAAACCAAATTTCAAAAGGAACAATTCTAATGAAGGTAGAATCATTCTTTAAAAGTTAAAGAGAATCAATGAAAACAGTGGATTGAATTGTGTCAAGAATTTTTGTAACTAAATTTTCATAAGGCCCCTTTTTCTGTGAAACTTAACAAATCAGACCCAATGTACAAAGGAACAATCCTAATGATAGTTTGAAGAAAATGATAAAGACTGAGGACTTTATTGTGATAATGATCTTTTGTAATAAAATTTTTATAAGGTCCCTTTTCTTGTGTCACTTAACCAATCAGACCTAATTTACAAAGGAACAATCCAAATGATGGTACAATCATTCTATTAAAGTTTGAAGAGATTCTGATAAAGACTGAGGGCATTGTTGTGTTTATGAGGATTTGGTAATACTTTTTCATACAGCCCCTTTTCCTATGATACTAGACAGATCAGGCCCAATTTGGAAAGAAACAATCCTTATGATGGTACAAACATTCTGTGAAAGTTTGAACAGAATCTGATGAAAACTGCAGACTTTATCTTGGTGTCAAATTTTTACAATAAAATTTTCATAAGGCTCCTTTTCCTGTGATACTTGAAGGATCAGGTCTCATGTCAGCATCAACAATCGTGATTTTTGTACAATGATTCTGTGAAGGTTTGAATAAAATCCAATGAAAGCTCTGGACTTGGTTACAAGGATTATAGATAAAATTCTCTAAAGGCCCCTTTTCCCATGATACTAGACAGATCACGCCTAATTTGAAAAGAAAGAATCCTTATGATGGAATAATCATTCTGTGAAAGTTTTAACAGAATCTGATGAAAACTGTTGACTTTATTGTGGTACAATGATTTTAAAATTAAATTTCATAATGCTCCTTTTCCTGTGATACTTGACGGATCAGGTCTAATGCAAACATCAACAATCATTATTATTGTACAATTATTCTGTGAATGTTTGAAGAAAATGCGATGAAAGCTCTGGACTTGGTAACAAGGATTTATAAATGAAATTTTCATAAGGCCCCTTTTCCTGTGCTTCTTGACAGTTCAAACCCTGTTATTAAAAGAATGATAGTTATGACCTTCCAATAATCTGTGGAAGTTTCAACAAAATCTGATCAAAGCTGTGGGCTTTATTGTGTTAACAGGGTTTTATTAATTGAATTTTCATATAGCCCCTTTTCCCATGTTACTTGATGGATCTGACCCAATTCCAAAGGGAACTCTTCTTACAAAAGTATAATTATTCTGTTTGAGTATAAAGACAACCCCATCTCATCTGTGGACTTACAAGCATTAGTTAAGATTTTTTTAATTGAATTTTCCTAAGGCCCCTTTTCCTATGTTTCTCAATCGATCAGACCCAATTTGAAAGGAACAATCCTTATGATGGTACAATCATTATGTGAAAGTTTGAAGTCAATCAGGTGAAATCTAGGGCCATTACATGTTAACTAAGATTTTTTTTATTAAATTTTCATAGGGCCCCCTTTCCCATGAAACTTGATGGATCAAACCTACTTCCGAAAGGAACAATCCATTTAATGTAATAATCATTCGGGGAATGTTTGAAGAGAAGTTGTTGAAAACTATGGACTCTATTGTGTTTTCGTGGACTTTTTCAATCCAGTTTTTATCGGGCCCCTTTTTCCTGTGGTCCTTGACTGATCATACCAAATTTTGAAAGGAACAATTCTTATGATGGTACAATCATTCTGTGAAAGTTTGAAGTCAATCAGATGAAAACTGTGGAATCTAGAGTGTTAACAAAGATCTTTGAATTAAATTTTAATAAGGCCCCTTTTCCTATGTTTCTTGAGGAATCATATCCGATTCCAAAAGGTACAATCCTTATGATGGTACAATCATTCTGTGAAAGTTTGAGGAGAATTTGTTGTAAATTGTTGGCTCTGAATTATTAATGAGAATTTTTTATTAAACATTTCATAAGGCCCCTTTTTCCTGTGTTTCTTGAAGGATCATACCAAATTTCAAAAGGAATAATCCTTATGATAGTACAATCATTCTGTGAAAGTTTGAAGGGAATCCGATGAAAACTATTGACTCCAGAGTTTTAACAAGAATTTTTTAATTAAATTTTCATAAGGCCCCTTTTCCCCTGTTTCATGACAGATCAGACCCATTTTCGAAAGGAACAATCCTTATGATTGTACAATCATTCTGAGAAAGTTTGAAGAGAATCCGAAGAAAACTGTGGACTCTATCGTGTAAACGAGGATTTTTAATGGAGTTTTTAATTGAATAGACATAAGGCCCCTTTTCCCATGTTTCTTGATGGATCATACCCAATTTCGAAAGGAACAATCCTTATGTTGGTACAATCATTCTGTGAAAGTTTGAAGAGAATAAACTGTGGAATCTATCGCGTAAACGAGGAATTTTAATTGAATTTTTAATTAAATTTTCATAAGGCCCCTTTTCCTATGTTTCTTGACGGATCATACCAAATTTCGAAAGGAACAATCCTTATGTTGGTAAAATCATTCTGTGAAAGTTTGAAGAGAATCTGATGAAAACTGTGGACTCTATCTCGTAAACGAGGATTTTTTAATTAAATTTTCATAAGGCCCCTTTTCCTGTGTTTCTTGACGGATCATACCCATTTTCGAAAGGAATAATCCTTATGTTGGTACAATCATTCTGAGAAAGTTTGAAGAGAATCTGATGAAAACTGTGGACTTTATCGCGTAAATGAGGATTTTTAATTGAATTTTTAATGAATTTTCATAGGGCCCCTTTTCCCATGTTTCTTGACAGATCATACCCATTTTCAAAAGGAACGATCCTTAAGTTGGTACAATCATTCTGTGAAAGTTTGAAAAGAATCTGATGAGAACTGTTGACTCTATCGCGTAAACGAGGATTTTTTAATTGAATTTTCATATGGCCCCTTTTCCCGTGTTTCTTAACGGATCATACCCATTTTCAAAAGGAATGATCCTTATGATGGTACAATCATTCTGAGAAAGTTTGAAAAGAATCCGATGAAAACTGTGGACTCTATCTCGTAAACGAGGATTTTTAATTGAATTTTTAATCAAATTTTCATAAGGCCCCTTTTCCCTTGTTTCTTGACGGATCATACCAATTTTCGAAAGGAATAATCCTTATGTTAGTACAATCATTCTGAGAAAGTTTGAAGAGAATCCTATGAAAACTGTGAACTCTATTGCGTAAACGAAGATTTTTAATTGAATTTTTAATGCATTTTCATAAGGCCCCTTTTTCCCATGTTTCTTGATGGATCATACCCATTTTCGAAAGGAATGATCCTTAAGTAGGTACAATCATTCTGTGAAAGTTTGAAAAGAATCTGATGAGAACTGTGGACTCTATGGCGTAAATGAGGATTTTTTTATTAAATTATCATAAGGCCCCTTTTCCCGTGTTTCTTAACGGATCATACCCATTTTCGGAATCGATCCTTAAGATGGTACAATCATTCTGAGAAATGTTGAAGAGAATCTGATGAAAACTGTGGACTTTATCGCGTAAACGAGGATTTTTTATTGAATTTTCATAAGGCCCCTTTTCCCGTGTTTCTTGATGGATCATACCCATTTTCTAAAGGAACGATCCTTATGATGGTACAATCATTCTGTGAAAGTTTGAAGAGAATCTGATGAGAACTGTGGACTCTATGGCGTAAACGAGGATTTTTTAATTAAATTATCATAATGCCCCTTTTCCCGTGTTTCTTAACCGATCATACCCATTTTCGAAAGGATCGATCCTTATGATGGTACAATCATTCTGAGAAAGTTTGAAGAGAATCTGATGAAAACTGTGGACTTTATCGCGTAAACGAGGATTTTTAATTGAATTTTTAATTAAATTTTCATAAGGCCCCTTTTCCCGTGTTTCTTGACGGATCATACCCATTTTCAAAAGGAACGAACATTATGATGGTACAATCATTCTGAGAAAGTTTGAAGAGAATCCGATGGAAACTATGGACTTTATCGCGTAAACGAGGATTTTTAATTGAATTATCATAATGCCCCTTATCCCGTGTTTCTTTAACGGATCATACCCATTTTCAAAAGGAATGATCCTTATGATGGTACAATCATTCTGAGAAAGTTTGAAAAGAATCCGATGAAAACTGTGGACTTTATCTCGTAAACGAGGATTTTTAATTGAATTTTTAATCAAATTTTCATAAGGCCCCTTTTCCCTTGTTTCTTGACGGATCATACCAATTTTCGAAAGGAATAATCCTTATGTTAGTACAATCATTCTGAGAAAGTTTGAAGAGAATCCTATGAAAACTGTGGACTCTATCGCGTAAACGAGGATTTTTAATTGAATTTTTAATGCATTTTCATAAGGCCCCTTTTTCCCATCTTTCTTGATGGATCATACCCATTTTCGAAAGGAATGATCCTTAAGTAGGTACAATCATTCTGTGAAAGTTTGAAAAGAATCTGATGAGAACTGTGGACTCTATGGCGTAAATGAGGATTTTTTTATTAAATTATCATAAGGCCCCTTTCCCCGTGTTTCTTAACGGATCATACCCATTTTCGAAAGGATCGATCCTTAAGATGGTACAATCATTCTGAGAAATGTTGAAGAGAATCTGATGAAAACTGTGGACTTTATCGCGTAAACGAGGATTTTTTATTGAATTTTCATAAGGCCCCTTTTCCCGTGTTTCTTGATGGATCATACCCATTTTCTAAAGGAACGATCCTTATGATGGTACAATCATTCTGTGAAAGTTTGAAGAGAATCTGATGAGAACTGTGGACTCTATGGCGTAAACGAGGATTTTTTAATTAAATTATCATAATGCCCCTTTTCCCGTGTTTCTTAACCGATCATACCCATTTTCGAAAGGATCGATCCTTATGATGGTACAATCATTCTGAGAAAGTTTGAAGAGAATCTGATGAAAACTGTGGACTTTATCGCGTAAACGAGGATTTTTAATTGAATTTTTAATTAAATTTTCATATGGCCCCTTTTCCCGTGTTTCTTTAACGGATCATACCCATTTTCAAAAGGAATGATCCTTATGATGGTACAATCATTCTGAGAAAGTTTGAAAAGAATCCGATGAAAACTGTGGACTTTATCTCGTAAACGAGGATTTTTAATTGAATTTTTAATCAAATTTTCATAAGGCCCCTTTTCCCTTGTTTCTTGACGGATCATACCAATTTTCCAAAGGAATAATCCTTATGTTAGTACAATCATTCTGAGAAAGTTTGAAGAGAATCCTATGAAAACTGTGGACTCTATCGCGTAAACGAGGATTTTTAATTGAATTTTTAATGCATTTTCATAAGGCCCCTTTTTCCCATCTTTCTTGATGGATCATACCCATTTTCGAAAGGAATGATCCTTAAGTAGGTACAATCATTCTGTGAAAGTTTGAAAAGAATCTGATGAGAACTGTGGACTTTATCGCGTAAACGAAGATTTTTTAATTAAGTTTTTATTAGGCCCCTTTTCCTGTGTTTCTTGACGGATCTGACCAAATTTCGAATGGAATGATCCTTATGATGGTACAATCATTCTGTGAAAGTTTGAAGAGAATCCGATGAAAACTGTGGACTTTATCGCGTAAACAAAGAAAAGTTTAACGGATGGACGGATGCCGGAGGGGAAAAAGCCATCGTTATAGCTCTAGTGGCCTTTGGCCAGTAGAGCTAAAAAGCACTGCAACAAATATTACTCTGTATGTATATAGCTTCACCAATCAGGGGCAGTAACTCTAAATTGAATAGTCGAACTGGATAACCTCGACAATATGAGCATCTCCTGTTTGTAGTGAAGCTTTCCACAAAGTTTCATTGAAATCCAGTCAATGGTTTCCAAGAAATAGCGTGAAATGAATATTACTCTGAATGTATATGGATTCACCAATCAGGGGCAGTAACTCTAAATTTAATAGTCTAACTGGGTAATCCAAACGATATGCGCATCTCCTCTTTGTAGTGAAGCTTTCCAAAAAGTTTAATTGAAATCCAGTCAATGTTTTCCAAGAAATAACGCGAAAGAAACTCGAACGGAAGGACGGA
This sequence comes from Fragum fragum, assembly GCA_946902895.1. Taxonomy (NCBI): domain Eukaryota; kingdom Metazoa; phylum Mollusca; class Bivalvia; order Cardiida; family Cardiidae; genus Fragum; species Fragum fragum. The sequence continues at coordinate 26,354,975 of OX336381.1, forward strand.
CGAGGCAAAAACAATATCCCCCCGATGATTTCATCGGCGGGGGATAATCATAAAGCTTACAAAGCTTTCACTATACATGGGAAAAAGCCTGGCCTATTAAAGTTATGTTTTTCATCTGCTCAAAATTCAACAACAAAAGGAATCTAATAAAGGGTCACACAAGGATTAGTTCTGTGAAAAATGGTTGAATTCTATTCTGATTAGAAGATTTTTATAGTAAAAGTTTACAGACTGACACATGATGGACACCTCACTATGATAATAGCCCCATGGCTTTCAGCCAGTGAAGCTAAAAATATGTTGTTATGTACAAAATATTGTCAAACAATACCTTAAAAACAGAGTCTAATGGTGTAGGACCACTACAGGATGGTTTTTCATAGCCTTCGATGAATTTGGCAAATTTCTCCACTTCTGATACAAATTTATCTAATTTTGACCTGTCTTTATATGGATCCTTCGACTGCACAACAATGTTAGAATTTTTTAATTGTTCTTCTTTTTGTTGTTGAATTTCCTGGGCAGTGAGAACCTGGAATACAAACAGGATTAACACATTAAAGCTCATCAAAGGAACATGTATGTAAAATTCATTTGATATGCATTTAATACTCTCTAAGAAAAACTTCATCAAAGATTTTACTATATACCATACATTAAAATAATCCCCCTCCTTATAAAAAGTTTTTCACAAGACAGAAATTTCTTCAAAGACTCTGATAAGTAATCACCTAATTCCTGTAAAATTTTGGTTATAATCACGTCACTTTGTGTCTGAGGAGATTATTAGCAAAGTTTTCACTATATACCATATATGGAAATTAGTTTGGCCCATTAAAGCCATGAATTTCATTCAGTAAAATATCTTGAAGGGATGTGATAAAGGGTCACCCAAAGAACATTCCTGTACAATTTGATAAAAATCCATCAAGTAGTTCATACAGAGAACTCCATGATAACAGCTCTAAGGTCTTAGGCCAGTGGAGCTATAAACTTAACCCATCCTACACAATAAACAGCTGGATCAAATTGACAGACGATTCAGACAAAAATTAAAGTTGGTCAAATTTAAAAAATCTTTGCCTTTTCTGGTAGAAAACATTATGGATATTGAAGAAATTGCTTATCACAAGCAAGTTCTTCATTGTCCACAATGTTTTCAAAGGTTTTTTCCTTGAAGGGCATAAAAAAGAGTGATTGTGTAGGAATGGTTGGAAACAGATATAAGCTACAAACAAATACTCTTTTAGAGCATTTTCAGATTTTTAACTGTCTCAATTGTCAAGTGGTAAAGGAGTTTGAATGATGATCTGGACATAATGGGTTCAAACCCATACATCACCAGGCTGTGTTCATGAGCAAATAATTTAATTCTTAGTTTCGTCTATCAAAAAGGAGCGTTCTGATTGGTTGAAAAAAATTATTCATAACTCCATGATCTAAATTTTGAGCACACAGCAATTTTGTATGCTTCCGCACAAAATAGTCACATACAAAAAGATAACAAATTTTCAAAGCTTTTGGTTTTTTTCACTTGATGCTATTGAATTATAAGAAATGAAGAGAACATTTTTTGTTTTCATGGAGGTATGAACCAAAACAAGAGGCCCATGAGGGCCTGAGACGCTCTACTGGTTATCAAGTTTTCCGTTAAAGAAATCTGATATTTAAGGAAGTTAATTGCTCAAAGAAGAATGCATAAGGAAAAAAAAGGGGGCTTTATCCCCTTTATCATTGTAAGCAACAATCCTCAAGGCCCCTTTTCCCATGTTTCATGACGAATCCACTCCATTTCCAAAAGAAAGTTACCTTATGACCCTACAATCAATCTGTGAATATTTCATCAGAATCTGACAATAATTGTGGACTTAATCACATAAACAGGATTGTTTTGAATGAAAATCAATAAGGCCCCTTTTCCTGTGTTTTCTGATGGATCAATTTCATTCCAAAAGGAACTTTCCTTACAACCCGACAATTGTCCTGTGAAATTTAAAAGACAACTTGATAATGATTGTGATCCTCATCACATACACAAGAATGTTTTGAATGATAATCTGTAAGGCCCCTTTTCCTGTGTTTCGAATGCCACAATTATTCCATGCATCTTTGAAGAGAATCCAATAAAACTGTTGACTTTATTGTGTTAACAAAGATATTAAATTCAAGTTCTCATAAGGCCCCTTTTCCCGTGATATTTTACTGTTGGTTTTATCATTCTATGAAAGTTAAAAGTGAATCCGATGAAATATTGGGAATTCATTATGTTTACTAGAATATTTAAAAAAAAAATCATATGTCCCCTTTTTACATGATACTTGATGGATTGTACCCAGTTCTGAAAAGAACCATCTAAGTATTTGTACAATCATTCTGTGAAATTTTGAAGTGAATCCGGTGAAATCAAGGGACATCATTGTGTTAACCAGAATATTGAAGAGAGTTTTTCATAAGGCCCCTTTTTATGTGACCCTTGCCATAGTCAGATCCACTGTCAAAATCAACAATTGGAATGATGGTACAATCAATCTGTTTAATCTGTGGAATTAATTGTGTTAATGAATTATAGTGAAATATTCATAGGGCCCTTTTTCTCATGATACTTTACAGAACAAACCAAATTTCAAAAGGAACAATTCTAATGAAGGTGGAATCATTCTTTAAAAGTTAAAGAGAATCAATGAAAACAGTGGACTGAATTGTGTCAAGAATTTTGGTAACTAAATTTTCATAAGGCCCCTTTTCCCGTGAAACTTAACAAATCAGACCCAATGTACAAAGGAACAATCCTAATGATAGTTTGAAGAAAATGATAAAGACTGAGGACTTTATTGTTATAATGATGTTTTGTAATAAAATTTTTATAAGGTCCCTTTTCTTGTGTCACTTAACCAATCAGACCTAATTTACAAAGGAACAATCCAAATGATGGTACAATCATTCTATTAAAGTTTGAAGAGATTCTGATAAAGACTGAGGGCATTGTTGTGTTTATGAGGATTTGGTAATAATTTTTCATACAGCCCCTTTTCCTATGATACTAGACAGATCAGGCCCAATTTGGAAAGAAACAATCCTTATGATGGTACAAACATTCTGTGAAAGTTTGAACAGAATCTGATGAAAACTGCAGACTTTATCTTGGTGTCAAATTTTTAAAATAAAATTTACATAAGGCTCCTTTTCCTGTGATACTTGAAGGATCAGGTCTCATGTCAGCCTCAACAATCGTGATTATTGTACAATGATTCTGTGAAGGTTTGAATAAAATCCAATGAAAGCTCTGGTTGATTGATTGATTGAATGGGGTTTAACGCCGCTTTTAACAGTATTTCAGTCATATCGCGGCGGCTGGAGCACCTAACAGTGGATTCCTGGTATTTCTCACACCAGTACTACCACTACATCCTTTCCTAGCCTCCAGCTGCTATCCCACTTAGGTTTACGATTATCCACCCATTGGTGAGAGACAATTGTCGGAAAGAATATTTGCCGCCGGGGATCGAACCCATGACACCCATGATTGAAGATTAGGAGTCTGGCGCGCTACCGACTGCGCTATGGCGGCGGCATGAAAGCTCAGGACTTGGTTACAAGGATTATAGATAAAATTGTCTAAAGGCCCCTTTTCCCAAGATACTAGACAGATCACGCCTAATTTGAAAAGAAAGAATCCTCATGATGGAATAATCATTCTGTGAAAGTTTTAACAGAATCTGATGAAAACTGTTGACTTTATTGTGGTACAATGATTTTAAAATTAAATTTCATAATGCTCCTTTTCCTGTGATACTTGACGGATCAGGTCTAATGCAAACATCAACAATAATTATTATTGTACAATTATTCTGTGAATGTTTGAAGAAAATCCGATGAAAGCTCTGGACTTTGTAACAAGGATTTATAAATGAAATTTTCATAAGGCCCCTGTGCTTCTTGACAGTTCAAACCCTGTTATGAAAAGAATGATAGTTATGACCTTCCAATCATTCTGTGAAAGTTTCAACAAAATCTGATCAAAGCTGTGGGCTTTATTGTGTTAACAGGGTTTTATTAATTGAATTTTCATATAGCCCCTTTTCCCATGTTACTTGATGGATCTGAACCAATTCCAAAGGGAACTCTTCTTACAAAAGTATAATTATTCTGTTTGAGTATAAAGACAAGCCCATCTCACCTGTGGACTTACAAGCATTAATTAAGATTTTTTTAATTGAATTTTCCTAAGGCCCCTTTTCCTATGTTTCTCAATGGATCAGACCAAATTTGAAAGGAACAATCCTTATGATGGTACAATCATTCTGTGAAAGTTTGAAGTCAATCAGGTGAAATCTAGGGCCATTATGTGTTAACTAAGATTTTTTTTATTAAATTTTCATGGGGCCCCTTTTCCCATGAAACTTGATGGATCAAACCTACTTCCGAAAGGAACAATCCACATAATGTAATAATCATTCTGGGAATGTTTGAAGAGAATTTGTTGAAAACTATGGACTCTATTGTGTTTACGAGGACTTTTTCAATCCAGTTTTAATCGGGCCCCTTTTCCCGTGGTCCTTGACTGATTATACCAAATTTAATATAATTACAATATAATTATTCTGTTTGAGTATAAAGACAACCCCATCTCACCTGTGGACTTACAAGCATTAATTAAGATTTTTTTAATTGAATTTTCCTAAGGCCCCTTTTCCTATGTTTCTCAATGGATCAGACCCAATTTGAAAGGAACAATTCTTATGATGGTACAATCATTCTGTGAAAGTTTGAAGTCAATCAGATGAAAACTGTGGACTCTAGAGTGTCAACAAAGATCTTTGAATTAAATTTTAATAAGGCCCCTTTTCCTATGTTTCTTGAGGAATCATATCCGATTCCAAAAGGTACAATCCTTATGATGGTACAATCATTCTGTGAAAGTTTGAAGAGAATCCGTTGTAAATTGTTGGCTCTAGATTATTAATGAGAATTTTTTATTAAATATTTCATAAGGCCCCTTTTTCCTGTGTTTCTTGAAGGATCATACCTAATTTCAAAAGGAATAATCCTTATGATAGTACAATCATTCTGTGAAAGTTTGAAGGGAATCCGATGAAAACTATTGACTCCAGAGTGTTAAAGAGTATTTCTTAAAAGATTTTTCGATTAAATTTTCATAAGGCCCCTTTTCCCGTGGACTCTAGAGTGTTAACAAGAATTTTTTTATTAAATTTTAATAAAGGCCCCTTTTCCCCTGTTTCATGACAGATCAGACCCATTTTCGAAAGGAACGATCCTTATGTTGGTATAATCATTCTGAGAAAGTTTGAAGAGAATCCGATGAAAACTGTGGACTCCATTCTGTAAATGAGGATTTTTAATGGAGTTTTTAATTGAATTTTCATAAGGCCCCTTTTCCCATCTTTCTTGACGGATCAGACCCATTTTCGAAAGGAATGATCCTTATGTTGGTACAATCATTCTGTGAAAGTTTGAAGAGAATCCAATGAAGACTGTGGACTCTATCGCGTAAATGAGGATTTATTAATTAAATTTTCATAAGGCCCCTTTTCCCGTGTTTCTTCACGGATCATACCCATTTTCGAAAGGAACGATCCTTATGTTGGTATAATCATTCTGTGAAAGTTTGAAGAGAATCCGATGAAAACTGTGGACTCTATCGCGTAAAGGAGGATTTTAAATTGATTTTTTAATGAATTTTCATAAGGCCCCTTTTCCCGTGTTTCTTGACGGATCATACCCATTTTCTAAAGGAACGATCCTTATGTTGGTACAATCATTCTGTGAAAGTTTGAAGAGAATCCAATGAAGACTGTGGACTCTATCGCGTTAACGAGGATTTTTTAATTAAATTTTCATAAGGCCCCTTTTCCCATGTTTCTTGACGGATCATACCCATTTTCGAAAGGAACGATCCTTATGCTTGTACAATCATTCTGAGAAAGTTTGAAGAGAATCCGATGAAAAATGTGGACTTTATCGCGTAAACGAGGATTTTTAATTGAATTTTTAATTAAATTTTCATAAGGCCCCTTTTCCCGTGTTTCTTGACGGATCATTCCCATTTTCGAAAGGAACGATCCTTATGATGGTACAATCATTCTGTGAAAGTTTGAAGAGAATCCGATGAAAACTGTGGACTTTATAGCGTAAACGAAGATTTTTTAATCAAGTTTTAATTAGGCCCCTTTTCCCGTGTTTCTTGACGGATCTGACCCAATTTCGAAAGGAACGATCCTTATGATGGTACAATCATTCTGTGAAAGTTTTAAGAGAATCCGATGAAAACTGTGGACTTTATCGCGTAAACGAGGAAAAGTTTAACGGACGGACGACGGACAGACTGACGGACGGACGGACGCTTGGACGCCGGACGGGAAAAAGCCATCACTATAGCTCTAGTGGCCTTCGGCCAGTAGAGTTAAAAACTAATCTCACTGTATGAATACGCAAAGGGGATTCATACATTGTGTGGTAAGGTTTTTCGATTCATACCTCCATGAAAACAAAAAACATTCTCTTCATCTCTTTAGACAAGTAATACCTAGCCCCATTCTATCCAGCTGTAATACGGATAGGAGTGGGTTTAACCCATTCCCACATAATGACACCTTTTTACGCCCCTCAAGAAAATAGTACCAGAAAACATGTGGAAAATGAAGAAGTTGCTTGTAACAAGCAATTTCTTCATTATCCACAATGTTTTCTACACCAAAGGACAAAGATTTCTTAAATTCCATCTACCTGAAATTGTTGTCTGCAACTTCTTTCAATTAGGACCAGTCTAACATTTTGTTGTGTGGTAATGGGTTAAGAAACTGCCTCTCACTAAGGGACACAACAAAATCTGGCTTGATTGACAGAGCCACTATATAAGCTGGAAGCTATTATTGCAATTGACAGATCACAGCTGTCAATCAAATATTGATAGACCAATCAAATTATATATTTAGACCTGAAGTGAAATTTGGATTCTCATATTGGCCGACATTTTATGCCAAGCATTTTTGTTGGTTTGATGACTTAAATGTCATAACTACAGCTTTATTGAGCTGTAGTTATGACGTTTTTGTGGCCAACAAACTGTTTTACATTTTTTGTTACAAGTTACTGGCCACAAATTTTATCATATAACACTTTATATTACCTATATGAAACTTCCTGTCAGAACTCAGTGGGCGTGACCAAATATCAGTTGACCCCCAAATGATTTGTTCGTTTGTTTGAATGGAGTTTTATGCCGCTTTCAACAATCTTTCACTTATATCGCGGCGGCTGGAGCACCTAACAATGGATTCTTGGTATTTCTCACACCAGTACCGCCATCACATCCTTTCCTAGCCTCCAGCTGCTATCCAACATAGGTCTACCATTATTTACCCATTGGTGGGAGACAAATAGTCAGAAAGGATGAGCACCGCCGTCAAGGATCGAACCCCGGACCTCTAGATTGACAGTCCAATGCGCTACCACCAAACGAGAAGTTTTAGACTGGTCCAAATTCAAAGAAGTTGCAGACAGCAATTCTATGTTGATGAAATCTTTTAAATTTTGGGGCAGAAAACATTGTTGATAATGAAGAAATTGCTTGTTACCAACGATTTCTTCATTTTCCACAATGTTTTCAAAAGCTTTAATATTGAGGGGCATTTAAAAGCGTCACTGTGTGAGAATGGGTTAATCAAACTAAAAAAAGTTAGTATTTTCAGATCGACTTTCTTTCATTACCTTTGGCGCTAGGACCAAGTCCACTCTGTCTCTTGTATCAGGACTTGAAGATAAAATCTCATCTAATGATGAAGCAGTAGATAACTGCCTTGAGGCTGGAATTGGCTGGCTACTACTTTGACCAGCATCTAAAATATTAAAAGTGTAATCCAAGGGAAATAAATCTGATGTTTAACTCTTTCCCGTTTTTCAAAATTTAAGACCTGTCCAAATCCAAAGGTTTTGCAGACGACAACCCAAAGTTGACTTTATTTGAAAAAGAATCATTCCATAAGGTATAAAAATTGGGAGAAATGAAGAAATCGCTTATTGCAAACAAGTTCTTCTTTTTCCACAATGTTTTCTCAAGTATAAAAACATCTGGACGTAAAATCAAGTGATTAAACAGGAAAGGGTTAAAGTAGCAATAGACATATGCATAAAAATCAAAGTTTTTACAAACAATCAGAGTTCATTCAAAAGACATATAGAACTTATTTAGTTTTTTCCCAGCTGAAAGCTGAATTAATTGGCAGATTGCTACTGCCAATAAAAACCAAAATGTGTTTGTGAAACACTATGCCCTTGAAACAGGAATTCTTTAGAAACGGGAAAAGGGTTAAAATTTTGACCTTCACCTTGATGAAATGACCTTCCCCAGTTGCACCTTGTTGAGACCTATCTACATACCAAATATTAGCATTGTAACTTAATCAGGGTTAAAGTTATAGGAAAATGTTTAGTTGGCAGGTTAAGTTTTGCAGACAGACACAGACAGACGGATAGACAGACAGACGGACAGACAGACACTGGTAAAACAATATGCACTGAACTTATCAATCCGGGGGCATAAAAATCGATTAACCAATCAAACCACTTATTTAGACCTGAAATGAAGTTTGAACTCTGCGAGTTATGTATAACATTTTTGTTGGTTTTGTTACTAATTCATTGTGACTACAGTTTATTCAAGCTGTAGTTACAAGGTTTAGTTTGGCAATGATCAATTTACTTTTTATTCTATGTTCCTGAGTAGATATTTTACTAAATGATGTTGTTCATTACCTCAGTTGAACTTTCTATCAGAGGTCAGTGGGCGTAGTCAGCAATCTGTCAATTACTACCCTAATTTAACCCACTCCCAGACAAAATTTTAGACTGGTCCAAATTGAAAGATGTTGTAGACGACAAATTTTAGTTCATGGAATTTTAGATTTCTTCCACTTTCTTGGTAGAAAACATTGTGGATAATGAAGAAATTGCTTGTAACAAGCAATTTCTTCATTTCCCTAAATGTTTTCCTAGGCTATTTTTCTTAGGGGCCTCAAAAATTGTCATTGTATGGGAAAGGGTTAACTGAAAATCTTATCAGTCTGTTTTTTTCACAATCATCACATCATTTACGTTTCACAAGCAAATATTGAATGGACAGAGGACATATCACAAATAAGACATTTGTTTTACCAAAAAGAGATACAATAGTCACAAAACCTAGTTTTTATCAAAATCCATCAAGAATTGTAGGAGTGCGCAAAAAAAAGTCTTCTTTTTCCATAATACAGCTTTAAATCACAATACACTGATAATTTGTGCAAGGTCACATTAATTCAAACATTTGATGAAAATTTTTCATCAAAATCTTTCAAGAATTGTAAGTGTAGTCATTCACACAATGTAAAGTTAACCCATTCCCACACAACCCAACTTTATTATGCCCCTCAAGAAAAAAGGGCTGGAGAAAAGAATTGCTTGTTCAAGCAATTTCTTAATTTTCTACAAAGTTTTCTACCCCAAAAGAGTAAGTTTTAAAAGAATTAATCAACTTAAGGTTATTGTTCCAACCTGTTTGAATTTGGACCAGTCTAAAATGTTCTCATTTTGGAATGGGTTAACACCTGTTCATTTACATTCACCAATTCATTAACCAGATTGATTGATTGAATGGGGTTTAACGCAACTTTTTTCATTATTTCAGTCATATCGGAGCGGCTTGAGCACCTAACAATGGATTCCTGGTATTTCTCACACCAGTACTACCACTACATCCTTTCCTAGCCTCCAGCTGCTATCTCACTTAGGTTTTCGATTATCCACCCATCGGTGAGAGACAAATGGTGGTAAGGATATGTGCTGCAGTCAGGGATCGAACCAATGACATCCTGAGATTGGAGATTAGGAGTCTGATGCGCTACCGACTGTGCTATAACTTCGGCATTAACCAGATTGAATAATATGGCATAGGGCCCAAAGTGAAAAAAACCCATTGAATATTTTTGTAAATATACAGCTGTAATTATATAGGTGATATAGCACTATTCTAAAAACTATGCAAACGAATTTAAGCCTTTCTGTTGTCACCAAAATAAAGTCAAAAAGCATGTAAATGACGTCATTCTAGAAACAGTGTTATATTTTTCGAGGCATATGGCATATTAATGAATTCTATCATTTTTTGTGATTTATTGCAAGAAATAAAGCTTTATCATAAATAGAATATCAAATTTGTATTCATAAAATCCCTGCTTTATTAACCCTTGTCATGCTGAACCCGGATTATTCCGGGTTTGGCAGGAGGTGTAGACCAAGATCAGTCTGCACATAAGTGCAGTCTGATCTTAGTCTGAACCTCCTGCTTGTACTTTTCACGCAAGAGTTGTTTATGAAATTGATTTCTAAAAGAAATATTGATTTTTGAACATCAGGTTCTGTCAGCACTTTCAGTCCTTTGATTTTACATCAGTTCAGTAAGGTAATTTATACAGCATGACAAGGGTTAAACTTGTCAACTAAAACGGATAAAAACTTGGCAGAGCCTTGGATGATTTGTTTAACCAATCCTCATACAATCCCACCTTTTTATGCGTCTAAAGAAAAAAGCTTAAGAAAACATTGTGGAAAATGAAGAAATTGCAATTTCTTCATTATCCACAATATTTTTTACCCCAAAAGACGAAAAAATTAAAATTCTATCAAATTGAAATTGTTGTAGGCATCTTCTTTCAATTTGGACCAGTCTAAAACTTTGTTGTGTGGGAATGGAGTATTAATGGGGTAAATTAGTTATTCCATGACCATTCATTCAATATTCTCTGTTTTCTTTCATAAAATCTGTTTAACCCATTCCCATATGACAAAACTTTAGACTGATCCAAATTAAAAGAAGATGCAGACGACAATTCTAAGTTGGTGAAATTGTTAAATTCCTAATCTTTAGGGTTGAAAACATTGAGGACATGGAAGAAATTCCATGTCCACAATGTTTTCTAAAGCCTTTCCTTGAGGGGCGCAAAAACAAGGGATTGTGTAGATATGGATTAATAAAATGGTTTAAACTTATGCACTTGTGTATTTAAAAATTTTCATCCAATTGCATTTAAAAAAAACAAGAGGACCATGATGGTCCTAGATCGCTCACCTGAACTGTCTGCTGTTAAAAAAATGCAATTAGAGACAAATAACTATAATCAGTTTCATGAAGATAGATGCAAAACTGTGACTTCTATATTGTAAACAAAGAAATTGTCATTATGGCCCCTTTTCCTGTGTTATCCTATAGAACCTTCCCATAATCTATAAGTTTAATCTTTATGACCTGACATGTATCCTGACCAAGTAACATGACAATTGAGCCAAAATGAAGACCTCTAGAGCGTTAACAAAGAAATTGTCATTAAGGCCCCTTTTCCTTTGTTTTCCAAGAGTACCTTCCTATAATTAATAAGTTTCATCTTTGTGACTAAACAATTTTCATGAAAATTGAGCAAAAATTGTGGTCTCTAGAATGTAAACAAAGAAATTGTCATTAAGGCCCCTTTTCCTGTGTTTTCCAAAAGAACTTTCCCATAATCATTAGGCTTCATCCTCATGCCTTAATTATTAATCTGGCCTAGTTTTATGAAGATTGAGCCAAAATTGTGGCCTCCTGTCATTAAGGCCCCTTTTTCTGTGTTTTCCAATAGAATCCTCCAATAATCCATAGGGTTCATCCTCATGATCAAACAATTATTCTGACCAAGTTCCATGAAGATTGGGCCAAAGTTGTTGCCTCTAGAGTGTAAACAAAGAAATTGTCATTAAGGCCCCTTTTCCTGTGTTTTTCGGAAGGATCCTTCTAATAATCAATAGGGTTCATCTCTATGACCTAATAATTATTCGTGAAAGGTTCCATGAAGATAGAGCCATATTTGTGGCCTCTAGAATGTAAACAAAGAAATTGTCATTAAGGCCCCTTTTCCTGTGTTTTCAAATAGAACCCTCCCATAATCCATAGGGTTCATTCTCATGACCTAACAATCATTCTGACCAAGTCCATAAAGATTTGGTCAAAACTGTGGCCTCTAGAGTGTAAATTCTTCAACTGTTGACGCCGCATGCTGCAGGACGGACTACAGACATTCAACGATCACAAAAGCTCACCATGAGCACATTGTGCTCAGGTGAGCTAAAAAGTCAGCAACTTCTTTCAATTTGGACTAGTCGTAAACTTTTAGCATCTGGTTAAACTTGCTAAATAAGTTTCTACGAAGTCAAAGGATAGGATACCTGGAATTGACTGGATGTCTTTGACAGGGTCATTTGCACCTGTTGTAAATCCACCAAATGGTTTAGTTATGTTAGACACTTGCTCTAGTGGCCTGGAGGAGGGTACAGGAGGGTTATCTTCTGTCTTCAAATTTGTTTGACCTTGACCTCTGTCCTGAGTGACAGCTTTTGGATGATCCTGGGTTGGTTGTTGTTGGACTACAGTGGGTTGAAGAATCTGTGGTTGTAAAGGAGGCTGTTGTATTGGGAACTGTGCTGGAGGTTGGATATTAAGACCTTGAACTTGGCCCAATACTGGTCCAGGGGTTAAACTCGGACTTTGACCTCTCATTTGGTTGTTTAAACTACCAGTACTTGATGGTTGTTGAGGTTGCATGGCAAAATTACTAGTCTGGGGCTGTCTTACCTGACCTTCTAACATATGTCCTTGACCTTGATTTGAATGTGGTGGTTGATTACTATAGCCAGGTTGACCTTGATTCATCTGCAGGGAGGCCTGTTTATTAATAGATGTATCTGAGTATGGTGGAGCTGGAATGGATGGCCTTGACATTGGAACACCACCCTGAAACTGAATTTGATGAGCTTGATTTGTAATATGGCCTTGAAGATTGCCAGCAATCTGACCCTGGCTTTGAGTTTGTGGTTGATAAGTTTGATTCTGTGGAATTTCAACTGAAGATATATCCTGTTTCATAGGATGAACTTGACCTTGCAAAACACTCTGAACGCCACTACTGATTGTCTGTGAAACTGGCTGCATAAGATTAGAACTTGGATTCGCATTACTCAGTCCTTGAAAAGTTGCTGTTTGGTTAAGTTGCTGACCTACCAAACCTTGCCTTGACAGTACTTGTCCTTGACCTGTCATATGTTGGCTAGCAAACTGATTTCCGTATGGCAGTGAGTGACCTTGAACTTGCTGACCTTGTTGTGTCTGAGGATTCTGACCTTGAAACTGTTGTTGGGACATTTGTTGTTGCTGCTGCAGAGGAGACTGTCCTCTGTACCCAATCACTGGTGGTTTGTGGGGCTGTTTAACGCCACTCTGAGGAAAATGAGAGCCAGGAACTTGGACAGGTGGTTGCTGATGGATATTTTGTGGGGCAATCTGATGAAACTGTCCAGGTTGAACATGACCTTGACTATAATTTGGTCCTTGTTGACTAGACACTGGAGCACCAGATACCACAGGTTGATGCATCTGGTGTTGCTGAGATTGCAATTTGGGTGAACCAGTTAGATTTGGTGGCATTACACTTTGGTTCTGTTGATATTGTTGCTGATGTTGATTTTGACCTTGATTACCTTGCTGATAAGGTTGACTGACATGAATTTGTTGATTAGGAACAAATTGTTGAGAAGGGCCGTGTTGACCTGATTGATTTACTGAAGGACCTGCAAACTGATTTTGATGACCTTGATGGTCAGATGGTTGGTAAATTGAAGAAGTGTTTGATCCAGCCATAATTGTTGGTGGTATAAAGTGGCTACTTTGGGGTGGTTGAACATTAGATTGACTAGAATATGGTTGTTTGTGAGCATCTTGCTGTGGCAAGGAGACACCAGGTTGTGTCATCTGGTAGCCTTGATTGATTCCTAGTGACTGAGATGGTTGGTAGGTGTTTGGAACAGCTTGATTTAATTGCAGTGGTCCTGTCATATTCTGATGCTGATTAGTAGCTATGGGTTGCAGCTGACCCCCCTGCTGAGGCAACTGATTTTGTTGCTGTAGTGTAGAGTATGGAGACCCTGCTTGTTGATTTTGAAGTACTCCACCAACACTTTGTTGTGTTGAAAATTGGGTTGATGTGGCATGTGAAACATTTGTAGGAAAGTTTTGTTGTGGCATCTGCTGACCTTGACCTTGAATATTCCCTAGTGGCATTTGTTGACCTTGAATATTTCCTAGTGGTGTTTGCTGGTTTTGAACCTGAAAATTCCCTTGGAGCATTTGCTGACTTGGACCTTGAATATTTCCTTTGGGGAGGTGCTGGCCTTGACTTTGAATATTTCCAGGTGGCATTTGCTGTCCTTGACTTTGAATGTTTCTCAGTTGTATGCAGTGACCTTGATTATTCACTGGTGGAATTTGCTGACCTTGACCTTGAATGATCCCTGGTGGTACATATTGACCTTGTGATGGAATAATTTCAGCTGGTTTATATTGACCCCCAACTTGAATATTTCCTGGTGGTATGTTCTGACCTTGACCTTGAATATTACCAGGTGGTATGTGCTGACCTTGTATTGTTGCATTAGCTTGTGCACCACTTGTTTGACCTTCAGATGACACTTGGCCTTGACCATGACTCTGGGATAAAAATTCTTGGTTCTGGGCTGGGAATCCTTGACTATGAGCAGAGGTTGGTTGACCTTGTACATTCCCAGTTGGTTGAAAACTTTTAGAAGGAGGTGGTACATGGCTAGTGTTATTCCTTTGACCTTGTACCCATCGATTTTGCTCTTGTTGCATCTGCTGCTGCCAATACTGCTCACTAGCATAAGGAGTGGCTGGTTGCTGGGAAACAGCATGTGGACCTTGGTGAACATTGGGAATAAATTGTTGTTGGTTGGTACCCTGCAAGTGCCTATGACCTCCAATGACCTGTCCATATTGGTCAGTTTGGCCTAGATTGTCCTTATTTGGAGATATGACAGGTGTTTCTATTGTAGAGACAGTATTTGTTACCTCTCTGTAACCAACCATTGGTTGTTGACCATACACCATATGCTGTTGCTCTGGCATTTTATATGGCATGTTTGGCAAACTTTGATTGACAGGTATTTGATGAAACTGAGAAGAATGTGGATGACCCCTAATGACCCCAGCCTGGGGCCCTTGACCAGGTTGCACTTGTGACTGTGTCCCCATAGAGGGTTGAAGTTTGGGATCACCATATCCTTGGCTCAGTCTAGGGTCCATTTGTTGACCTGGTTGAATAGGAATTTGACTTTGACTTGAAGGTGGCATTCCAGACACTAGACTTCTACCTTGAGCCTCACGCTTCCATTTCTCATTCAGAGGAACATACTGGTCATTCAAATTTTTGGCTTGATTTATAAACTGTGACTGGCTAAAGGGAGCAGATGCCATGTCTGGTCCTTGTGAGGGTCCCATATATCCGATCTGTTGTCGTGGAGATGGAGATTGTGAAGACCCTCTGGGTGATGAACTGTTCATTCTCTGACTTGCTAGTGTTTGACCTTGAGGTGGTAAACCATGACCTCCAGGATGACCTTGTTGGTGACCTTGACCTCCAGGCAGTACAGGAGATGGTGAGATGTGAGATGGCCCTTGTGTATCTTGTAACCTAGGGTAACCTTCATTTAAATCAGGAGGCTGTGGTGTAAACTTGCTTTGTCTGAAATTGAGAGGTTCTACAAATTACAGACATATGATCTAGGAAAATCTGCTTAAATATGGAATATTACAACAGTCTTTCTTTCTTACAGGCTGTATCTGTCAAGTAGCTTTTGTAGAATACTATTTGACGAGACCAAAGGTTGAGTCAAATGGTATTCTACACAAGCTACAAGACAAGATACGGCCTATATGAAAGAAAAACTGTTGTCGTATTCCATTTATTATATACCAGAAAATAAATAGAAATTAAAATATCTACTTTACATAATTTGTAATCTTTATAAATCCAGGAATTTTATGAATGGCTGATAAATATTTCAACCATGGAATCCTTCATAGAGTTTGTAATTCTTCAGGATAATGACAAATCTTCTGTAAGCTACTCTATGAAAAACAACCTACATGGGGTTGACGGGTACCTCCAGTCTGTGTAAGAGCTCTATAAATCAAGAAGGATAAATTAAAGCCATGTTAAAACTTCTCTGGGTCGAAATTTCAGTACCCACAATACACAAATCTAAAAATAGACTGACAGTTCAAAGTTTGTAAAATGAGTGGAAAACCCAAGATAAGATACAAAAAAATATGAATATGTGTATTGGCATATTTCATAAATGAATGAAGCTAAACTTCACTATATTGTAACACGAAAATATCATATACAGTAAAACCTCGGTAGTTCGTAGCGCAAGGGACCGGGGAAATTTATACGAATTAAGCATCGTACGAACAAAACGGAGGACAAGAGGTCGGCTGTTTGAGATACACGGAATCTGACATGGTCTTGTTCTGTTCTCAATTTAGGAGTTGATTCTAAATTGGCAATTCTTTCTAAACAAGACATGCAGATATTAATTGAGGAAAACATAAATTAAAAATTATTCGTCTTTTATTTCTTATGCTTTTATCTCTGTTAATTTTTGTCATTTTTTAAACACAGTGTTTGTATCAAATGGTAGACTCTATCTGGGTGATTTCCCTTTACAATACATTGGATCAAATCACTCAAAGTATTCTATCATCAAATCATAAAATGGAGGACCGACGATTGTGAAGAAAGCAACCGCAGAATAAAGTAAAGTGCTCAAATTTCTAAGTGACCAATAGCACTGATACTAATGGGGTTGCGTCAATTTAAAGTAAATTTTCGGTGATAATTACGGGAATCTTTATTCGATTAATTACCCACCTTACAAACCAAACAGCCCCTTTTAACTAAAGGTACATAATAACACACAATTGTCATATAGATCAGCAGGTGAGAAAATCAAGGTAGGTGGTGATTGGAGACAGTTAGTTTATCACACCTTCGAATTAAACAAAGGAGTTTGTGCTATAATCATACTCTCGGGACTTGAAATGGCCTACGAACTACGAACCACTGACGTTCGAATTAGACAGAGTTTTCTAACAAAGATAAAGAAGGAAAAAGATCGGGACTGCGTAAAGTATACGAACTAACACATACCTACGAACCAGTGACGTTCGAATTAACGAGGTTCTACTGTATGTTGACATTTGCTTTACACAAGGTACTTGATGAATATGGATTTAGAGGAACTCAACCAATAGAGATTTTTTTCTGTAAAGTTGAATCGGATGCCTTGGATAGTTTATAGCTATATAATAAATGACTTTATTCTATGTTAATGGAAAATACAAATATTTTGATGATGTCACAATTGTCTGCTTTTTGCTATGCCCCAAAAGAAAAATTTGTAAAACATTGTGGAAAATGTAGAAATTGCTAGCTACAATCTTTCATTAATCTGAATATATTTCACCCTAAAATAAAGATTCTACAAATTTCATTAACTGAAAATTTTGAATCTCTTAATGGCTTCAAAATTCATTTCATAAACTTGAAATTGTCGTCTGCATCTTCTTTCAATTTGGGCCATTCTAAAATTCTGTTGCCTCTGAACCTTTTCCCACATAATCCCTCCATTTTACACCCCAAGAATAAAGCTTTGGAAATCATTGTGGAAAATGAAGTTATTGCTTCATTATCTACAATGTTTTCTATCCAAAATGACAAAAAATTTAAAATTCCATCAACTTGAAATTGTCATCACCAGCTTCTTTCATTTAGGACCAGTCTAAAATTTTGTGGTCTGGGAATAGGTTAATGAGTTCATGTACTAAGTTGCTGTCCAGGCTTCATGATTTTGAGAAATAGCTTGAAATTTCACATACAGACCACATGTTCTTTGGCAAAGAAGAAGTACAAGTAGATCCTATCGTATCTCAGTATGATTTTACCTCAGATGATCTGGGCTAGCTGGTACACTTCCAGACATGTTTGGTACATGAACTGGTGATGCAGTACCACTGTTAGGCAGGGAGCCAGTCTTGGAAATGTAGTTCTGGACTGCTGGGTCTGCTTTTGATAGGTCAGGGGAACCGGCTTTCTTACCAAATGTGTTGGGCTGAAATATGTTAATAAGCCATTACAAATTAACCATTTATATCATCTAATATCAACGCTAATACATGTAATTAACACACAAGAACATTTAAAGAAGTTGCGGACTAGAATTTAGATTTGTTCAACCTTCTGGGTAGAAAACAATGCGTGAAATATCAAAATTTTTGTCTGGTACTCAAAGCAAATACAAGATATTGTATCCCCTTTTTATACTTATATTGAAAAAAGTGTCAGAAGATGTTTATAATTATAGGATAATTCTCAGTTTTTTTACACTTATCAGTGTCTTCACAAATATTAGTTCAAAAATCTTATTATTATAATATCATCATGAATTACGTTGGAAAAATAAAATTATTTCACAATATTTAAATCTAGTGACCCTTTAACCAACCTTCATAAAAGGGAGGTAATCCTTCAGCTTAGGACCATCAAACATGGGTGTTACTGAGGCACTTGACAAGGGAGGTAATCCAGTGTTTGGTCCAACAGGGCTTGGTACAACTGGCTTATCAGTTGTAGGTCTGGTTGGAGCTTGAGCTATCAGCAAAAAGATAAAAGTAATTTTAACACCACTATTCACTTACCTCAATCAAGGGGAGATAACTGAAAAAAACACTCAATCAGCAGTTTTTCTGAAAAAGTAGATAACTGTATTTATAAGTGCCTAGCCTGTGATATTCTGCTGAACCAATTCCCACACAAACACACTTTTATTTGCCCCTCACAAAAAAGCTAGGAAAACATTAATAGAATGTTTCAAAGAATTTAATGACAATGAGCAATAAAGGCAATAATTTACAAATTTTGATATATTTTTAATGGAACTGTGTTGTTTTAAAGCATACAAATAGCTTGCTCAAAAGTTTGTTCATGGAAGTATGAATTTTTCATGGGGGCCAATCAGAATGCTCCTTTGTGATAGATGAAACTAACAAAGATGTGTTTGTGAAACACAATGCCCCCGCAACAGGACTAATGTTTGACCTTGGTATCAGACCTTGACCTTATCATGTGACCTTGACCTTGACATGAGGAGATGCGTATTATGGAGATGTATCATAATGCCAAATATGAGCATTGTATCTTGAAAAGGCTGGTAGTAATTGGAAATGTTTAGTTTTTTGGTTAAGTTTTGCAGACAGACCAACAGACGGAAAGACGGACGGACGACCGGACGGATGCACACACGACAGACACAACGCCATTGTAATAGCTCTCTGGCTTTCAGCCAGTGGAGCCAAATAATAATTTTCAGAAGCTAAAATTGACCCTCAATTAGGCCTTCCATTGGTGTCAGTCCTATCATTTCAATGTCATTCTGTATAGGCTATTAATTTGGCATGACAAGGGTTAACATTTCAGACATACTATCAAACCCGTCACATTTATAGATATTTGGGTGCAGCTTATCCCATTACCAGATGATTGAATTTTAGACCAGTCATAATTGAT
Organism: Fragum fragum; assembly: GCA_946902895.1. Lineage (NCBI taxonomy): Eukaryota > Metazoa > Mollusca > Bivalvia > Cardiida > Cardiidae > Fragum > Fragum fragum. The sequence continues at coordinate 26,374,474 of OX336381.1, forward strand.
AGGAGTTGCAGACAACAATTTAAAGTCTAAGAAACTGTATATTTTTCTGACTTTATGGTTTAAAAATATTGTGCAAAAAGAAGAAATTGCTTGGTTCAAGCAATTTCTTCATTTTACACAATAATTTCTCAATCATTTCTCTTGAGCGTCATTAAGTGGGAATGGGTTATTCTAGATAAATAAATTTCTTACTTACCTTTTGGTTTAAATCTGTTCATCATTTGTTCTCTCTCCTCTTGCTGTACTTTACATACTCCTCGACATCGTGAGAGTAATTTTTGGACGTTTGCCTCAAGTTTCTTGTAAAAGTCCAGGCCCTTCTGAGATTTTGCCATCAGATCCTCGTAAATATCGTAGGAGTTGATTAGTTCTCTAATCATCTGATCTCTCCTGCAATCAAACATCAGCTCATTACTAGACGACAAAATTTCAGACTGGTCAAAATTGAAAAAAGTTGCAGATGACATTCTATAGCTGTTGGGATTTTAAAAATATTTGTCTTATGATGTAGAAAACATTGTGAATAATGATGAAATTGCTTGTAACAAAAGATTTTTGAAGTCTCAAGAAAAAATATGATACCTTTCAAGAAAAATAGAATTTGCAATCAATCCTTTTTTCTACAATGTTTTCAACCTTATTAACAACACATGTACCAATTTGAGCAAGCTTTGCAATATTGTCTGCTATTTCTTTCAGTTTGGATTGGTCTAAGGGTAAATGGTGCATAAAGTTACAAAATCAAGTCTGCTATATACAGTAGAATTCTTACCTAATAATGGTATCCCTCGTTGCTTTTCTTACATTTGCGTACTTTGCATTGGCATCAGTAAGAGCTCGTAAAATGTTAGCTTGAGCTGTTAAATTCTGTTGAATCAAAGTACTTGTCTTCTCATGTTTCTTCAGTTGTTCTGCAAACACAGTCTGTAGAAACAAGAAATCTGTGAGTCAAAACTCATTTAGTATACCTCGGCATGCACGACCATAATAACAGTAAAAATAAAATTCTCCCTCAATGGAACATATCCAGTAAGCACCATGTAGGACATATAGCTGTATCTCCACGTCAAGCATAAAAAAAATATACCAGCTAGTACACCAGGCAATATCCAAAAATAGAATTGGCTAAAAACAAAAGTCAGAAAACAGGATGTTGACAACAAGCAGATCTTAATTTGGTCAGTAGAAGGAGCCATATTTGAGCATTCATACACAGTTTACAGTCAAAACTATCAGTAGTTGCTACAAAAAATATGACAAAAATATATGACTAGACCAGCTAATGTCAGAAAATAAACTAAGATGGTTAACTTGCAGTCCTAAATTCAGTAACTGCCACGTAAGACCCCTAAATGAACCTCCACATCAAGTTTCAAGTCGATGCTATGAATAGTTGCTGAGAAGAATGCAATTAAAATATACCAATATACCAGGCAATGACTGAAAATCATGAAAGTCCAAAATCAGGAAGTAGACAACATGCAGTCCTAAATTCGGTAAGCACAATGAAGAACCCCTGAATGAACCTCCACATCCAGATTCAAGTTGATGTTAAAAATAGTTGCAAAGAAAAATATGACAAAAATGTAACACTATACCAAGCAAAGGAACTAGAAAAACAGGAAGTACCGTAATTTGTCCATATATTCGGACACAATCAAATAATTATTTTTTTTCGTGTCCGAATACATAGATAATTACTCAAGCCAGTGTCCGAATTTATAGATAAATCGTCGTGCGACCAGGAACAACCATTGCCGATTTTCATGAGACACAAGCTGTTTTGCTTAGACACTGAATTCATTTCAATAGTAAATAAACTTGATATGTGTTATGCATTACGTTCGTAAATTCATTTATTTATTTATTTTTTTTTTTCAGATTGTTTCAAGATACCGGCGAAGACGACGTGAAATTAATGATCATTCACTGATTAAAAACCTTAATAAACGGTTTACATTTCTAAAATGCTGTTTTTCTTCGTTTAACGATTGATAGAATCCCACATATCACCGTAAGAATACGACAAGATCGTAACTGCAGCATGTTCGGCAAAATTGTTCCGACGTTTCGGTAGTCAAAGTTCGATTTTGAGAGGATGGTAAATTCTTTTTCTGTCATTATGTTCAATCATCATCGGTTGAATTGAAAAAAAAGGGGGATATTAATATGGAGAGCTAAACAAACTCTTCGCATTTTAATTGTTCGTGTATTAAAGTCACCAAGATATAAGAAGTAAATTGTCCGTTAAAATAAAACTGTCGCAATTAAAATCACGGCATCGGTCAAATAAGACAGTTTTTTCTGATCTGCTTGACAAAAATCATCGCATAATATTGCCCGCAAATTTAAAGTAAATGCGGTGGCCTACCTGTGAGAAAAAATCCTTTTTATAAAAAATTACATCCGTAATGTTTGGAGAGTATCCAGACAGTCGATTAAACCATGTAAACTTTCGGCATGATGACAAGGGTAAAAATTCGGTCACCAAGAATTCTCACGGGGTACGCGTCTGGCACGTGGCAACTCTGGAAACACTCCTAAATATAGCTGAACATCTGGCGGCGGCGCCTTTGATCACCTTTCCTCCCTCGAAGTAAAATAAACTGTACCCGAAAAACCTTTACTTTATATTTGTCAAACGAGACTTGTACGTGTGTTTGATTGAACAGTGTGAGATTAAATTTTCGGATTATTAAAAGAAGCGTGGAACAGAATCGGTAATTTATTTTAATCTACCAATATTATATATCCTCTTTCCGATGCGAAGCTAATAATTTTGTGACAAATTAAAAATCAAATTTCTTGCATTTTCCGTATTTAGTGAAAACGTCGTAGCTACGACTGACTCTTTTCAAAGCATATCATTGCATTTTTTTCTTGATTTGATACGGCCAATCACAATACCCTCGATGAGCTCCGGATACGAGGGAAGTGTAGTAAAATCGAAAGTAGGTTCAGGTCAATTTGACTAATTTTATAGGGTCGCGCATGTTAATCGTAACCATCCTTTAAGAGCAGGTCCTGTCGGGGAAAGAAAATTAAGAAATCAGAGAGAGAAACCAAGCGTGATATTTTAATTGCATCACTTTCACGGTTCGTAGCTTAAGGATATCGAAGTGCGTGCCCATTGTCGGTCACTGTTATAAACAATATACACCTGTTGACACTTTATCCAGACAGTTTGGAGATACTGATCGCCAAGATCCCAAATTGCCGACAATGGATGTGGTATTTTTTAACCTGACATCTTATGTTCGAAAAATTCGGTGTCAGAATTTATAGATAAATTCCAGACATCATTTGTCCGAAATTAGAGGCACAAAATTAATTATTTCATGAAATAATTAATGCTGTCCGAATTCTTGGAGTGTCTGAATATATGGACAAATTACGGTAGTTAACTTGCAAACTTAATCTAGGTTAGCACCATGTAGGACCCTTAAATGAGTCTCCAGGGCAAGTTTCAAGTCGATGTTATGAATAGTTGCCGAGAAAAATGCAACGAAAATATACTACTATACCAGGCAGTGCCCAAAAATGAATTAAGTAGGTAAACAGGAAGTAGGTAACTCGCAGATCTTAAGTTAGTAAGTGCCATGTAGGACCCCTTGGATAAACCTCCATACTGAATTTAATGGTTGATGGAAAAAACTTGACGAAAGATATTGGTTACAGGCCTAAGAGTGCACAAGGGTAAACCATTATACCCCCCTTTTTCGAAGTAGGGGTATAACAATCAAGAATTACTTATGGTAATGACTTCAAAAATCAAATAATACAAATTCTTTCCATGTAAGCCATTGAAGCATAGTGAAATCTTTTTTCCTCGATACATTATCATTAACCTCTCTTTCTTCCAGTCACCATATGACTTCACTTCCTGTTTTGTTTCCTAGTTACATTGCTTTCAACCTTTCTTTTTATTCACACCTTTCTGTTAACCCATTACCAGAGGACAAAATTTTATACTGGTCCACATCCTAAGGCGTTGCAGACAACAATTTAAAGTTGATTAAATTTTAGATTTTTCCAACTTTCTGTGTAGAAAACATTGTGGAAAATGAAGAAATTGCTTGTAACAAGCAATTACTTCATTTTCACAATGTTTTTCCAATTGTTTTTCTTGCGGGGTGTCCAAAAGCGTTATTGTGTGGGAATGGATTCAGCAAGAGTACCAGTTTGATTTCATTTCTAGTTCTATCTCCTGGTTGCAGTGTTAGCAACCCGCCTCTCTGTTCACACCTTCCTGTTACCAAGGTGGCAGCTTTATATGACTTCCTGTCCTGTTTCCCAGTTATAATGTATAAAACTTACCTCTCTATTCACACCTTCCTGTTTAGCCAGGGTACCAGTAATGTCATCTTCCATTACAACTTAAAATGACTTCCTGTCCAGTTTCCCTGTTATAATGTATACAACTTACCTCTCTATTCACACCTTCCTGTTTAGCCAGGGTACCCGTAATGTCATCTTCCATTATTTCTTTCCTCATGGTCTGTTCAAGAGTTTGTCTTTGTGTCCTCATCTCCTCAACTTTACCCATCAACATGTTCAGATCTTTGATAATGTCTGCACTCTCTGGACCTACGTAAAATATTGAATTCTAAAATGTTAATTTACACAATTGAGTTTTTTTTTTTTTTTTATATCATTTAAGTTTTATTTTGGTCTTCCTGTATTAATACAGTGTGATTAGTTTTTTCGGTTCATACCTCCATGAAAACAAAATTATTCTCTTCATCTCTTATATAAATTGCAGTCACCCTAAAAGTAGTTAAAATCTTTGGTGTTAAAGCATTTTTGGTTCCCTTTAATCAAACCTATAGCAAATGGCCTTGAACTTTGTACCTCTGGAAATGTCTGACTTTTTGTAAAACAGTAATGAAATATGACAATTTTAACATTTTTGTATACATTAGTTATGGCCAAATGTCAACGTTTTTTTTGCAAATGACCTTGAAAAATGAATGTTACTTCAACAGGTTGAGTTTAGAACCACTAAAGAATTCTTACCAAAAGGAAGTACATGTATAGGCATCCCAACACTTACCATTTAACATAAGAATTACAGTTTAAATAAGCTATAGTTATGACAACTAGTACTTGTCACAGTATGTGACTTTATACCCCCGCCAGTGCTTTCAGTGTAATGAGAACTTCTACAAAGCAAAAATAATGTCTGAGTTCAAGGGGAGATAATTCTTGAACCTGGGAGAATTAAGACTTCAAATTGCCTCTTGCAAAACCTCAACATGTGGTTAATCTTTGTATAAAGTTTCAATGATGTTGAAGCAAAACTGAAGGAGGAGTTCGCGACACAAAATTGGTATTTTGTACACAGACAGACGGACACATGGACAGACAGGCTGATTCCAGTATACCCCCCCAAAAAAATATTCATTTTGCGGTGGTATAATAAAGTTACCAAATCTTACAAAAATGCTTCATATAAATGTGGTTAAAAGTTCACTTCTTGTCCACATGTACAATTTGATTGGTTCTTTTTTGACAGCCGTCAAAAGTCAATTTAATTGATCAGACAAGAAATTGGCTGCAGGTCTTTTTTGTTTCCTTTAAACATTCTTTGCTATCAAGCCAAGATCAATATTAAACTCCTATTTTTGCGTTTTTCTTTGAATGTGGGACACTTTTACTTTCTACATATTTACCTCTTTCCTTGTCAACAGAAGGCAATAAGTTCTGAATATCTTCTAGTGGGCTGCTCAATAATTTTAGGTTGTTTATATGTGTGTTCATAGCTTTATGTAGGTCAGTGTTAGACTGGCTCCCTTTCTTGTGACCCTCCTCAAACTTGGCACATTCTTTAGCTATCTCAGAAAGGATAATATTCGGGGCTCGCTTTCCAAACATTTCCTGTAAGCACAAACAAACAACTATGAATTTTGATTGCCAGATCATTAAAATAAGACAGGTAAATTTAACTAACATGCATGATCAATGAATATACTTAGTTTTCATAATATTTGACATTGAAAGATGGCCTTGTCCTTTTGAGAAGAAAACATTTTGGATAATGAAGAAATTGCTTGGAACAATGGATTCAATAATGTGAAAATGTTGTGAAAATGTTGTAGTTTTTCAGGTCTTTGACAAAGGTTTAGTAATGTCAAGAAGTGGTTATTTTCCCTCATTAGGTCATGGGGGGGGGGGGGGGAGGGGGTCTATAAAATTTATAAACAAAGGCTCAAACCTGGTACTCAAGTTCTGCTTTGCTCTCTTCCTGAAGCATATGCTGAATTTCTTGGATTCCTAAATCAACTTCTGTAGCAACATTGGATACAGCTGTCAAAAGAGAAATACCTTAGTCATATCCTAACCAGATTACAATATGATCAAATATTTCTATGGTCCTAAATTGCTTGCCTGAGTCTCCTCATGAATGAAGGCAATTTTCCAAAAAGAAGGTATACTTAAATGGCAAAGAAACAATATCGCCCTTATTTTATGAAAATTTTCTTTCTTTGATTCTCTATAAATAGAGTGGAAACGAGTAAAGCTTCACTGAAGGATTAAAGCTATCAGTCAACTAACGGATAGACCATTCAAACAGTACAATTACATGGGAATTGAAATTAGAACTCTGACACTGAAATTGAGATTATTTGTTGGTATGTCAACTTTAACAAGCAGTAGTTTCGAAGTTTAGTTACCAACAAATGATTTACATTTTATTATATGTGCCTCAGCTAATGCTCTTCACTACTAGGAGCAGATGCTGCCCTGACCAATGACCCACACAGGACGCCCAAAATGATTATAATGATAATTGTCATAATAGGATATGAGTAAACAGACTTACATGTCATTGAGTCTACAAGATCTTTAATAGCATTTGGTCTCACACTGATTGCCGCACATTTCTCTAGAAGTTGCTGTGGTAATCTCTCAGGTTCAGGATTTAGTTCAGTCTGATCTAATTGTAATGATGATAAATATTGGCTGAAATAAAGAGTATTTGTTCAAATTAAACTCTTTACTGCAATGGCTAAAATGTTGGTTCCATTTTAGCCAAATTGGGTAAAGAGTTTTCAAATTGGCTAAAAGGTTGGTTAAAAGAAATATTAGTCCAGGGTAACACTTGTATACAGAATCTAAGACAGGGCTTGATCAAAATTATTTGGAAATACTACATGAAACCATTCCTACACCAGCAGTTTCTTTAGTGTCCACAATGTTTTCTATCCTAAAAGGCATAGATTTTCTAAATTCAACTAACTTGAAATTTTCATCTGCAACTTCTCTAAATTTGGGCCAGTCCAAGATTTTCTTATGTGGCAATGGATTAATTTACCTTATGATAATAGAGCATTTTTTTCCTCAAAATAAACACAGTAAAATGTAAAAGTTTATGCACAATAAAAACACTGACATAGACTAACACAAATTTTTGCACAACAAAGCAACAAGCAATAATAATAAGCAATTTCTCCCTTTTCCACAATATATTCTATCACATAGGCATGTTTTATTTCAAATTGCACCAAATTTTCATTGTCGTCTGCAACCTCTTTCAACTTGGACCAGTCCAAAATTTCAAAAATCAAGAAAGGTTTAATATTGTAAGGGAATCAGCAATCAGTTAATACCAACAATAACCAATAACATAGGGTTTGGATGAGAAATATCAGTTTAAGATGATCATTATTCCCTCAAATCTCTTCAGGATTGCTTTCAAATCAAAGTGCTGACATTACTGTATGGGATTATTGTGGGTTGATAATTTATTTGAAAATTCATCTTACAACATTTTTGGCTTAAAAGGGACAAGCAGGAGATGTATACTAAGATCAGACTGCACATATGTGCAGGCCAATCTTTGCCTATACCTTCTGCCAAAACAAGAATATTCTGGGTTCAGCAAAACAAGAGTTAATATAGATTTCTTTAATGCTTTCAGGTGGATTATCAAGAAATAATGGTAGATTATCATTTGATAAACTCACTGCCTATGCAGTGAAATTATCAAAAACTTATGCCCTGCTTTTGTTCATTTCATCCTATTTGAAGTTATCTAAGCAGAGCCAAGTAAGTGACGTCATCATAAGTTGCATAGCAGTCACGTGCAAAATGACGCACTTTAAGAAAATTTGTCATATAATTTTCGCATTTTGTCTAATTATTGCATTAAAGAAATAGAACAATCGTTTGTTTTTCGAGTAAGATCGATTGATATTTCATTTCATAAACAACAAAAGCTATATTTTCACTCGTGGCTTCGCCACTCGTGAAAATAAAGCCTTTGTTGTTCAAAAATGAAATATCAATCTATCTTACACGGAAACAAACGATTATCCTCTATTTCTTCACTTGTCAAAATTAACTATTCAATTTCAATTGATAAAAGTACATACTTTAGTTCATCATCTTTCTCTGCTATCTCTGATGCAATTCGTCGAAGTAATGTTGCTTTTTCTTCACTGAAACATAGCAAAGTATTATAAAACATTTGCACTTAAAGAAATGATACAAGCTCTACATTTAGAAATGTTTTCATGACTTTCGAAAGCAGACTTCTCGTATTTATGATAATTTTTTCATCTGCTTGTAATGATATTGAAACCATAATACTTGTTTGAACCAGACTTTGGTTAATCCTTGTTTGAATGTACATAATGTTTGATAATATGTAATGCTTGTAATTTGTTGGTATTCTTATTTAGAGGCCCACATGGAAGATTGGGAAACCAAATGTGTAGCCTCATTAAATAAAGTCGTTATTATAAAGTATACAACATACCCCGGTTAAAAACAACACTCTGAGGACCAAAGAAAATATATCCTTAATACAATTATCATTATAAACAATTACGTCTCTAACAAGACTGACTTTGGGACCATAATTGTTGCAATATCCCAACATGGAAAAAATTCAACATAGGATTCATTTATATTTAACTTATGTTTTCCCCAATCCTTTGCCAGCAGTTCTATTTGACCTCTGGCTTTACATCATGATATTTTTAAGATGGGACTTTTTAATTATGAAAGGCAAATAGATCAATTCATTTCAAAACAAACCAATCAGTGTGGAGGCTAATGTCTGAAGAAAACTCAGATAAACATACACACACAAGCTTATACAACACATTGATTGTCTTAACCCACTACCAGACAAAACAGTTTTCAAACGTTTCAACTTAAAAAAAGTTGCAACAACAAATTCATTAAGTTTTAAATTATTTTTGTCTTTCAGAGAAGAAGAATTGACTGGAAATGAAGAAATTTCTTGTTACAAGCAATTGACCAAATGCGGCTGTCAATCAAATAATCAGTCAACAAATGAAATCAATCATTTAGACTTTATTTTCAGTTTGAACTCTGACATTGGTCGCCACTTTTGTAAATCATTTTTATTGGTTTGCCAACTTTAACATCATAACTACAGCTTATTAAAGGTGTAATCATGATTAACTACAGCATATTAAATCTGTAGCTACGACGTTTAGGTCGCCAACCAACCATTCAACTCATTTGTAGCATGCTACTAGTCATATATTTTGCAAAATAACGCTGTTAAAAATGAAAGTGGAACTTCCTGCAGGAGTCAATGGGCGGGGCCAAAGGAGTCAGTGGGCGGTACCAGCAATCAGGGAATTTCTTTATATAACAAGGCGTTATGTGGGAATACTGACCTTGACAGCCCTAAAAAATTTCATTAACATTGATAACTTTAAGTAGTATGTCATCCTAGAATAACTGGTCAAGCCAATTTGACCTTAAGCTGTGACCTTGATTTAAGAACTTTCTGAAAACTTTATTTAATTTTCTCCCTTTAAATTTTCACCTGCAACCCTTTTCCAATTTGGACCAGTCTAAAACAAATATCATTTGGTAACTGATCAATCCTTTCCTACACTGATCCCAGAATACTCCTGTTTTCTCTTAAGGCAAGCAGTATAGATCAAGATTAGCTTGCACTGACATGCAGTCTGATCTTTGTACAACTCGCTTTGTAACATCCTTGCAAGTGACACTTAACCAATTCCCATACAATGACACCTTTTGACGCCCCTAAAAAAATGGGAAAACATTGTGTAAAATAAAGAAATTGCTTGAGCCAAGAATTTAATTTTCATGAATTTTAAATTGTTGTCTGCAACTTCTTTCAATTTGGACAAGTCTAAAATTTTGCCATCCAGTAAAGTGTTAAATAGGCCACCAAACTCACAGATCGATTGCCCTGTCTTGACTCTGACAGGAAAATCGACTACAAAGATTAATAACATTAATTGCAAAATTTATGGTCAGTAGCATGTAATAAAACACTGAAATTTTCCACACAACAAAATTTTAGACTTTTAACAAGCAATTTCTTCATTTAACACAATGTTTTCCCAATTGTTTTTCTTGAGGAGCATTTAAAAGCAACATTGCGTGAGAATGGGTTGAAAAAGCTTTATTTACTACTTTTAAGTCACCAAACTAACAAGATACTTCACATGAATGGCGCCAAATGAGGCAGTTCAAAATTTACTTAAGAGATGAAGAGAATAATTTCTGTTTTCATGGAGGTATGATTCTTTTGTTTGTTTAAATGGGGTTTTAAACCGCTTTCAACAATCTTTGAATTATATCGCGGCAGCTGGAGCACCTTACAATGGAATCCTGGTATTTCTCACACCAGTACTACCATTACATCCTTTCCTAGCCTCCGGCTGCTATCCCACATAGGTCTACGATTATCGACCCATTGGTGAGAGACAAATAGTCAGAAAGGATGGATGCCGCCATCGGTGTCGAACCTGGGACCTCTAGATTGACAGTTTGATGCGCTACCAACTGTGCTATGAAGGCGGCATGGAGGTATGAACCCAAAAAACTAATCACACTGTATGAATACGCGAAACGGATTCATACATTTTGTGATTAAGTTTTTCGGTTCATACCTCCATGAAAACAAAAAATATTCTCTTCATTTCTTATAATTTAATAGCATTGAGCAAAAAAACAAAAGCTTTACAAATTTTGATACCTTTTTGTATAGGACTATTCTGTGCGGAAGCAAACAAAATCACTGCGTGATCAAAATTTTGTTTATGGAGTTATGAATAATATTTTTCGACCAATCAGAGCGCTCATTTTTGATAGACGAAACTAAAAATTAAATTATTTCCAGGTTAAATGTAAAACTTGATTAATCTGTCATTTTTTTAATTAACAGCAAAGATTTGTCAATTTGCATCTCATTGTATTTATCATTTTTATATTCAGCAGGGCAAGGCTAAGATAAAATGAACTATACCTGTAGAGAGATGATGCTTCATGTGCAGACATTGGTACAAGTTTGATGAAAATATCCGGACCAGATATTTCTGGGTCATTAGCATTGAATGGAATACCTTTCACAAGTGGGGCACCTGCAAGAAGAAGTTGTTTTAGTTACATTAGGTATTTCTCCATTAACAGTTTCACAAATCAATCATTGACATCAGATGTTTTTACGGAAAAAATTGTCAGAAAAGGAGATCTGACTGTATAGCATGCTTTCATTCTAATTTCATCCGCTCATAATTACGTTCTCCACCACAAATCTAAAATTTTGCCATCTGGTAATGGGTTAAATCAGACCAGCCTAATTCAGACAAATAGAGACCAAGTCACAAAATAGATCTACTCTTTGGTGAGAAACAGATATGGGAAAGGATATTTGCCGCAACCAGGGACCAAATCTGGGACCTCAAGATTGAGAGTCTACCAGCTGCCCTATGGCGGCATTGAAATGTCAAACAAGAGGGCCATTAGCCCTGGTGTGCTCACCTGAGGAAAGGACCTTTTTTCTTACAACAGTCTTATTCATTGTTAAGGTTAGGATTATGATACATGCGGGCCTGACCATACTTTATACATATATTGGCTCTGTACCTGGAGAAACCAAAGTCTTAATGACAAATTCAAAGGCTTTCAGACTAATATGAAAGGAGGAGTACACTTTTTCCTCCCTATGGATCAATGGGTATTATTTTAGAAATATGACAGAAGTCAGTAAACTGATGCTTAATGCTTAATATCATGGATGAAAAGATTTAACTTTCATTGTCATGGCCACTAGAGTTCTTTCACTAGACTTCTACCATTTTAGCTATTGTGAAAGAGGACCACTTGAATAACATTTCTGCCAAATTTGGTTCAAATTGGCCCAGTAGTTTGGGAGGAGATGTCATTCAAAAATCATTCATCACTTCCTGTCTAAAAGGTTGGTCTACTGACTCTTTGATTGACAGTCGTTATAGTCCATTGTTCATAACCTTATATCTTTTCAGCTCCCAAATGTAGAAAATGTCCATAAATCATAGATTAGTAACTCAGTCCTTATGAACTACATAAGAATCTTTTAGTAATTCAATTGCCAAATCGTGGATGTCAATCAAAGAACAAGTCGACCAATGAAATCATTCATTGCAACCAGAAATGAGTTTTGAACTCCGATTTTAGCTGCCACTTTTGTTAACATTTTCTGTTGGTTTGGTGACTTAAACATCATAACTACAGCTTATTCAAGCTGTAGTTACGACGTTTAGATCACTAACCAACTATTCTACTCTTTTGTTACATGCACTGGTTATAAATTTTTCAAAATATTGCTGTTTAAAATCAAAGCAGGGCTCCCTGTTGGAGTAAATGGGTTGGGCTAACAAAGTAAGTGAGTGGAGTAAGCGATTGGTCAATAACAGGAAACCCAATCATGCTGCCTTGTTGTATGCAATTTTAAGGGCAGGTTTGTGTATGAGTATTGGCTTTCATCTGCTTACTTAATCCATTCCAACACAGTGACGCCTTTTGACGCCTCTGAAGAAAAATAAATGGAAAAAGATTGTGTAAAATGAAGAAATTGCTTGAACCAAGCAATTTCTTCGTTATCCACAATGTTTTCTACCCCTTAAGTAAAAGAAATCTGAAATTTCAACCACTTTAAATTGTCATCTGCAACTCCTTTCAATTTGGACCAGTCTAAAATTTTGCCGTCTGGTAATGGGTTAAGAGACGAAGATAATATTTCTTGTTTTCATTAAAGTATGAACCTAAAAACTTAATCACACTGTATGAACTAAGTTTTCAGGTTCATACCTCAATGAGAACAAAAATTATTTAATACTTTCAGGTGGATTATCGAGAAATAACAGTAGATTATCATTTGATAAACTCACCGCCTATCCAGTGAAATTATCAAAAACTTATGTCCCGCTTTCATTCATTTCACCCTATCTGACATTATCTAAGCAGAGCTAAATAAGTGACATCATTATAGGCGTTGCATAGCAGTCACGTGCAAAATGACTCGCTCTAAGATGATTTGTCATAAACTTTTCTGATTTTGTCTAATTTTTGCAGAAAGAAATAGAACAATCGTTTGTTTTTCGAGTAAGATCGATTAATATTTCATTTCGTGAACAACAAAAGCTACATTTTCACTTGTGGCTCCGCCACTCGTTAAAATAAAGCTTTTGTTGTTCACTCAATGAAATACTAATCGATCTTACACTGAAACAAACGAATATCCTCTCTGTATTCTCATCATTTCTTGTACTTTAATGCCACCAGGGAAAACTAAACAAATATTTTACTAGGTTTGAGTACAATTTCATGGATCTATTTTGTGTGTAAGCATACAAAGTAGAAGTGGGCTCAAAATTTTGTTCATGGAAGTATGAAAAATAATTTAAGCCATTTAAAAAGCCATTTGAAAAGCGTGAATGGTGGTATAAACAAACTAAAATTAAATTATACAGACCAAGTTGAACTAAAGTACCAGCTATTTTGTCATCATTTCTTTTTACAATAAAGTGAACACATTTTTCCAAGCTACCAATTCTGCAGTTATGCATCTGTACCCTTAACCCTTTCAAGAACTATCCCTGATTTTTATGTCCCTATAATATCATACTAGAAAACATTGTGGAAAAAGAAGAAATTGCTTGAGGGGCATAAAAAAGCATCACTGTGTGGTAATAGGTTAATATTCATAATCTACAATAATCATGAGATGCAAAATTATTTGCATTATCTTGTATTTTCATGAGAAGTTTAAGGCTTGTTTGACTTTCCTTATTAAGCCATGAACATTATGAGAAAAACTTTCTAAATATCCTATATCCATCAATTCCCTTACCTTTAACTTCAGGTAAAGTTTCTGCATCAGGAACTTTTTCATGGTATACAAAGTCATTGTCTTTCTTTGCTGCTTGGTGTCTGTAAGAGAAATGATTAAGTGATATCAATCAATAGACCGATTGCCACATTCAATCAGTGAAATTTGAACTCTGATTAGTAGTAATGTTAAGCATTTAGTTGGTACAAAGCCTTAAAATCATAACTACAGCTTGTTTGAACTGTAGTTATGTTTAGGCTGCTAACCAACCACTGTATTTTTCTGTTACATGTTATTGATCATAAATTTGATAGCACTGTTTAATATCAGTGAAGCTTCGATTACGTCTCAATGTATATTCAAATTTAACCCTTTCCTGTTCAATCCCTGGTTTTTACGTCGCTGCGATTTTATTATAGTTGAAACATGGTAGCAAAAGAAGAAACATTCATGCCTGTGGAGCAATACAGGGGCTCAAGTGCCTCTAGTTTACTTGAACTGACCAAGATGTTATGAAAACAAACCAAGCTTTCTGACCGAATTTCAAGACATTTGAAGCAAAAATGTGACCTCCAGAATGCACACAAGGTTTCTCTCAGATTTTGCCTAGTGACCTAGTTTGACCCCACATGACCCAATATTGAACTTGTACAAGGTTATAGGAGACAAACATTGTGACCAAGTTTTATGAGGCAAAATTGTGGCCTATAGAGTGCGCCCAAGATTTTGACACATGATGGACACCGGACACAGCTAGGTCACAAAAACTCACCTTTAGTACTTTGTGTTCAGGTGAGCTAAAAACAGGTTTTCAAAAATATTCTGGAAAAATGTAGAAATTGCTTGAAAGGGGTAATTTTTCATTTCTGACAACACTCTCTACTCAAAAAAACAAAGATTTTTTAAATTTCATTCACTTGAAATTGTTGTCTGAAACTACTTTCAATTTAGACAAGTCGAATAAAAATGTTTACTGACAGAGGATCCATTATTGTAGCTCAAGTCAACTCAAGTTTAGGAAGTGAAGATCATTGAAAAGTTACACTTGGTTGATAAAATACTACTCACTTTCCACCAACAACATCATGAGTAAATCTAAGGGATTCTTGTACATCTGAAGATTCATTCTGAAATAAATCAATTTTTTATTTTGTTTAAAAAAATGGGCATTCTAAATGGCAAAAAAAATATTTATACCTCCATGAACAAAATTTTGAGTACACAGCTATTTTGTTTAAAAGTATATTAAAAAAAATTGACCTTTTTAGTAATTTTTGAGAAAAAATAAGAATTTAGAAATTCTTTGCATTTAAGTTTCAGAAAAGAAGGCTATTCACCTTTAAAGATGAAGTGATAAAAGTTTCTACCCTACTTTTGACCCCTGGTTTAAACCATTACCACATAAGAGAAATTTAGACTTGTCCAAATTGACAGGAGTTGCAGATGACATTTAAAAGTTTATGAAATTCAAGATTTTTTCAACATTCAGGGTAGAAAGTATTGTGTAAAATGAAGAAATTTCTTCTTTTTACACAATGTTTTTATCAGTTATTTTTCTAGAGGGGCATCCAAAAGTGACACAGTTTGAGAATGGATTAAACAGAGTTCAACTTGAGAATTGCATCCTAACCAAAACTAGAGGACCATACTAGTCCTATATCACTCCCCTGAGTATGATGGCTCAAGGCTTTATGATAGTTATATCAAGTATCAAAGCTTTACACCTTATTATTTTGGACAAGAAGATTTTTAAAGATTTTCTCCTTTAATGCAAGGTATATATTTGATCAAACAATATAGCGCTATATTTCAGAGGACTGTTGAGGGTCTATAGGAATTGATACATGCCAAATATCAATGCTCTAGGCCTAATGGTTAAGGAGGACAAGATTTTCAAAGATATTTTCCTTTATTCCTATCTAAAATCAGGGATTGCACAGAACAGAGCTAATAATTCTTCAAAGTATTTTGGAAATGCGTTTAAAGGTTTTGATACATACCAGATGTTAACACTGTAGGCTTGATGGTTATGGAGAAGAAGATTTTCAAATATTTCCTTCTTTATTCCTTTGTAAAGTAAGGAATCACACAGAAAAGGGCTAATTTTCAGATTATGGTAATTCTTTGTAGTTTTTTGGTAGAAAGTCAATAGATGAAGATTTATACCAAATATCAAACATCTAGGCCTTATTGTTTGGAAGAAGATTTTCAAAGATTTCCTGCTTAATTCCTATGTAAAATCAGGGATTGGACAGAAAAGGGCCAATTTTCAGAAAAAGGTAAATCTTTGAAGTATTTTGGTAAAGGGTCAATAGATGATGATTTATACCAAATATTAAAGCTCTAGGCCTTATAGTTTGGGAAAAGAAGATTTTCAAAGACTTCCTTCTTTATGCCTATGTAAAATCAGGGAATGCAATGTAAAGGGATAATTTTCATAGTACAGTAATTCTTTGAAGTATTTTAGTAGATGGTCAATAGATGATGATTTAAACCAATAATCAAAGCTCTAGGCCTTATAGTTTAAGAGGAGAATATTTTGTAAGTTTTTTTTTCACTTGGTTGTCATGGCAACCAAAGTTCTTCTTGGATTTCAATTCTTTGAAGTATTTTGAAAGAGAATGACCTAGGAGTCATTTCTGTGAAGTTTGGTTGAAATTTCATGGTTAATTTAGCTCTAGGCCTTATGATTTGGGAGAAGAAGATTTTCAAACATATCTTTCTTTATTCCTTTCTTGAATCAGGGATTGAAAGGAAAAGGGCTTATTTTCAGAATACGGAAATTTTATTAAGTATTTTGGTAAAGGGTAAATAAGTATTGATACACACCAAATATCAAAGCTCTTGGCCTTATTGGGGGAGATATTTTTTTTTTTAAAATCACTCTATTGCCATGGCAACCAAAGTTCTTCATGGATTTTGATTCTTTGAAGTATCTTGAAAGAGCAAGACCTAAGGATCATTTCTGTGAAGTTTGGTTGAAATTCCATTGTTAATTCAGGAGTCGAAGATACTTTTGTTATTGTAAACAGACATGTCAGACAGATGGACAGACAGACATCAGACAATCAAAATAGCTCACCCTGAGCACTTCTTGCTGAGGTGTGCTAAAAAGGGACAAATTGCTTGTTACCAGCAATTTTTCACTTCCCATTATGTTTTTGAAAATCATTTAATTACTATTTAAATTATTGGCATTTTGAAGTACCATCTGCAAACTGTTATATCTTGGATCAGTCTAAGATTTAGTCATCTCTTAGTGGTTTAAGTTACTTAACTCATTCTGAAACAATTTTTTAGACTAGTCTGAATTAAAAGAAGCTTAAGATGACAAATTAAAGTTTTAATTATTTCGTCATTTTGAACAGAAAATATGGTACATAATGAAGATGGTACATAATGCTTGATACAAGTAATTTCTTCTTTTTCCAAAATCTTTTCCAAAGCTATCTCCTTGAGGAGTGTAAAAAGGAATACTTTTGTAGGAATGGAATTAATATATAAATACCGCAATTTTAATAAAGAGGTTTTTTTATCCAATTTACCTTAGCTAGTTTTTCACATTCCTCTAATTTATTCAAAGAAACTGTATAATACGCCAAACATTGTCCCCATTTCTGTTGTTCCTGTGATTGCTGACCCATATAGAAATTTGTGATACATGTATAAAACAGAACTTTGATGTCAATCTTCTTCTTCCAATCCTGTATAGTAAACAAATAGTTTGGCACTTTTAATTTACATAACTGTAACTCGTCTCACTTAAAATCATGGAGGGTAATTGTTTTGGGTTTTTTTCTTCTATTCAACCCATTTCCAAATTGAAAAATTTTTAGACTTGCCCAAATTCAAAGAAGTTGCAGACGACAATTTCAAGTTCATGAAATTTTGAAAATCTCTTTCTTTTATGGTAGAAAACGTTATGGATAATGAAGAAATTGCTTGCCACAAACAATTTCTTCATTTTCTTTAATGTTTTCCTTAAGTTTTTTTGGAGGTGTGTCAAAAACTAGCATTCTGTGGGAATGGAATTTCCAAGTCTAACTTCTTGTTGGAGGCAGCACTTCAACAATCCACCCTGACCTGTATAGATACACTAGAACTTTGCAGTGATAGAAATGTCTAACACAAAGAATACACAACAGAAATATTTAAGCCTTAATGCTTAGCAGTCAAACAATTTGCCTAGCTTAAAGATTTTGCCACTAAACTTATCAATAGACAAAGCATGAAACAAATAAACAATAAGAAGGCAAACATCGTATGCGTCTGATCTGTCAGCGTGGCCTCATAAAACTGTTTCATAACATAGCAATACTAAAATCTATGAGCTTTAGAACTCTCGTTTAAAAGATATTTTGAATCGAACATCTCTATCAAGCTTACTTTGAATTAACCAATCGCAGCTGCCAATTAACCCATTACCAGACGACAAAATTTCAGACTGGCCGAAATTGAAAGAAGTTGCAGACAACAATTCTAAATTTATGATTTTTTTTTAAAAAAATTCAACTTTCTGGGTTAAAAACATTGTGGAAAATGAAGAAATTGCTTTTAACAAGCAATTTCTTCATTTTCCACAATGTTTTCCAAAACATTTTTCCTTGGGGGCGTCTAAAAGCGTCACTGAGTGGGATTGGGTTAAGGAATATATCAACCAATCATTTTATTCATTCAGCCCGGAATTGAGATTTAAACTCCAATATTGGCCGAACTATTTTTGTTGTCTGTCGACATAAATGTCGTAACTACTATAGTTACGTTTAGGTCGCCAACCATAATGTGTCCCATATGTGCAGGCTGATCTGTGTCTATGCCTCCTGCCAAAACAGGAATTTTCAAGATTCAGCATGACAAGGGTTAAGCATTTTTGTTCGTATGGCGACATGAATTCTGTATATACAGCTTATTGATGCTGTAGTGGTTTTGGCCACGAACCAATAATTACCCTTTTATTTTATGTCCCTGATCTTTTATTTGACCTTTTATTTGAGCACATGCGATACATTTTCAACCATACACATGTGCGCCAAATAAAGACTCAGATCAGTCTGAGCATCTGCACAGTCTGATCAGAGTCTTCACTCTGCGCTCTGTTGATAGACATCCTGCTCTCAAGAAAAAAGCTTTGGAAAATAGTGTGGAAAATGAACAGATAAGCAATTTCTTCATCATACACAATGTTTTCTAACAAAAAGACGAAGATTTTTAAAATTTCACTGATTAAAAGACTGTCATCTGCAACTACTTTCTCTTTGGACCAATCTAAAATTTTGTTGTATAATAATTGGTTTATCATGCAGGTTTTTTTTGTGCATTTATCCCTTTGTATCTCAATATGCAAGCATGCTCATGAATGCTAGAACATAGTGAAAAAGCTAGACACCTACCTTGAACTGTTTAGAACTGATTAACTCCTCTGTGTTACACACAGTAAGGGATTTCAAAGCTGTGGTGTAAAACTCAGCAATCTGAGCAGACACTTTGGCTGTAATCGAGCTTTTTCGACTGTCTGCCATGGATTTTTCTAGAATACACTCCTGTGCCTGAGCCTGTTATGAAGATTATATGATTGTTTTCAATGTGGTCAGTATCACTGAAACTATTCATTAATGATTTTTGGCGTTTTATAGAGATTTCTTGGTAGGTGATTATTCATTTAATTCACTAGCATATAAGCATTATTTACTGCGGGGACATTACTTCTGTCCTTTTCTGCAGTTGGCAATGGAATTCCAGAAATATAATACACAGTAATTTAGACATGGTATATAGGGAGTAGTTCATTTAAGGATATGTATCATCAATAAGTTCATCCAAACCTCATAATTCCAGCTTATTTAAGCTGTATGTTATAAGGTTTTCATTGCCAAATGAAGTTACATGTATTTGATGTATGCAATACTGACTGAAAACAAGTAAGCTAGATGTTTAAGAATTTGGAACCCACAGAAATAAATAGACCTAGGGTGTTTGATATTACCAATAGATAAGTGAAATTGATTGATTGATGGCCAAGCCATATCAGCTCTGGCAATGCATTTTGTTTGAATTTTCAACCAACATCACTTGGTCCAAAATGGTAGGAAAGGGAAAGAAAACATGGAAGAAATCTTTTCAAACACTGCATGGTAACTATTCACATCATAAGCAGCAGATATGGTCAAAGATTTCTAGATCACGTAGGTACTTAAGGGTACCAAAATTCTTCTTTTTAACTTATTCTTTTTATAGCTTTGTTCTCAGTACATCATGTATTAACCCTTTACTGTTTTGTAAAATTTTAGACCTGTCCTAATTCAAAGGTTTTGCAGATGGCAATTTCAAGTAGATTTTATTTGAAAAGTAACCATTCAGTAGGGTAGAAAATGTTGAGGAAAAAGAAGAAACTCAAGAATAAAAACACAGGGACGTAAAAACCAGGAATTGAAAAGGGTTAAAGAGTTGGTTATGGACATATTTTCCAAGTCTGATTTAACTATCTTAACACAATCCCATAAAATGAAGCTTTATGACGCCTCAAAGAGAAAAGCCTAATGGAAAAAATGTGGAAAATGAAGAAATTGCTTGTAACAAGCAAATTTCTTCATTATCCACAATGTTTTCTACCAAAAAATGTAAAGACTTCATCAACTAAAAAATTTTGTCAGCAACTTCCTTGAATTTGGACCCGTCTAAAACTTTATTTTTTAGGAATGGGTTAAATTTATGAAAGATATACCACAACCCCAAACATTTTGCAACATCTTTGATTTTCGAAGTAGAAGTGCTGTAGCACCTGTATTACACCACAGGCCTAATTTTACTGATATAAAGAGCAAAATTTGCATTAACCTATTACCAGACGGAAAAAATTTAGACTGGTCCAAATTGAAAGGAGTTGCAGACAACATTTCAAAGCTAATGAAAATTTAGATTTTTTCAACTATCTGTTAGAAAACATTGTGTAAAATGAAGAAATTGCTTGTCACAAGCAATTTCTTCATTTGAGACAATGTTTCCTTAATGTTTTTCTTGAGGGGCGTCCAAAAGCGTCACTGAGTGGGAATGGGTTAAATATCAGACAAGGAAATTAGCCCTGAACATTACAACCATGTTTTTCATATGACTGAAATTTCTTGAAAAATATTTAGTATAGGGTCACCCAAGGATTTTTCCAGTGCAATTTGAATGAATTCCAGGCAGTTAATGAGTAGATTTTTTTTCCCAAAGTTTGTACTTTACAACATAGGGAAATTAAATCAAATCAATTTTTTTTATCCAATATCAAACCTTTAGGAATTCTTTTGTTTTTCTCTAAAAAAAGATGAGCTATAATTCAATAGCACTCTGCCCATTGAAGTATTGAGACATTCCCACTCAATGACACTTTCTGAAACCCAAAAGAAAAGAGGGTTTGGAAAATAATGTGGAAAATGAAGAAATTGATTGTAACAAGCAATTTCTTCATTTCCAACCATTTTTTTTTTACCCAAAAAAGACAAAAAGTTATAAAGTTTCATAAACTTCAAATTGTCGTCTGCAACTTCCTTCAATTTGGACTAATGTAAATATCACCATGTGGGAATGGGTTAATAAAGTCTACATACCAGCATTAAATTTGATTGGAAGGTGAGTAGCTCATGTGACATATCCAGACTCATAGCACTGGATCCATAATGGTCTCGTAGATATTCAAACGCCCATGCGGCACACTGAAAATGTGTGCAGGACACCTTCATACCCTGAAAAACAAGAGAGACATTGTCTTGGCACGCTCACCTGAGATACAGGATATCTTCTCCTCATCAGTCAATGTTAACGCTTTCCAATACAAACCCGGGGGTTTACTTTGCTGTTATTTTATTCTTGAGAAAACATTATCAAAAAAGAAGAAATTGCTTGTGACAAGCATTTTTTCTTTTCCCACAACATTTTCTACCACATAGGATAACTTCATTTCAAATTATATCCAATTTTCACTGTTGTCTGAAAATTCTTTCAATTTGGTCCGGTCTAAAATTTCAAAAAATGGGAAAAGATTAAGGGCTTTACAGCTCTTGTAGAGGCAAAATCTTTCAAACAAGAGGCCCAAGAGGGCCTGTATTGCTCCATTGGCTTTAACATCTCCAGATTTGAAGTCTGTAATTTCAGAGCAATGCTTGTAGATGCTGGACAAAGGCTAATCACAATAGATCATATGATGAAGGGTTCTGGTGAGCTAAGAAAGGGTGTATATCATAAAACATGATGCATTTTTAAATCACAAATGCCAAGTTTTGACCTTGACAGATGACTTTGATCTTGTCAAATTACTTTGATATTTGCACATGTGTAAACATGAGATCATGCCAAATATAAGCTCAAAGGGATTTGTATTCTAACAACAGGGATCATACAAAAAGGGCTAATTTTCAATATACAGCAATTCTTTGAAGTGTTTTGGCATGGTTAGGGAGGAAAAGATTTTTTAACTCAGTTGCCATGGCAACCAAAGTTTCATGGAATACATATCTTTGAAGTATTTTGAAAGAGCATGACCTAAGGATCACTTGGGTGAAGTTTGGTTGAAAGCCCATGGTTGGTTTAGGAGAAGATCTTTTGTAATTTATGAACAGACGAATAGATGGATGAATGGACACCGGACGATGGCTGATAACAATAGCTCACCCAGAGCACTTTGTGCTCAGGTGAGTTAAAAGTTAAGGGTTAATGAATTCAGAGTTAGGAAAAAGAATTTTCTATATCAAATGTTTGTTATAATGGCAACTAGAGCTTTCAACAGATTTCAATTCTATTAGCTATATACTACCATTCACTTTGCAGGGGGGAGGGGGGATTATTACTGGGATCATACTGTATGAATTATATCAAACTGTATGAATTATCAGTTATTTTGACCATTTGAGATACCAATGCCATTGTTTGTTACGTAAAATTAACCCTTTCTGAATTTTCGTAATTTTAAATTTGTCCTAATTCAAAGAATTGTAGACAATGAAATTGAGTGAAAATTGAAAAGCAACAAACTTACAGAAAAAGAAATATTGTAAGAAAAGAAGAAAAAGCTAGTCACAAGAAATTTCTTCTTTTCCCATGATGTTTTCTCAAGTTAGAATTCACAGGGACCTAAAAACAAGAGCTTGTTAATGAAAGGGTAAATATGCCATCTTCAAAATATTGCTATCAAAAATTATTCATAGTACAGCTTATAATCTTTATATACATTATTCGTAACATAGATACAGCCTCTGCCTTACATTCCCTGTTACAGTTGAATCCTCTTAATTGAAGACTTAATAATAGCAATTCACTGCTCAAGTGCAACTGACTTGATGCACCCATTTCCCCACACTGACACTTTTTAATGTTCATCAAGAAAAGCAGTTGGGAAAACCTTGTGGAAAATGCTTGCAACAAGTATTTCCTTCCTTTTCTACAATGTTTTCTACCCAGAAAGTCAAAAAAATTCAAATTCCATTAACCTAAATTGTCATCTGCTACTCCTTTCAATTAGGGCCAGTCCAAAGCTTTGCCATCTGTTGATTAAGCATATGTGAGAGAATAAAACTGCTTTCAACAAGCCATTTCACCTTTTAAAATGACATTTGTACCTAATAAGCCATGTTTGTTCAATTCACATCCAATCTTAATTATTATTTTCACTATTTTCCAATTTAGACCATCTATAATTGTTGTGCCTGGTATTCATTTAGCCCATTACCAGACAGCAAAATTTTAAACTGGTCCAAATTAAAAGGAACTGCAGACGACAATTTGAAGTTAATAACTTTTTGGATTTTCTCAACTTTCTGGATTGAAAACATTTTGAAAACTGAAAGAATTTCTTGTTACAAGCAATTTCTTCATTTTCCACAATGTTTTCCAAAGCTTTTTTTTCCTTGTGGGCGTCTAAAAGCGGCACTGAGTGGGAATGGGTTAATGCAAATTTTGCTCTACATATCAGTAAAATTAGGCCTCTGGTGTAATGCAGGTGCTATAGCACTGCTACTTCACTGATATTGCTAAATGTTTGGTATGTGGTATATCTTTCATAAATTTAACCCATTCCCAAAAAACAAAACTTTAGACTGGTCCAAATTCAAAAAAGTTGCTGAAAAAATTTTTTAGTTGATGCAATTTTTAGAAAACATTGTGGATAATGAAGAAATTGCTTGTAATTTCTTCATTTTACACAATGTTTCCCAATTTTCTTTTCTTGAAGGGTGTCCAAAAGCGCCATTGTGTGGGAATGGGTTAAGAAATAACAGGTTAAATAGCTCCTTTTTTAAACTTTTTCTTCGTTATCCACAAAAAATGAACAAACTAAACCCTTACGTCAGCACTTTGTCTTGTGTCCAAGGCTCCCAGGAGAGAGTGCAGGGAACCAATATTGTACAGGATACAAGCCTGTTCAAACTTGATGTCATTGTGAGTAACCTCCCTTCCTGAATAAACATCTTCCCTGTAATAAATGGTTGAATCCAAACAATTTTTCAGAGCTCAAGATAGAGAGAGTGATTTAGACTTTGAAAAATAAAATATCCTAATTTGTACACAAAACTCAATATGGTTAACCGATTCCATTACAACCCCACATTTTTTTGTCCCTTAAGAAAAGGCTTTGGAAAACTTTGTAGAAATGTAGAAATTGCTTGTAAGAAGCAATTCTTTATCATCCATATTTTTTTTTAAATTCCATCAACTTGAAAGTGTCGTCTGCAACTTCTTTGAATTTTGACCAGTCTTAAAATAATGTCTTCTCGTAATAGGTTAAGTACTCATTAAGTGACAGAATTCCAGTAAATCCCAAACAGGCAAGCTATTTATGAGGTTAACAATAATATTTTGAAAAATATATGGTTTGGGAGATCAAACAGAAGGTTAATAATGGTAAGAGACCTTAAGATTGTAACTTCAATTTAAATAAGATGTAGTTAGGATATTTTAGTTGCCAACTAATAAAAAATTTTTGTATGAATATTCGAGGTCAGCATTGCACTTCAAATCTTATCTAGACCAACTCTTATTGTGATTAATACCCCAAACAACCCCATGTCACAAAAAACATTTTGTCACTGGAAATAATAAGCCGTTTTTCAACATGCACATTTTTGCTTGATACCAAGTTTGATTCAAATCCATGCATTAGTTGCTGTGAAATTGAGTGAACAAGGAGAAAACTACAGACAGATTGACAGATAGACTTACCAACTAGCAAGCTGGCTCCTATGTAACCCTCAAACTGATTTTTTGGGGATATAATAAATTATTTGCGATTGGTCAATCAATATTTCATTGCTATTGGTGATCCATCACTCTCTGCCACCCCAACTCTATAAATAAATTTTCTTAAGTGACACTGTTTCAGTTGCTCACAACCATAATTAAAATAACAAATTTGGATCACCTACACTCCTTCTAACCTAAATTCTAAATTTTCAACTAAAACCTTGGTCTGATTAAGAAATACTTCAAAAAGCACATCTGAATGTGATGCAGGGTGATTCCCCCATTCCAGACAACAAGATTTTGGACTGATCCTACGTGAAAAGTTAAACCCTTTACCAGACAACAAAATTTAAGACAGGTACAAATTTAAAGGAACCATCAAACTTTAGATTTTTTCAATTTTCTTGGTAGAAAACATAGTGGAAAATGAAGAAATTGCACTGTTTGCAAGTGGGTTAAGAAGACAATTCAAAGGGTCTTTGAATTTAAGAAAAAGCACCATATACAATAAAAAGCTTTAAGAGAAAATTTCAAAATCCCCTTCTACAAGCAATTTCTCCTTTTATCACAATGTTTTCTGCAACAATATCCTATTGGGTGTCAAAATGCGGGATGATGTGGTAATCAGATAAGCAAAATTATATGAAATCCATCCACAATCGTAGAAGTATTTGATAGAGATACTCAAAGAAATACTTCACAAAAGTAATTTTTAAAGAAACTGTCATTGTTAAAATATAGTTTCACTACAAGGGGAGGGGGTGAAGGCGGAAACTGTTGAACGGTACGGCTTAACTAAAACTTTCAACCAAGTACAACAGAACCCCACACTATGCTCTCCAAACTAGATGTATATTTACCCCTTTCCTGTTTCTCAAAATATTAAACTTATATAATTTGAAAAAAAAGTTCAGAGCGACAATCAAAATTGAGTTAAATTTGAAAAGGAATCAATTTGTTGTGTAAAAATCATCGAGAATAATTGCAATACTGTTCTAATTGTATACATAGACACTTAGAACAGTATAGTGGTTAACCCTTAATATTGTAGTAAAAATAAAAAATTGCTTGTCACAAGCATTTTCTTCTATTCCCACATTTTCCCAAGTACAAAATAGCTTGGACAGGAAAAACCAGGGATTGTGCATATTCCGTACCAAGTAAATGGCATAGCTGCTTCACCCATTTCTGTCATCGGAAATCGTCCTTGTAGGAACTGTAACTGCGCATAGTACTTCTTCAGGATACTGCATCCCATAAAATCATGCGAAACATGAACTGCGCTCTGAAATGCAAATGTGTATTAACCCATTAGGGAAAGTCAAAATTTGAGAATGGTCCAAATTGAAAGGAGTTGCAGACAACAAATTACAGTTTATGAAATTTTTAAGATTTTTTCAACTTTTGGGGTAAAAATCATTGTGGAAAATAATGAAATTGCTACAGAGAGACACCATTTAAAAAGCCATGCAATGTAAGACAATTTTTAATAAGATTTTCTTCTTTATTTCTAACAAGACACTAAAATTTTAGATTAGTCCAAATTCAAAGGAGTTGCAGATGACAATTTTAATTCTACCAAATTTTACATTTCTTCGACTTTCTGGATAGAAAACATTGAGTAAAACAAAGAAATTGCTTGTTACAAGCATTTTCTTCATTTTACGCATTGTTTTCGAAATTGTTTTTCTTAACCCATTCCCACATAGCGATGCTTTTGGACACCCCTCAAAATCAATTGGGAAAACATTGTGTAAAATGAAGAAATTGCTTGCAACAAGCAATTTCTTCATTTTACACAATGTTTTCAATTTGGACCTGTCTAAATTTTTGCTGTCTGGTAATGGTTTCAAGGGTTCTATAAGCATAACTGTGCGGGAATGGGTTAAAATAAGGCCTTTGTGGAGTAAAAATATCATTTGGAGGACCATATGAATAAATTTGAAAGAGATCTACTAAGAGATGCTACAAAGTAAATATCATTCCTCGAGGCTTTCTTATTTGAGAGAATATTTGTAATGATTTTCCCCTTAGTTCCTATGTATACAAGGAGGGCTAAGACAAAAGGGCGTCAAATAAACACAATTCTACACAACAAATATAAGTATTCTAGATTTTTTCTCCATTTTGGGGAAGAGGATTTTTAAAGTTCTCCTCCTTTGTTTCAGAGCCAAAATATGATCCCTTGGGTATTTCAGAGGTCGAATAATAGATGCTCCAAACCAAATAACAATGCTCTAGGTTTTCTGGATAGCCATCTACATTTAACCCTTTCCTGTACAAACTGGGGATTTTACGTCCCTGTGGTTTTATATTTGAGAAAACATTGTGGAAAAAGAAGAAATTGCTTGTTACAAGCAATTTCTCCTTTACTCACAATACTTTCTACAACATAGAATGGTTTCATTTCAAATTGCATCCAATCTTAATTGTTGTCAACAACCTCTTTCAATTTGGACCACTTTTAAATTGTAAAAAAACAGGAAAGGGTTAACGCTGAGGTAGCAGTGTGACAGAGATCTGAAACTAGATTGTTTTAAAAATACTCAATCACGGACATAAAACAGAATGTTTAATTATGGGTTAGTGACCTAAATGGTGCAACTTTAGCTTAAATAAGCTGTAGTTATGACATTTTTATTTACCAAACCAACAAGAATGCTTGACATAAATACCTGAGTTAAGCACTGCACTACTAGGTATAAATGTAAGATTTGATTGGACAATGGGGTTGATTGACAGCAGCTATCTAACAATACCAATAAAACCCACAATATAGGGTCAAGTGGCCAAAAAATGAATTTTTACATTCCATACTGAAATAATTTAATTGTTAGTTTCGTCTATCAAAAAGGAGCGTTCTGATTGGTCGAAAAAATTAATTCATAACACCATGAACAAAATTTTTAGCATGCAGTGATTTTGTATGCTTCCGCACAAAATAGTCCCATACAAAAAGGTGTCAAAATTTGTAAATATTTCGTTTTTTTCACTCAATGCTATTAAATTATAAGAAATGAAGATAATATTTTTTGTTTTCATGGAGGTATGAACCGAAAAACCTAATCACACTATGTGTAAATCTGCTTCGCGTATTCATACATTGTGATTAGGTCTTTCGGTTCATACCTCCATGAAAACAAAAAATATTCTCTTCATCTCTTAAATAGTTCAAATCAATCCCTCAATCATGCAAATAGACGCATCAGGTAAATTTAACTTTGGAAGACATAATGAGAAAAGATGAAAAATTATATAAGAAGCAATTTCTACTTATCACATTTTTTTCCTATCCAATGTGACACTTATTTTTCCATTTAAATACACTGCGAATTGCCATCTGCAACTTTTTTCAATTACCAGACAGTAAAATTATAAACTGGGCAAAATTGAAAAGGAATGCAGACGATAATGCTAAGTTTATAAAATTTTATCCTTTTTCAATTTTATTGGTAGAAATTATTGTTTAAAATGAAGAATATGCTTGCAACAAGCAATTTCTTCATTTTTTACAAAATGTTTTCAAGATTGTTTTTCTTGAGGGGCATCAAAAAGTGTCATTATGTGGAAATGTTTTAATCTAAAGCTGTGTTCGTACCTGACGAAGCTGTTCCAGTTCGTTGCAACTCTTATTGTAAAGTGCCGGGTCTTCTCCATAGTGATCTCGGATATACTGAAACATTGATATGGTATTGAGAAACTACAATATCCAGAGAATGTACAGTAAATTTTTTCAATTACTCTTAACCCATTCCCTCATAATCCCTCCTTTTTAAGCCCTCAAGAAAAAAGTATCAAGCAATTCCTTCATTATTCACAATGTTTTCTATCCAAAAAGAGGAAAAAATTTAAAATTTCATCAACTTGAAATTGTTGTCTGCAGATTCTTTCAATTTTGATCAGTCTAAAATTTTGTTATGTGGGAATGGGTTCCCATTCTTCTGAAAGGCCAATACAGTACATGCAGTGTGAAAATCACATATGATATATCGCTTTCCTGTTTCACAAAATTTAATACTTGTCTAAATTCAAAGGTTCTGCTGATAAATTTAAAGTAGATGTAATTTGAAAATAAACATTCAATAGGGTAGAAAATATTGTGGAAAAAGAAGAAATTGCTTGTTACAAGCAATTTCTTCTTTTTCTACAATGTTTTTTTCAATTATAAAATTACAGGGACGGAAAAACCAGGGATTGAACAGGAAAGGGATAAAGAAATGGTGTGTCAGGAAATTTTGAAATACATTGCATGGGTATTGACTATTCTATTAACTTTTTACTGCTCTTTTTTTTACTTTCCTTAATGCCAGATGAAATGGAGGGCACAAATTTGTTCCTTACTTAACTTGTAAATAGATGCGATGTTAGCTTGTTTGTTTCTTTGACCCCTTCTAAATCAGTTTTAACCCATTAAATTTCATGGTCAAGGAGTAAATGATTCCTAAATTCGAAATGATAGCATTAGCAATGTTATTATTTGCTCACAGCCCATGTTCTCGGTCGCCAGCCAGTTGTTTCCTCCATCTTTTAGGGATCTGTTAAGAATATGTATCAGGGGATCCGTGTGATTGATGAAATCACATTGGATTGCTAAACTATAGGATTCCAAGCCTGCTACTCTGAGGTACCAATTTCATTATTTCCATAGATATGTCAGTTATGGATCCTTTCAAGCAACTACATGGTTCAAAGATCAAATTACTATCCCAGGGCTCTCGGAAACGACAGTACTGTCGTCTGAGACGACAACTTTCCGCAAGGGACGACAAAAAATCCTATCAAAGGATTCCGACGGACGACAAATTTTTCAATTACATGCGTCCGACGGTAGCGGTCTTTACGTCAAAGTGACTCTGTAAAATCATCTGTCATGGTTCAAGGGTCATTAAAATAGTAAGTAGATTATTGGAAAATGTTAATTGATTATCCTAACATACACCACAATCATTGATAACACCCAGCTTGATTGGCAATTACCACTTCGCGGTGACCGGTCATGCATCGACGATCGTAAGTGACAGGTGTTAGAAACCTGTGAAACTTGGGTAAAATTGTTTTACTAGCACTCTTATCTCACTGAAATCAAATTATTATTGAACAGTTTAGTGAAAAAGTAACCAAAACATAAAAAAGACGTCAACTTACATTGCAAAATTAGATTGTCATGGGTTTTCGTGGGTACAACAGGCAATTCAATTGAAAATGAAAATTATTAGATAAACTTTTTTGAGCTCTTAGACTTTAAAAGCTGGATATGAATCATAAATTAACTGTCATTTTTCTAGTTTAAAAATTTGTCAATTTGACTGTCAATATATGCCATTATTTTGTCCAAATTTCAACAAAAAGGTTAACCCTTATCAAGCTGAATAAAGATCACTGCAAAATTTCATCAACATCAAAAAGGTAAAAGAAGGAATGACTGATTGTGAGTCAGTATTTATTTTGAAA
The DNA here is from genome assembly GCA_946902895.1 of Fragum fragum. NCBI lineage: Eukaryota > Metazoa > Mollusca > Bivalvia > Cardiida > Cardiidae > Fragum > Fragum fragum. The sequence continues at coordinate 26,405,246 of OX336381.1, forward strand.
ATACAATTTTTGAAATGGTTCAATATAAGAAGGAAAATTAGGGGTATAGACTAAGGTCACATCTTTGTCTTTACCTCTTGCTAAAGGAGGAATATTACATTTTTAGTGTTACAAGGGTTTCACTTTATTACAATGTGTGCTAAGAAAAAATAAGAAAAGAAAAATAACACATGTTGGGTTATTCTATCATTTGCTCTATTTTGACATTAATTCTTTACTTCTTAATTAGATTTACAAATAATCCTAATTAAGAGAATTTGCTGAAGATCAAATGAACATGATCAGACATGTAAACAACATAATATGGGCTAAAAATACAATAATTCTTAAAACCAAGATATATCTCCCTTTTCCACACTATTTTCAACAAAGAAAGTGCTGTAAAAAAAGGATTTTGTGGAAACCGCATTTAGTATGAAAATCCTCTCCGATCAGACTTGAATCCAACTTTTCTGCTTGGAATCCAACTTTTTCCTAAATTGCATTCCTGGAATCCTACTTTCAAAATCCAAGTGAGGGCCCTGTATCCGATGCACTCAGATTCTCCTTTAGGATTTCCTTATATGCAGGAATCCAGACCTGTTGGCTGTAGGTTATACAGTCAGGCCGCGATACACCGACCATCGTTATATCGGCAAACTCAGTTAACGACAAAAAAACACTGGGAACAAACCTCACCTAAAGTAATTTTGACCCGTTTGAACGGCATATTCAAGTACCGACACCGACGGACATTTGTTGGAACAAATCTTCGAAATTTAATGAATTTTGCTTCAGTTTATCGGAATTTTCTCAGCCCATGTTTTACGGTTGTTGACATGCCGTAAAGGGTGTCGTAAAATCCTTTATCCACAATTGTCGTAAACAATATAGGTTACACAATAGACTCGATTATCGATTTTTTACACCTTCTGATTAATAGTGTTTAATGTAAATAAAATGCCTTTGGCAAGTTTTTCACACTTAAATTACCGGTGTTGTATGTTTTATTGAATTCGGTTGTCTTTATTTGAGATGTTTGAGCAATTTGAGAAATCTGAGAATTTTGAGAAGTGTCCTTAATAAATGCGAGAAACAATTTTCTTCATTATTTTTATTATCATTGTCCCAATCCGTAACGTAATACATAAACTTCCCAGCTTTTAGCCTGATCCTGTTTACAACTTTCACTTCCTGTCTAGTCCGTCATTTCTTGCCGACATCCCGAAAATCTCCCGGTACCCAAAATCTCCTGCTCCATTACAACGACTGACTCAGTTACCAACAGGAATTGTGTGGGGACAAAGTATGTCGTTTAACGGGGTTTGACTGTATCTCACATGAAGCTTGTATTTAACTTTGTGGAGTCAAACACAAGATTTGATTCTTGGTGTTTAATTGTTTGGCTGTTTTGCTGTTTGAACTGTTCTGATTTGTTACATATTTTTCATTATTCAAGAGTTGTCTTGATTTTGTTCTTGCATTTGGTGTGTTGGTTTTCTAGAGCCAAGAATGCCTGGTCCACTATTAAGCCATTCATGTTGAGTCAAGTTTTCAGGTGTACTGGCTGGACTATTGGGTTGTGTAATAGCTGCAATATCATAGCCCTCTCCAACAGATCAAAAGAAAGAGGGCTACGGTATCACATCTAGAATGCATTAATATGAATTCTTAGAGGATAAAGGGGTTTCATTTGCCTAATTCTGGGGCCGAGTATTGGCCCCATTCCAAATGACAAAAAATTTTTTTTCCCCAATTCAGAATATAAAATGACCAATTGCAGTCTGCATTCCAAAACATCAAGTTTTCATTTGATTGGTGAATATAATCTTGCTAAATACATAGAGTAGAGTTATTGATAAAGTTTTGTAAAGCCTTACTTTTGTGTGATTTATTGTACTAAAACTAATGAAATCTTTATTCTAACCCATTACGTCACAACAAAATATAGACCAATCCAAATAGAAACAAAATCAAATTAATGCAATTTAGAAAGCCTTTGTCTTTTCGGATACAAACCATTGCAGACATTGAAGACATTGCTTGTTACAAGCAATTTTTTCTTGTCCTCAATGATTTTAAAACATTTCTTGAGGGCCACGACACAAAGCGTCATTGTGTGGAAATGGGTTAATTCTCCGTTATTTTCCCAAAATTAAGAGTTATTCCATTAATTTTCCCAATGCTCCTGGCCCCTGTTGAAAATGTGTCCTCCTGGGATATATGCATACTTTTCTTTGAATGTGGCATTAGTTTTTCTTTCTTTTTTTAAACTTATCATTGCAAAGAAATTAAGATTTCTTCTCATTGAGGCTTTAAGTTTCTCAGACAAATGTATCACTTATCGGGTAAGGGAAAAGCCAAAATCAAGGTATGTACCTCGACTTAGGTACAATGCCTAGATCAAGGTATATGAAATATGCACACTTTTTTGTTAACAGGTATGTGATGAAAGCCCAGTGTGACTTTTGTAATAAAATCCAACGAAGCATTTCTGACAAAAATTGACTTAATTTCTTGTAAATTTCGAGCCATTTTTGCTTGAGCCAAAAGTTAAAGTGTAACATGCATCAATAATAATAGAACTAAGTGCAGCTTGAATAATTTTTCAGTATCTTCCCAATTTTCATGTTTCTAACACAGTGTACATGTTGACAAACCTCCATCTAAATTGAACCTAAATCGAGGTATATACCTCTATTCTTGCCTAACCTGTTTGCACTGGCTTATAATGTTTTTGTTTTTTCACATGAAAATGAGTCATTCTGAATCATGACGAACTTACAGATTTTATACAATGTATCATGAAAGATATCTATTGAGCAAACAAAAATTGTCAACTATTCAATGTATGGCCACATTGAGTACTAGAAATGACACCAAAACCCCCGTATTTCTAATAAGGTTAAAATGACAGGTAATCGATTACCTCCCTTGATTACCTGTCAAAATCAAATATGTCATTTTAAAGTTATAAGCTTAAAAAATAAGTACTATTTTGGTATTTTTTTAAATATAGAGCTAAATACATACCTGTTTCAAGCTTGGTCCAAATTCTACAAACTCGGGGCTTTGTTTTAATTCGAAAGATAACATCGGCATTCGCGGAACAGCCTCCATTGTTGACGTTTATTTCCCCTTACTTGATTCGTTTTATTCAAATCAACATGAGTTATACATTTTCCCCCATTTCATGGACTTCCAATCTCCGTCTCTCTCTCTCTCTCTCTCTCTCTCTCTCTCTCTCTCTCTCTCTCTCTCTCTATCTATCTATCTATCTATCTATCTATCTATCTATCTATCTATATATATATATATATATATATATATATATATATATATATATAAATGTGGGATAAATTGTATTCAAACAGTGTAAAATATATGGATTATCAAGTTATAACCCTAGCGCTTTCGAAACTAAAAGTTTCTTCATCAGGGGTTCAATGACAACTGAAAGAATGGATGAAAAATCTTATTTTGATCGGCTGGCGGACAATTGCAGGTCAACCTATGGCCCTTTCGAAAGGATTAAATTTCTGTCCCAAACCTCCACAATATGATCGTGGTAAACTTATTGAAGAAAACAAAGCGTTCAGTAGGAGACTTAGGCTGAAATCTCATTTTACTCAAGAAGAACCCCTATTTGACAATAGCACAACTCCGCAAGATACATCAATAAGTTCTAGCTCTGCATATTCCCTCTCTAGCCAACAAAACCCCATCACAATAGGGGTAGGTATAAAAAGCAGACCAAACTCTGCAGACCAGCAGACTGCAGACCAGCAGACTGCAGACCAAAGGAGTATAAAAAGCAGACCCAGTCCCTGCAGACTGTATATACAATATTGATTTAGAAGACACTATTACATAATATTGGATATTGCGAGATAGTAGAAGTGACATGGAGTTATTAGCAGAGAATATGGTAATTTGATCAGAATTGGTACATCACCAGGTGTATACTGGACACTTTATACTACAGAAGTTTTTTACTATTGAAGTTATTTGATCATAAATGTTTTTTCATTTTGTTGTTGTTTTATTTTTGAGTTTTGTGTGTGTGTGTGTGTGTTTTTTTTTTTTTTTTTTTTCTTTTGCTGTTTTTACTTTTTATTTATTTTTTGCAGTGGGGGTGATTTATAAAGGTGAATTTTTAGCACAGTACTTCTTAAGTAAAATCTACTTTATGCAGAAACCTGACTGTCTTCATTTTCCCTTCTTGAAAGTCTAGTTTTTTTCATTTGAAAAGAAGAGTTTGTAAGTCAAATAAGAATTTAGCCTTTTCTTAGGAATCAGCACTTTGAAACTTGTGGACCGCATTCTGCAGACTATTGTTTTGAATTCTTCAGACCAACTTTACATCTTGTATTAGTTGTGAAGAGGCTAAAACAAATAAATCACTTCTTATTGTGTATAAGTAAGACTTTGCTCATACACCATTAACATACCAGTAGTACCCTACACTATTTTGTCTAACATAGAATATAGACAAGCTACAACAACAACAACATAGTTTGTCTTTTAAAGGGATGATAACTAGTAAGGTGAGAAACATGTTGACCCAAAAAATGTATGGACCATTCTAAGTAAAGAGAGGACCAAAAACTAAATGTGATTTTCTTAAATCTCGTAAACTTAAAATTAAAAATATGTTTAAATTTAGTATTATTTTTAGCAAAATTCATGGATTAACCCCATAAATCACTTCATACTGTGTGAAAAATATTGTGGACCATATTCTGCAGACCACAGTTTTGAATTCTGCAGACCAAGTTGACATCTTGTATAAAGGATAAACTCCCATAAATCTCTTCATACTGTGTATCAACTTACAGGCTACAATAACAACAACAATTCAAATCTTTCATTATGTAGAAATCTTGATTGTGATGTTTCCAATTTGGTTATAAATATTGTTCTTTTTAGTAGTTTGTTCTCTATGGATTTGGCACTGTTCCAAAAGAGTATTATGCCCATATAGAATTTGCCAAAATCCCAACTTTATTTGGAACTAAAAGGGCAGGCAACAACAACAACAACAACAATTCAAATCTTTCTTTATGTAGAAATCTTGATTATGATGTTTCCAAATTGGTTATAAATATTGTTCTTTGCAGCAGTTTGTCTATTAAGGGGACAATACCAAGTGAGGTGAGAAACCTGTTGACCAAACAATTTGTTGACTATTAGTAAGAAAAGAGAGGACCAAAAACTAATTGTGATTTTCTTCAATAATAAACACTTTAAAGAAGTAAAAAATTGTTCTTATAGGACTTGTATAGTATTTTTAGCAATATTCATCTGAAAATGTTTAATGGAGATACTTTTAATAAGAATCAACACTGTATAATATTGTGGACCACATTCTGCAGACCACTGTTTTGTATTCTGCAGACCAAGTCGACATCTTGTATAAAGGATTAAATCCCCATAAATCACCTCATACTGTTTATTACCTTATTGTTCTCTATTGATTTGGCACTGTTCCAAAAGAGTATTATGCCCAAACAGAATTTGCCAAAATCCCAACTTTATTTGGAATTAAAAGGGCAGGCAACAACAACAACAACAACCATTCAAATCTTTCTTTATGTAGAAATCTTGATTATGATGTTTCCAATTTGGTTATAAATATTGTTCTTTGCAGCGGTTTGTCTATTAACCCATTCCAACCCAGCAAAATTTTAGACTGGTCCAAATTGAGAGAAGCTGCAATCGACAATTTCAAGTTGATGGAATTTTGAATTTTTTCGTCTTTTTGGATAAAAAACATTGTGGATAATGAAGAAATTGCTTGATACAAGCAATTTCTTCATTTTCCACAATGTTTTCCAAAGTTTTTTTCTTGAGGGGCGTAAAAAGGAGGGATTAAGTTGGAATTGGTTAAGGGGACAATACCAAGTGCGGTGAGAAACCTGTTGACCCAACAATTTGTTGACTATTGTAAGAAAAGAGAGGACCAATAACAAATTGTAATTTTCTTCAATATTAAACACTTTAAAGAAGTAAAAAATTGTTCTAAAAGGACTTGTATAGTATTTTTAGCAATATTCATCTGAAAATGTTTAATGAAGATACTTTTAATAAGAATCAACACTGTATTATATTGTGGGCCACATTCTGCAGACCACTGTTTTGTATTCTGCAGACCAAGTTGACATCTTGTATAAAGGATTAAATCCCCATAAATCACTTCATACCGTGTATAACCTTATTGTTCTCTATGGATTTGGCACTGTTCCAAAAGAGGATTATGCCCAAACAGAATTTGTCAAAATCCCAACTTTATTTTGAACTAAAAGGGCAGGCAACAACAACAACAACAATTCAAATCTTTCCTTAAGTAGAAATCTTGATTATGATGTTTCCAATTTGGTTATAAATATTGTTCTTTGCAGCAGTTTGTCTTTTAAGGGGACAATACAAAGTGAGGTGAGAAACCTGTTGACCCAACAATCTATTGACTATTGTAAGAAAAGAGAGGACCAAAAAACTAATTGTGATTTTCTTCAATATTTAACACTTTAAAGAAGTAAAAAATTGTTCTAAAAGGACTTGTATAGTATTTTTAGCAATATTCATCTGAAAATGTTTAATGGAGATACTTTTAATAAGAATCAACACTGTATTATATTGTGGGCCACATTCTGCAGACCACTGTTTTGTATTCTGCAGACCAAGTTGACATCTTGTATAAAGGATTAAATCCCCATAAATCACTTCATACTGTGTATTACCTTATTGTTCTCTATGGATTTGGCACTGTTCCAAAAGAGTATTATGCCCATACAGAATTTGCCAAAATCCCAACTTTATTAGGAACTAAAAGGACAGGCAACAACAACAACAACAATTCAAATTTTTCTTTACGTAGAAATCTTGATTATGATGTTTCCAAATTTAGTTATAAATATTGTTCTTTGCAGCAGTTTGTCTATTAAGGGGACAATACCAAGTGCGGTGAGAAACCTGTTGACCCAACAATCTGTTGACTATTGTAAGAAAAGAGTGGACCAAAAACAAATTGTGATTTTCTTCAATATTAAACACTTTAAAGAAGTGAAAATGTTCAAAAAGGAAATGTTTAGTATTTTGAGCAATATTCATGTCATAAGGTATGATCTAGATATCTTTGGATAAGAATCAACACTGTATTATATTGTGGACTGTATTCTGCAGACCACAGTTATGAATTCTGCAGACCAAGTTGACATCTTGTATAATGGGTTAACCCCCATAAATCACTTCTTACTGTGTATCAACTTATTGTTCTCTATGGATTTGTCACTGTTCCAAAAGATTATTACGCCCATTCAGAATTTGCCCATTCCCAACTTTATTTTGACCTAAAAAGGGCAGGCAACAACAACAACAATTCCATTCATTCCTGATGTAGAAATATTTAATATGATGTTTCCAATAGGATTATAAATATTATTCTTTGCAGCAGTTTGTCTATTAAGGGGATAATAACTGGTTAGGTGAGAAAAATGTTGACCTCAAAATGTGTGGACCATCGTGAGTAAAGAGAGGACCAAAAACCAAATGTGATTTTCTTCAATATCAAACACTTTAAAGAAGTAAAAAAATGTTCAAATAGGAAATGATTAGTATTTTGAGCAATATTCATGTGAAAAGGTATGATCTAGATATCTTTTAATAAGAATAAACACTGTATACTATTGTGGACCACATTCTGCAGACCACTGTTTTGTATTCTGCAGACCAAGTTGACATCTTGTAAAAAGGATTGACCCCCATAAATCACTTCAAACTGTATATCAACTTATTGTTCTCTATGGATTTGGCACTGTTCCAAAAGAGTATTATGCTCATACAGAATTTGCCTATGCCCAACTTTATTTGGAACTAAAAAGGACAGGCTAGAACAACAACAACAATTCAAATCTTTCCTTTTGCAGAAATATTGAATATGATGTTTCCAATTTGGTATTAAATATTATTCTTTTCAGCATTTGTCTATTAAGGGGACAATAACTGGTGGGTGAGAAACCTGTTGACCCAACAATCTGTTGACTATTGTGAGAAAAGAGAGGACCAAAAAACCAATTGTGGTTTTCTTCAAAGTCAAACAATTTAAAGAAATCAAAAAAATTCATTTTCAAATAGGATTTGTTTAGTATTTTTAGCAATACTCATGTGAAAAGGTATGATCTAGATATCTTTTAACAAGAATCAACACTGTATAATATTGTTGACCGTATTCTGCAGACCACTGTTTTGAATTCTGCAGACCAAGTTGTCATCTTGTATAATGGGTTAACCTCCATAAATCACTGCATACTGTGTATCAACTTATTGTTCTCTATGGATTTGTCACTGTTCCAAAAGAGTATTAGACCCATGCAGAATGTGCCCATTCCTAACTTTATTTGGACCTAAAAAGAGCAGGCAACAACAACAACAATTCCAATCAGTCCCTATGTAGAAACAATTGATTATGATGTTTCCAAAAGGGTTATAATATTATTCTTTGCAGCAGTTTGTCTATTCAGGGGACAATAACTGGTAAGGTGAGAAAAATGTTGACCTCAAAATGTGTGGACCATTGTGCAAAAAGAGAGGACCAAAAACCAAATGTGATTTTCTTCAATATCAAACACTTTAAAGAACTGAAAAAAATTTCAAATAGGAAATGTTTAGTATTTTGAGCAATATTCATGTGAAAAGGTATGATCTAGATATCTTTTAATAAGAATCAACACTGTATAATATTGTGGACCACATTCTGCAGACCACTGCTTATAATTCTGCAGACCAAGTTGACATCTTGTATAAAGGATTCACCCCCATAAATCACTTCATACTGTGTATCAACTTAATGTTCTCTATGGATTTGGCACTGTTCCAAAAGAGTAATATGCACATACAGAATGAGCCCCATTCCCAACTTTATTTTGAACTAAAAAAGACAAGATTCAACACTGACAACATTTACAATTATTCCTGAAGTAAAAATATTGAATATGATGTTTCCGAATTGGTAATAAATATTGTTCTTTGCAGCATTTTGTCTATTAAGGGGATAATAACTAGGGAAATCATCGAATACTTCTCTTTTAAACTAAAAGGTCAATTTTGACCAAAATTGATATGTATATTCTTTGGAACTTGTTCATGGAATCATGATATTGCAAAACATCTGGAGCTGGGCAGGCTTGGCTTATCGGACTTGGAGAAATTATTAACTAATTCCCATGTGAGCAATTTATGGCCATTTTTTGCCTTCTCTTCTAAATTGAAGATACTAAATGTGACAGGTACTACATTTGACTTTGTCATGTGTAAGAAGTACAAGTAGAAGTGATGACATGATGCAGCATATTACATGTCTGACAGTTCACATGTCTGGTTCACAGGTGTCCAAGACCAACTGCAGGTGTCACAAGTGAAATTAAAGAGCTACAGCCATTAGGTGAAGCTTTACATATTTAACCCATTCCCACACAACCAAATTTTAGAATGGTCCAAATTGAAAGAATCTGCAGATGACAATTTCAATTTGATGGAATTTTAAATGTTTTCATCTTTTTGGATAGAAAATTTGTGGATAATGAAGAAATTGCTTGTAACAAGCAATTTCTTCATTTTCCACAATGTTTTCTAAAGCTATTTTATTGAGGGGCGTAAAAAGGGTGGATTGAGTTGGAATGGGTTAAGATGCGATTCATTCCTTTAAAACACTCTTAAATTTTTCAGAAAGGATTATTGTCGTCATATTTGAGTTTTACAATTTTTAGTGTCAATATTTGTAACAATTTTACATATCAGAGTTTATAGTGGATATATTTCGGTCTAAGTGCACAACTATGGCTCTTGTCTTTGGACACAGTCAGATGTAGTACATGCACCAGTACTTGGATACTGATGATATCATTACTTTAGCTTTTCCTGGGTATAAGGTCAGAGACTTCTTACAAGAGCAGATTATCTTCGACCTCATTCCTTCTGTTCAGGTATGTATTTGTTTATAACGAATGGTATGTTGGTGAAAATACATTTGTGATAATGAAATGCTGATTACTTAAGTACCAGATAAAACTCTATTGAGAATTTCTTACACCCTAAGTATGTTCTCAGAAACATTTTGAAAAAAAGGTAAAACTTGCTTATATCAAGCTATTTTTCCTTTTCTTGTGATGGTTCTTATCCCTTTATAACACTTATTTTTCACTTTTACAGCGCAAGAATTGTTGTCTGCTAGTTCTGTAATTTGGGACACTCAAAAATAATGTTATTTGGTTACTAAATCTAAATGATAAGAACATCTCTTTTTTCCACAATGTATTTTTCTCTTAGCTGCCTTTAACCCATTCCCACATAAACCTACATGCTTACATGTAACTATGGAAAATATTGTGAAAAAAGAAGAAATTGCTTGTAACAAGTGATTCCCTTTTTTCTCACAATGCTTACATCTCATGTGGCCCCTATTTTCAATTTAAACCAAATATGTTTTATTGCCTGCTATCTCATTGAATTTTGACAAGTCTAAGATTTTGTGTTTGGGAATCAGGTTAATCCAAACCAATCAAATAAGTGTATGCAAACTTTGTATTTATTGTCAGATAGAGCTGGGACAGGTAAAAAATTCGTACTCGGGTCCCCATGTACCAAATGTTAAAAAACCCTTAAACCTATTTACACACACATTTTTAGACTGATCCAAATTGAGAGGAGTTGTGGACAACAATTCAGGGTTAATGAAATTTCAAATCTTTTTCAATTCTATTGGTAAATAAATTGGGTGAAATTAAGACATTGCTTCTTTCAAGCAATTCCTTCAAATAGTTTTTCCTTTAGGTTTCAAAAGGCGTTAATAAGTTCTTCTAAATTTGGGTGTTCAGAACAACAAACTTATGATATCAATATAAGTTGAACCTAGATCTCATTCATTCAGGCTTGTTTACATCACCCAAGAAATAAAACAATAGAAAACATTTTGGGAAAAGAAGGTATTGTTTTAACAAATTTCTCCTAAGTTTTCTTCTGAAAAAGACATTTTACTTTTTATTTCCATCTGTGAATGACAAATTACATGTGTAACTATTGCATTTTTCCCCAACTAGAAATCATACTCAATACTCAAGAATAGAAAAAATCTTTTATTACCTATTGAACAAACCAGGCTAGGCAAGATATGCTCAACTCATAACCACACAAGAAAGTTATACACTTATCCCATTTGAAAGAAGTTGGAGATGATATTTTTTTGGATGATGAAATTTTACAAATCTGTGTCTTTAGAAAACACTGTGGATAATAAAGAAATTACTTGATCTTCAATTTCACTAATGATTCCAAAACATCTGTCCTGAAGGGCGTTAAAAAATGGGATTTGTGGAAATGGGTTCAATAAGATTATCATAATGAAAAATGCCATTGTCTAGAAAGAAATGGGCATATCACTCAATTGTGCTGTGACTGGGGTAAATTCTGTATGGGCATAATACTCTTTTGGAACAGTGCCAAATCCATAGAGAACAATAAGGTAATACACAGTATGAAGTGATTTATGGCAGTTAATCCTTTCTACAAGATGTCAACTTAGTCTGCAGAATACAAAACAGTGGTCTGCAGAATGTGGTCCACAATATTATACAGTGTCGATTCTGATTAAAAGTATCTCCATTAAACATTTTCAGATGAATATTGCTAAAAATACTATACAAGTCCTATTAGAACAATTTTTTACTTTTTTAAAGTGTTTAATATTGAAGAAAATCACAATTGGTTTTTGGTCCTCTCTCTTCTTACAATGGTCCACATATCATTTGGTCAACAGGTTTCTAACCTCACTTGGTATTGTCCCCTTAATAGACAAACTGCTGCAAAGAATAATATTCATAACCAAACATTGTAAACTTCACAATCAAGATTTCTGCAAAAGGAAAGATTTGAATTGTTGTTGTAGCCTGCCCTTTTTAGTTCCAAATAAAGTTGGGAATGAGGCAAATTCTGTATGAGCATAAAACTCTTTTGGAACAGTGCCAAATCCATAGAGAACAATACGTTGATACACAGTATGAAGTGATTTATGGCAGTTAATCCTTTATACAAGATGTAAACTTGGTCTGCAGAATACAAAACAGTGGTCTGCAGAATGTGGTCCACAATATTATACAGTGTTGATTCTTATTAAAAGTATCTCCATTAAACATTTTCAGATGAATATTGCTAAAAATACTATACAAGTCCTATTAGAACAATTTTTTACTTCTTTGAAGTGATTCATATTGAAGAAAATCACAATTGGTTTTTGGTCCTCTCTTTTCTTTCAATAGTCAACAAATTGTTGGGTCAACAGGTTTCTCACCTCACTTGGTATTGTCCCCTTAATAGACAAACTGCTGCAAAGAACAATATTTATAACCAAATTGGAAACATCATAATCAAGATTTCTACATAAAGAAAGATTTGAATTGTTGTTGTTGTTGTTGCCTGCCCCTTTTAGTTCCAAATAAAGTTGGGATTTTGGAAAATTCTGTATGGGCATAATACTCTTTAGGAACAGTGCCAAATCCATAGAGAACAATAAGGTAATACACAGTATGAATAGATTTATGGGGATTTAATCCTTTATACAAGATGTCAACTTGGTCTGCAGAATACAAAACAGTGGTCTGCAGAATGTAGTCCACAATATTATACAGTGTTGATTCTTATTAAAAGTATCTTCATTAAACATTTTCAGATGAATATTTTTAAAAATACTATACAAGTCCTATAGAACAATTTTTTACTTCTTTAAAGTTAATATTGAAGAAAATCACAATTGGTTTTTGGTCCTCTCTTTTCTTACTATAGTCAACAAATTGTTGGGTCAACAGGTTTCTCACCTCACTTGGTATTGTCCCCTTAATAGACAAACTGCTGCAAAGAACAATATTTATTACCAAATTGGAAACATCATAATCAAGATTTCTACGTAAAGAAAAGTTTGAATTGTTGTTGTTGTTGCCTGCCCTTTTAGTTCCAAATAAAGTTGGGATTTTGGGAAATTCTGTAAGGGAATAATACTCTTTTGGAACAGTGCCAAATCCATAGAGAACAATAAGGTAATACACAGTATGAAGTGATTTATGGGGATTTAATCCTTTCTACAAGATGTCAACTTGGTCTGCAGAATACAAAACAGTGGTCTGCAGAATGTAGTCCACAATATTATACAGTGTTGATTCTTATTAAAAGTTTCTCCATTAAACATTTTCAGATGAATATTTTTAAAAATACTATACAAGTCCTTTTAGAACAATTTTTTACTTCTTTAAAGTGTTAAATATTGAAGAAAATCACAATTTGTTTTTGGTCCACTCTTTTCTTACAATAGTCAACAGATTGTCGGGTCAACAGGTTTCTCACCGCACTTGGTATTGTCCCCTTAATAGACAAACTGCTGCAAAGAACAATATTTATAACCAAATTGGAAACATCATAATCAAGATTTCTACATAAAGAAAGATTTGAATGGTTTTTGTTGTTCTTGTTGTTGTTGCCTGCCCTTTTAGTTCCAAATAAAGATGGGATTTTGGCAAATTCTGTATGGGCATAATACTCTTTTGGAACAGTGCCAAATCCATAGAGAACAAACTGCTACAAAGAACAATATTTATAACCAAATTGGAAACATCATAATCAAGATTTCTACATAATGAAAGATTTGAATTGTTGTTGTTATTGTAGCCTGTAAGTTGATACACAGTATGAAGAGATTTATGGGAGTTTATCCTTTATACAAGATGTCAACTTGGTCTGCAGAAATTAAAACTGTGGTCTGCAGAATATGGTCCACAATATTTTTCACACAGTATGAAGTGATTTATGGGGTTAATCCATGAATTTTGCTAAAAATAATACTAAATTTAAACATATTTTTAATTTTAAGTTTACGAGATTTAAGATCACAATTAGTTTTTGGTCCTCTCTTTACTTAGAATGGTCCATACATTTTTTGGGTCAACATGTTTCTCACCTTACTAGTTATCATCCCTTTAAAAGACAAACTATGTTGTTGTTGTTGTAGCTTGTCTATATTCTATGTTAGATAAAATAGTGTAGGGTACTACTGGTATGTATGGTGTATGAGCAAAGTCTTACTTATACACAATAAGAAGTGATTTATTTGTTTTAGCCTCTTCACAACTAATACAAGATGTAAAGTTGGTCTGAAGAATTCAAAACAATAGTCTGCAGAATGCGGTCCACAAGTTTCAATGTGCTGATTCCTAAGAAAAGGCTAAATTCTCATTTGACTTACAAACTCTTCTTTTCAAATGAAAAAAACTAGACTTTCAAGAAGGGAAAATGAAGACAGTCAGGTTTCTGCATAAAGTAGATTTTACTTAAGAAGTACTGTGCTAAAAATTCACCTTTATAAATCACCCCCACTGCAAAAAATAAATAAAAAGTAAAAACAGCAAAAAAAAAAAAAAAACAAAAAAAAAACCACACACACACACACACAAAACTCAAAAATAAAACAACAACAAAATGAAAAAACATTTATGATCAAATAACTTCAATAGTAAAAAACTTCTGTAATATAAAGTGTCCAGTATACACCTGGTGATGTACCAATTCTGATCAAATTACCATATTCTCTGCTAATAACTCCATGTCACTTCTACTATCTCACAATATCCAATATTATGTAATAGTGTCTTCTAAATCAATATTGTATATACAGTCTGCAGGGACTGGGTCTGCTTTTTATACCCCTTTGGTCTGCAGTCTGCTGGTCTGCAGTCTGCTGGTCTGCAGAGTTTGGTCTGCTTTTGATACCTACCCTCACAATAGGCACTACAATTCCTGTACCTACCTCGCAAGAAGATGAAAGTGAAAAATATCCTAATTTTAAATGTAAAAGTAACTGGGACCCACCGAAACAATCTGTTGGACTAGAAACATTCATACATAATGTAGAATCTGACATAGCTTTAAATCAACTGTCTTCTAGATCCAAGGAAAATTTGACAAAGCCTGAGAAACAAGCACTTCGATCACTGAAAAATAATAATGACATCATTATAAAACCCGCCGACAAAGGGTCTGCAGTGGTTGTCATGGATAGAGAACACTATATATCAGAAGCAGAGCGACAACTTAAAGACACGAACTTCTACAAGCAATTGAACAGAGATCCTACTTTAGAATACCAAGAAAAAGTAACTGAAACACTAAACAAAATGTTGGACTCCGGAATTATCAGTGAGGACAATTTCGAATACTTGTCAGTACAGAATCCACGGGCGGGCAGATTTTACCTCCTACCCAAAATTCACAAGCCTGGCAATCCCGGAAGACCCATTGTGTCAGCTAATGGTCATCCCACTGAACGTATATCAGAATTTGTCGACTTTCACCTCAGGCCTCATGTTCAAGAATTACCATCATTTGTAAAAGACACCACTGACTACCTCAGTAAAATTGAATCTCAAAATGTTCCGAGTGAGACGTTGTTGGTTTCCATGGACGTGACATCACTTTATACAAATATACCACACGAAGATGGTATTCAAGCCTGCAAGGAAGTTTGGAACACAAGGGTTGTCAAAGATCCACCAACAGATACGTTGGTGGAATTGCTCTTACTAATCCTTAAGTGCAACAACTTCGAGTTTAATGGCAAGCACTACCTTCAAATACAAGGTACGGCTATGGGTACAAAGATGGCACCCTCCTACGCCAATATCTTCATGGGTCGTCTGGAACGCCAACTACTTATGGCAGTACCACATCAGCCTTTTTCATGGCTAAGATTCATCGACGACATAGACATGAAGTGGTGTCACGACATGGAAAAATTGAATGAATTCAAAACAATTGCCAACAATTTTCATCCGTCAATAAAGTTTACCTTTGAAGTTTCTAATGAACAACACATTTTCTTAGATACAGTATCACGTCTGAATGGAAATGAGCTCATTGTAGATCTGTATTCAAAACCTACAGACAAACACCAATACTTGCTCCCTACTAGCTGCCACCCAAGGCACTGTTGGAGAAACATTCCTTACAGCCTAGCCCTTCGGATTCGTAGAATCTGCACACATGAGCACTCGTTTGAACAACGCTCGAGAGAGTTATCAGAGCACTTAATAAACAGAGGTTACCCCAAAAATATCGTGTCTTCCTCAATCGCAAGAGCTTCCACTGCCAAGCGAGAGGATCTCTTGTTAAAGACTAAAGTTGTACAGCAATCAAACAGAATCCCTTTTGTTCTGACATACCATCCAGACTTGCCAAACGTAAACTCAATTATAGAAAAACACTGGTCCAAGATTGAGTCATCCAGCAAACTCAGTAAAATGTTTCCTGAGAAACCAGTTGTCGCCTACCGCAAACCTAAGTCACTTCGAGACTTCTTGGTACGAGCCAAAGTAGGCATTGTTACAACAAACAACTCTCTTGGAAATTCTGGACCGTGTAATGCACCTAGATGTCAGACGTGCAATATCATGCATGACACGCAGACTTTCAAATCTCGTCTTGGCGCTGTTTCCTCAGTCAAGGGTACACACACCTGCAAAACTGCAAATGCAGTGTATCTAATGACGTGCACCATATGCAACAAACAATATGTTGGCGAAACCAAACAGCAGATAAACAAACGTATGAATTTGCACAGATCTGACTGGAAAACACGTAGATTCAATAGATCTCCAGTTGCAGAACATTTTAGCGAAGTCGGCCATTCATTTAACGATGTTATCCTGTGTTGCATTGAAGCAAACAGTAAATGGTCCGACAAACAACGCAAATCTCGGGAGACCTATTGGATCAGGCGTCTTAACACGATCCACCCCTTTGGGATTAATAAAAACGACATATAATCATCTAGGGCAAATTAGATCCGCACATCAACCCATAGGTTGACCTGCAATTGTCCGCCAGCCGATCAAAATAAGATTTTTCATCCATTCTTTCAGTTGTCATTGAACCCCTGATGAAGAAACTTTTAGTTTCGAAAGCGCTGGGGTTATAACTTGATAATCCATATATTTTACACTGTTTGAATACAATTTATCCCACATTTATTTAAACTATTTAGTATTCTTGCATCCTCAGGGATCCAGTGTTTTAGAAAGAAATTGCGTTGGTATTTTGTTTTCTTTCTCTTATATATATATATATATATATATATATATATATATATACTGCCCAACTCCCCTTTCGGGTATTACTGGCAGGTGCGCGTATCTCTCTGTTAATTTAATGATCTGTCAAGAAATACCATTAGTATATATATTTTTTTTTTATCAAAATTGACTCAAGGTTTATGAGGAGGTAGAACATTTCTCTAAGCCGGTGTTAAAATATACTTTGATATGAAGAATGTTACATGATGGAAAGTCGATTGGAGAAAAATTCATGTAATTTCAGGGGAAAAGTCATTAATAAATTAACAACTACAACTACAAAGTTTTTGTATCATTGTTTGGGGGAAAAGATCACGTATCAGTGTACGCATTGTGTAGTTAAGAGATTTCGGTACTTTTATACTACACATATTCTATTCGTTAAATAAACGACTCATTGCCATATTTTGAGCTATAAACCCAGACAGCATAGTTTAAACGATATCTCCTATTTAAATTGATTAAAAAAAACCTGAGTGTCCTCGTCTATTCCTGAGTTAAGGGATGGTATTATATTGTTTTCAGGAATTTGGAAACGGCAAAAATTAACCACACTGTATGAATTCGCGAAGCAGATTCATACATAAGTGTGAATAGGTTTTCCGTTTCTTACCTCCGTGAAAACAAACAAACAAACAAAATAATATTCAGGCACTTCATTTCTTATAATTTGATGACACCAGCCGAAACAAAAACGTAAATTTTACTAATTTTGAGAAATCATTGTGGAACTACTTTGTGCGCATGCATATAAAATAGTTGTGCACTCAAACATGTTTCATCGAGGTGCGAAACCAATTATTCAGCCAACCCGAACCGGTTTTGATAGACAAAACCAAAAAATAAATTACACCGAAATTAAGTTGACAATTTTCCTTCATCTCAGCTAGGTCGTCAAGCGCAGTGATGGAAAGTCAGCTTTCGGAAGGAAATAGATTAATTATCAAAATATGCGTGCAAGGTTATCAAACTCATTTGCGTGCAACAATTTGAAATATGCTTTACATATTTCTTTTTAAATCCATTCCCAAACAACAAAATATTAGACTGGTCCAAATTGAAAAAAAGATGCAAACGACAATTTCAAGCTGGTGGAAATTCAATTTATTTTCGCCTTTTTGGATAGAAACCATTGTGCATAGTGAAGAAATTACCTGATACAAGCAATTTCTTCATTTTCCACAACGTTTTCCAAATTTTGTGTGTGTGTGTCTTGTGGTGTAAAATGGCGGGTTAGTGTGGGAATAGGATAAAAAATGGTTTCGGTCGGTTTCATTTACCCGACACTAGAACTTTATGCTGAATATTTAATTAGCCCATGATTATTAATCCGACGATACTTCAGCAAGTATCGTTCACATGCTTATGTTACGGAAGCCCTTACACTAAACAAACTACATAACTTCTCTTGTGATGAAAAGTGTTATAGAGGTGAAAGCGAAATAGGTAGAGCACCTGTCTGTTAAACAAACATATTTCCAAACGAATTTAAAATACTTCGCTTTTTTCTAAACTTATTACAATTGTTTTAATGAATGGTGGTAAGCAGTGAGTAGATACTGTTTAAATAAAGCAAAAGAAAATTTATCTGTGTGAGGCAATCTAGTGGCACAAATCACGAAATGAAAAGAAAGAATGATAAAGATAAAATAAGATGCAAACACGAACTCTCACTATTCAATTCGGCGGCAATATCTAATGATAATTTACTAGTCAACTTAGCCAAGACTTAATTTCGCAGGTGGCAATCTAACATGATAATTATAGAGAAAATCACAAGGCAGCACGTGCTCTACAAAGACGAAATGATAGCATTCTAATTCTTTTCAATGGCAGGGGTCAGGATGAGGTTAAACTCTTTCAACAAAATTAGCCCTAAATCGCTCACCTGGGAATGATTTCTCTAAGTCTGAGAAGGCCAGTCCCGCAAAGAATTATTTCATAATTTCTCTAAGCCTGAGTAGCCCGGCTTGCCACGCCCGTTTATTGTTTTTATCTTTTTTTTTCATAATTACATTTTAAACAGGTTTGGAAAAGGACAATTGCCCAAACTTGCCCAATAGTTTAGTAGGAGAAGATTTTTAAAGAACTATTTCATAATCTCTCTAAGTTTGATAAGCCCCAACCTGCCAAGCCCCTTTTTTTGCGAATCAAAATTCACGAACAAATTTTTGGAAAGGGTCACCCAAGGAACATTGATGCCAAGTTTGGTTGAAAGTGGCACAATGGTTACTAAGGAGAAGGTTTTTTAAAGAATTGTTGACGATTTTCGACGCATGACGAACAACGGCACAGGGTAGTAAAAAAGCTATCATTGATCACGTTGTGCTCAGTTATGCTAAAAAGAAAAACTTTATACAAACTTGTTAAACACTGGTCGCTTAAAATTTGATTATCATAACAATTCTCACATTTGAACTAAGGACACATTTTCAAATCATAGCACAAATAACTTTCTTTATCGATACAGTGTCTGCCTCTGTATTTATGTGATTTAAGGTTACAATCAATCCTGCAAGAACGTTTGATTTGTTTGAATGGGGTTTTACGCCGCTTTCAACAATCTTTCAGTCATATCACGGAGGCTGGAGCACCTAACAATGGATTACTGGTATTTCTCACACCAGTTCTACCACTACACCCTTTCCTAGCCCCCAGCTGCTATCCCACTTAGGTCTACGATTATCGACCCATTTAGTCGGAAAGGGTGAGTTCCGCCGTCGGGGATCAAACCCAGGACCTCTAGATTGACAGTCCGACGCGCTACCACCTGTGCTATGACGACGGCACCCTGCTAGAACGGCCACCTCTTTTAAGCGACCACTTGCATTAAGTGACCACAATAACATCCCGTTTCAAAATTTAAAGCTGACATAAGAAGTGGTCGAATTTGCTAAAAGCATATCATAAATAAATCCAATGTTGTTGGGTGCCATTAGAATCGTCTCAGTTAGACCATTCTTATGAGTCCCAAAATCAACGGATTTTGCGAGAGTTCTGTAATAACTTTATCTATGCAATCGAAGCAATCTTTGATATACATGTATTTCACAAAAATGTTTTCTTAAGCGACTACTTTTTGTTCGTCCCTGGTGGTCGTTCAATACGAGATTTACTGAACTTTAGTGGGGCGTGTGCACCGGATATTGTCGTCTGATCGTATGTCACTTGTCAATGGCCAAATTCTCCATGCTCTTTCAAGAAGTTATAATCTATTAAGAACACGCTTCACAAGAAATGAATAGAATAGGGTGGGGGATTGTTTTCATGGTGGTATGAAACGAAAAAAAACTAACATTTATGTATGAATCCGCTTCGCGTATTCATACAATGTAATTAAGTTTTTCGTTTAATACCGCTAGGAAAACAAAAATATTCTATTCATCTCTTATATGATTTCAAAAAAGTTGAGTATTGATGCAGGTCGTATTATTCCTACGTTACACACAGCATTTGCCCATATACAAATCCCCTTTGTGACTTTAACCGAGATTTTTCAACCTTTCATCAATTAGAATAGTTATCATTAGGTTAATTTAGCATCAAGCGCGAATTGACCAGTCGCCAGCCCCGCCGACCCTCTCCGTCGGCCCTCGCCAATTGACTCCGATAGGAAATTCCACTTCGATTTTAACCGGCGTTATTTGAAAAATGTATGACTAGCAGCCCGTAACAAAAAAGTAGAAAGGTTGGTTGGTTGCCTAAACGTCGTAACTACAGTTTGAATAAGCTGTAGTTACTACGTTCAAGTTGTCAAACCAACAAACAAGGTTTCACGTAAATGGCGGCCAGTGTCGGAGTTCAAAGGAAACTTACAGACAAAATGAATTACTTTATTGGTCGATATTTTCTTTGATTGACAGCCACAGTTGATCAATCGACAGTCTGTGTTTATGATATACATGTATATAAAAAGCTGATCCGAACAAGAACTGAAAAATAATATGCATGGATCTAGACTTCTTACTAAAGGAGGGTTTAAACTGAAAACGTATCCGTATCATGAAATTATTTTGATTTCGAGATTTTTTTTTAAAAAAATATAAGTCAAATAATTTCCTGAGTGGTTGTCAAGAAAGATCTTCAAGATTGTACATCAATTTGAGACCGTTTGGGGAATATATAGAGCAAGTGAAGATTTATAAATTTCCGTTCACCGTACATTTCTAAATATATTGTCCATACATTAATCTGGCACCAAACATCTATTCGCCTTCTATTGATAAAAAGTTTGCTCTTTGAATTACTTTGGTATAACCCACTACCAGACCATAAAATTTTAGACTGGTCCTAATTGAAAGGAGTTGCAGACGACAATTTTAGGTTTATGAATTTTTTCAACTTTCTTGGTAGAAAACATTGTGTAAAATGAAGAAATTGCTTGTTACAAGCAATTTCTACATTTTACACAATGTTTTCCCAGTTGCTTATAAATTTTAATGCGTCCAAAAGAGCCACTGTTTGGGAATGATTGGTGCAATTTGGACTAGTCTTAAATGTTACAGTTTGGTAATAGGTTAAGGGCGATTATTAAGTTTATACGGTGAGAAAACCTTTACTAAGTTCTCAGAGCATTTTAAATCCACCTACTTACATTCGTAGTTATTCCTTGGCGGTTGCTGACAAACGGTGAAAGTGCCAAAACCGTCAAGAAAACGTCTTCCAAAAATGTTGTATAGTTTAAGTTTCGAGTAGATGTAGATAAAGGGATTATACCAAAGGAGCTTAACTGAAAGTATCAAGAGGTTTCACGAAAACGCAAGTCGTTAAACAAAACAAACCACTGGAACTTGAATCCTGTGCACTTAAAACACGAATATTTTCGACTTAACTTTATTCAATCAGTATATCTCTTTAACCCATTCCAACTCAATTCCTCCTTTTTACGCTCCTCAATAAAAAAAGCTTTTGAAAACATTATGGAAAATGAAGAAATTGCTTGGATCAAGCAATTTAATCATTTTCCACAATGTTTTATATCCAAAAAGACAAAAAAATTAAGATTCCATCAACTTTAAATTGTCGTCTGCAGCTTCTTTCAATTATGACTGGTCTAAAATTCCACTGTGTTGGAATGGGTTAATCCGGTGGCTCGAATGTTACAAGATGATTTTTACATCATGTTCATTCTGTTTGTTCCATTTTTGTCGGCTTCTCATGTGGATTATTTGAATGTCATGAAGGAAGATAATCGCATAGATAAACGTCTTCAAACAATAGAAGACAATATAGCTGAAGAAAGAATACAAAGGGAAGAGCATGTTCATAGTGTTCTAGATAATCTTTTATACCTAAACAAGAGCCGTCAGAGACGGATTATGCTCCTCGAACATAGTCCCGTCATAAAAAGTATAAAATAAAATAGAAAAGGTTTCTGACGGACCAATATACTGAGATGCGGCAAAATGCTCGCCCTAAACCGGGAAAAAATTAAGCGTACGACATTTGAGGTGTAACCTTGACCTTGGACATTTACTCATGTGGCAAGGGATTTTGAAATCCATCCGTATATGAAGGAGCTATGCTTTGGACATGCCTAATTTTAATGTTTTACCTTGAGCTGTGACTTTAAGCTTGGAGGTATCTGAAAGTATTTATCAAATGGTACATATACTCAGGATAGTAGAACAATTGTGTCAATTTATTTCGAAATCCTTCCATAATTTAAGGAGCTATGCTTCAGACATGCTTTATTGTAACCTCTGACCTTGGGCTGTGATTTTGACCTACGCTCTATCTGAAAATTTATTCAAATGGAACATCTACTCATGATAGAGAATAACTACGCCAAGTCATATTGAAAGCCATACAAAATTGAAGGAGCTGTGCTCTTATTATGCTTAATTTTAAAGTTTGACCTTGAGCTGTGACCTGACCCTATCTGAAAATATTTTTCGAGTGATACATCTACCCATGATAGAGAACAATTGTACAAACTTATTTCGAAATCCATCGATAATTGAAGAAGCTATGCTGTGAACGCGATCAGATATAATTTTTGACCTTGAACTGTTACCTTGACCTTTGAGCTATTCAAAAATGGGGGAAAGTGCGTCGGCGCAATATCATCAGGAGTTCATATGTAAAGTTTCATAAAATTTTGCCCAAGGGTTGTGGAGATACCAAGGCGGACGGTTGGAGGGAAAGATGGTTGGACGGACGGACAGACGAATCGGCGGCTATATGCTCGCCCTTCAGGGAGCATAAAACAATTCAGAAAAACTATGGGACCAACAAGGAAATCGGGGGCGTATGGGATGCCGGGAAAAATCACAAACTTTCATGAGACAAATCAACCATGCGTTTTCCAAAGATAAGGAGAGGAAACTAAGATTTCGACGAGATAACACACAAAAGCTTACGTCTGAGATCATGGAAAGATTCACTTCTGTTGAAAGACAGTCAAAAGATATTGTTACAATGACTTAAATGGCTAAAAACCCAAAATGAATTCATTCAAAAACCAAATCCTTATGTGACAAAGGGTGATCTTCCAACCATAATCAATGGAATTATATGGGTAACCAGGCGAATTTCAGCTGATATTGAAAGCAAAATGGAGAGAAAAAATCGAAACACATGTTGATGATATCGTAAAAACATATGAAAAGCTTCTTGGCAATTTAGCGAAATGCACCTGTCAAAACGATCACCGAAATCTTGGGAAATTTAGACGGCTCGTTGTCACAAAATTGACCACGAATGTAAATACTCCCTCAGACGTAAAATGTTTGGCAAACCTCATCGATAAGTAAAAGACTAAAAGACACTGATTTCATCGTTCATTGAGAATAAATATACCGGTTTATCAAAGAGTGGGGTTTACTGAAACGAAAGATCGCAATCTACGGGTTTATTGTGACAAGGTGACAGATTGGGGAGGCTGGGTCTTGTTTCAAAGAGGCAAGGACGGCTCTGTAGATTTCTGTCGCACATGGAATGAATATAAGCATGGTTTTGGGGACCTAGAGGGTGAATTTTGGTTAGGGCATGATAACTTTGGCCGAGATCACATAGGCATGTTGTCTAGATACGCGGAATACAACGAGTTTAGGATATCAGTCGGTGGCTCAATGTATGAACCAAACGGCGCTTATTATGGCAACGCTGCAGTTTCTCTATGAATTCATAACAAATGATTTTTTTTCTACCAAAGATTCGGATAATGAAAAGCATGAACATCATAACTGACCAATCGCTGGCCCCGCCCACTGACTAATTTGGCGCCAACCATTGACTCCTACAGGAAGTTCCAGTTCGATTTTTAACGGTGATATTTTCCAGGATTTATGGCTAGTAACATGTGTAGAATATAAGTAGAATGCCGGGTTTGCGACCTAAACCTGTAGAATATAGGTAGAATGGTTGGCGACTTAAACATCGTAACTACAGCTTATTCAAGCTGCAGTTACGACGTTTAAGTCGCCAAATCAACAAAATTATTCACCAAAATGGCAGCCAATGTTGGAGTTCAAACTGAACTTCCAGTCTAAATGAATTATTTCATTGGTTGACTGATTATTTAATTGACATCGTGATTGGTCAACTGCACTTTGGGTTGGAAAATGGCGCTTGGTGGCTAAGAAGTTGTTCTAATGTTCACTTAAATAGTAGATATCGGTTCCATGGTTTTGTACAGCGCATGGGCCCTTCGAGAATCACTTGGATTCGCTGGGAGGATAAGAGGGACAATGGAGATTATTACGCACTAACTTTCTCGGAGATGAAATTCCGGTAGAAATTTGATTACACGGTTTTGAAATAGTTCTCTATAATTGACCAATGAATCTGGAATTAAACTTTGAACTCCAACAATAGCCGCCATTTATGTCAAGAATTTTCCTTGGTTTGGAGTTTTAAGCTGTAGTTACGACGTTTAGGTCGCCAACCATCCACTACTGGCCACAAAATTTTGCAAAATAACGCAGTGTAAATCGAAATGGAACTACCTGTCGTCGTCAATGGGCGGGTCCAACATAGTAAGTGGACGGGGTCAGGGATTGGTCAGTTCTTGTGAATAGACAGAAAAATCTTTTAATTGCATCCGAGTGTATCACTAGACAAATTTGCATCAAATGCAAAATAACATGTAATAACGAAAATACTTCTGGTTCACCAAATGAACTTAAAAAATGTTAAGAGCAAAGAAACACAAACGGTCTGCGCTCGCTTGCGCGCGCGCACACACACACACACTAACATTCACCTCCCCCCGAAAATTACAAAGTTTTTCTTTTAAAGTGTAAAGTTAGCTTATTGTTATATATTTTGCTCAGCAAAAATTAAGGAACAAGAGGGAAAGAATGGTCCTAAATTGCTCAACTGAATTTCATTTACCAGTGGATGGATGTTCAAAGAATTCGCTGCATGAATGGGCAAATCCTAATTTCAACATTTTACTCATGTGATTCCTGCCAAGTCTGGTTGAAATTGGTCCTTGGTTAGGGGAAGAAGATGTTTAAAGATTTCAAACTAAAATAAACAAGTCCCATATTATAGGACCTGTCAAAATTTTACTTACAATTTCGAGAAGGGCCGCCCATTGAATATTGCTGCAAAGTTTGGATGAAAGTGGTCAAGTGATGGGGAGGATGTTTAAAGAAAAACACATAGCTTTGCCCATATTTTGAACCTATCAAAAAAAATACGAACAAGTTTTGAGAAGGGACATCAAAGAAATGTATGTCATACATAGGCCTATTAACGAGCCCCTTATATGTGTTACATGAACTTGTATCATTCGTTTGACAAGTTTTGGAGAAGGGCCTACCAGGGAACAATTTAGCCAGGTTTAGTTGAAAGGTTGAATGGTTTTTAGAAGGGTCACCATAAGAAAATTCCCACGAAGACCGGTTCCAATTGGCCTAGTCGATATGCAGAAGATCCTTAGATTTCAAAATAGAAGTAATCCAGACCAATTCTATTAATAAACGAACAAGTATTGAGAAGGTTACCAAAGGAACATTCCTGCATAGTTTGGTTGAAATTGGTCTCGTATTTAGGGAGGAGAAGATTAAATTGTGAAAAAAAGCCAGGCTATTCCACTCCGATATTTATGGACGTGTAAGAATATCATGACAAAGTTTTGGGTAAGGTTGTCCATGAGACATTACAGCCAAATTTGGTTGATCCAGTATCGTGAAAATATCGTGAAAGTATGGTATAAATATCGTAAAAATATCGTGTAAAAATGGACTTTATTCACTTTTGGAACAACAACGGTTAGATACAAGCCAAATTTCGAATCGACAACCGTTGTCGATTCGAAATTTGGCTTGTATCTATTCTTTATGCCCGTCCACATTTTTCTTTTTGATCCTAAATCATTGGTAATTAATGCATGGAACATAAATAGGTCACCAATTTCGATAATTTACGTATTCGGTAGGTGTCAATAATAAATTGATCGTTCAAATTATAAATTTAGAAAATTTTGAACTCTAACATAAATGTTATGCAGTTTTGTTGGTTTAGAAATTTAAACGTCGTAACCATCGTTCTTATTTTGATGTTTTTGCTCTCTGCTAAAGGTATTTCTCCTATCATTTTTTAAACTTCATTGGTGGATAGGTCTCGTTTGAAAAATATCAGTCCACAAGAACCATTGTGTGCTATATAGAGTCATCAAACGTCACAAGTGGATAGATCTTATCAATGAGAATGCTATGTGGTTCTACCTTGCATAATTTTGAGTAATGTTCCACACACAAAAAAAAACAAGTTTGAAAGTAAACGAAAGGCAGTAACTCAAAAATTATGATTGCAGATTTCAGGTTGTTGTGTATTGCCAATTCTCATTGATAAGATCTATCCACTCCTGACGTTTCATGATTCTACCTTGCATACTTTTTGAGTAATGCTACATATAAAAAGATCAAGTTTGAAAATTATCAAAGGATAATAACTCTGAAATTATGACGCACAGGGTTAAGATTTTTGTGCATTGTACTTCTCTTTTGAGATCTGTCAACCTGTAAAATTTCATGACTCTACCTTGCATGCTGTTTGGGTAAAGTTCTGCACAAAAATCAAGTTTAAAAAGTAACAAAGAGCTATAACTCCAAAAAAAGTGCACAGTTAAGGTTCTTTTTGACTGCACTTCTACTTCATAAGATTTATCAACCTTTAAATTTTCATGATTCTACCTTGCGCACTTCTGTAGTAATACTACGGAAAAAAAAAAAAAAAAAAACCCAACAAACAAACAAAAAACAAAAAAACAAACAAACAAACAAACAAAAAAAAAACAATGCAATGCCCTCATTTTCCACAATGGTTTCTACCCCAAAAGTACAAAATGAATTAAAATTACATTAATTCAAAATTGTTGACTGCAACTTTCCATTTGGACCTGTCTAAAAAAGTATTGTTTGGTGATGGGTTAATGAACACGTGTTGAGCGTTTACAGAAAGTAATAAGTGGTTCCATTAAAAATCTAAGTATATGCAAAACAAAACACTTGAACTTCCGTCTTGAGCCTTTATGTATTTAGTGGTTTTACAACTATCTCCAATTCAGATGGTTTGAATTACACAAAATGATTTTCCACGTGTCTATACTGTTAATCCCGTTAGTGTCAGCTAATTATGCGAATTACGTAAAGGTAACGAGGGACGTAAATCGAATTGAAAGACGTCTTAGAACCATAGAGGACAACATTGCAGAAGAAAGAATACAAAGGCGAGAAGATGTGCAGAGTGTTCTGGATAAACTTTCAGAATTAAAAAATACAATAGAGGAAAATTATGGGAACAAGATGAACAACAGGAACGAGTTTGATGCCGATAAACCGGCGAGGACTATCATTGGTCGAATCACACACGCCTTTGCCAAAGAAAAGCAAGCGAATCTCAGATTTAGGCGAGAGATAGAAGGAAAACTGCGAAACCAATCATCTGACGTCATGAAAAAAATTGCTTCTGTTGAAACACAACTTGAAGATGTTGTGACCCGGGGAGATTTATCAAACGCAGTAAATATAATTATCGGGAAAACAAGACAACTATCGACTAATATTGGAACGAAAATTGAGAAGAAAATCGAAAATCTTGATGACAATACTGACAAAACATCTAAAAGGCTAATGGACAATCTGAGTGAAATGCAACAGCAAATTGATAAAACTGAAGGTACCTGTCAAACAACTGACAAAAAACTTGAGAAATTTAGACGGCTCGGTGTCACGACATTGACCACAAACTTAAATACTCCCTCAGATGCAGAATGTTTGGCAAACCTCGTCGATAAGTCTAAGGCATCGTTTTCATCGTGCATAGAGCTTAAATATGCCGGATTTACAAAGAGCGGGGTGTACAAAATAAAAGTGAACAATCGTTATCTTCAAGTGTATTGTGACCAGGCAACAGACGGGGGAGGCTGGACCGTGTTTCAAAGACGTAAGGATGGTTCTGTAGATTTCCATCGCACATGGAATGAATATAAACATGGTTTTGGTGACCTGGAGGGTGAGTTTTGGTTGGGGAATGATAACTTGGCCGAACTAACGGAAAATTGTTGCCATGAGCTACGTGTCGACCTCGGGGACGTTGACGGCGGTACTAGCTACGCGAAGTACAATGAATTTAGAATACTAGACGCACGCTCGCACTATGAACTAAACATTGGAACTTACAGCGGTAATGCCGGAGATTCTTTGGGGGTTCATAACAAGATGAAGTTTTCAACAAAAGATCTAGACAATGACGAGAGAGACAATTATCATTGTGCTGCGGAATGGAAAGGGGCGTGGTGGTTTGAAAGCTGTTTTTTTACTCATTTGAATGGAATATACCACGTTGGTGGTTTTGTAAAGCGTAATTATCGAAGAATAAGTTGGGTGACTTGGAAAGATGAAAAGCATAGCGGAGGTTACCATTCGCTAACATTCTCAGAGATGAAGTTTAGGTAAAACGATGTTTCCAATCACTTTCTCTCTCAAAAATGAAGCTTTGGCGAAACATTGATTTTATGCAATAACATGGTAACTACGGCTTTAATTATAACGATATTTAAACTAAATAGCACACAATATTTTATTATTGAAAATATGACTATGTTCTCTAACATTTGCACAATAACTGGAATCGAGTGACCTCCGCATTGAATTTGGTATGCACGAAAACTGCAAATACCCGATGGAATTTCGAGCGCTTCATTTTTATGAAAAAAAAATTCATCACTTAATCTATTTAATCCTTTATCACGCAACAAAGTTTAACGGGTCCGAAATCAAAAGAAGTTGAAGAAGGCATAATTCTTATCAATTTAAAGTAGGCTATTACTGAAAGTGATCAATACCTCCAAACGTCACTTGCACAGACATTTGTTTCATAAACAACACAAAAATAAGCAGATCTTTGCTTAATACTAAGTGCACATGTGACACGTTAATAAAATCTGTTTAGTATTAAAAGATAAAAATGGAGAGTCAAGACTTTTAAACTAAGACCCGTAATTCTAGGAAAAACGAATGAAACATGCTTAGAATGAAATGTGCTCATTTTTTGCTAACAACTGAGCGTTTGCGTGAAATATGAATCGAATCTACCCTGTAGTTTAGGAGACAATAGGACCGTTGACCCTAAAGCGCTCACCCGAGATGATGACTGCAGAATAAATCCCAAATGACAGACATGCCATAATTTTGTCAAGCAATTCCAGGACATTTGACTAAAATTTCCAGGACTTACCCCCCTCCCTCCGAGTACCCCGCTAAAAAGAAAAAGAACTTCCATAAATACGCGCGGGCACACACACGCACGCAAAAACAGTAGCTTTCCGTTTCAACACCCGAGTCTACCAATCGAAAAACAAGAGGCCCATGAGGGCCTGAGACGCTCTACTGGTTATCAAGTTTTCCGTTATAGAAATCTGATATTTAAGGAAATTAATTGCTCAAAGAAGAATGCATAAAGAAAAAAAAAGGGCTTTATCCCCTTTATCATTTTAAGCAACAATCCTCAAGGCGCCTTTTCCCATGTTTCATGACGGATCCACTCCATTTCCAAAAGAAAGTTACCTTATGACCCTACAATCATTCTGTGAATATTTCATCAGAATCAGACAATAATTGTGGACTTTATCACATAAACAGGATTGTTTTGGATGAAAATCAATAAGGCCCCTTTTCCTGTGTTTTCTGATGGATCAATTTCATTCCAAAAGGAACTTTCCTTACAACCCGACAATTGTCCTGTGAAATTTAAAAGACAACTTGATAATGATTGTGATCTTCATCACATACACAAGAATGTTTTGAATGATAATCTGTAAGGCCCTTTTTCCTGTGTTTCGAATGCCACAATTATTCCATGCATCTTTGAAGAGAATCCAATAAAACTGTTGACTTTATTGTGTTAACAAAGATATTAAATTCAAGTTCTCATAAGGCCCCTTTTCCCGTGATATTTTACTGTTGGTTTTATCATTCTATGAAAGTTAAAAGTGAATCCGATGAAATATTGGGAATTCATTATGTTTACTAGAATATTTAAAAAAATCATATGTCCCCTTTTTACATGATACTTGATGGATTGTACCCAGTGCTGAAAAGAACCATCTAAGTATTTGTACAATCATTCTGTGAAATTTTGAAGTGAATCTGGTGAAATCAAGGGACATCATTGTGTTAACCAGAATATTTAAGAGAGTTTTTCATAAGGCCCCTTTTTATGTGACCCTTGCTATAGTCAGATCCACTGTCAAAATCAACAATTGGAATGATGGTACAATCAATCTGTTAATTTATTGTGTTAATGAGTTTATAATGAAATCTTCATAGGGCCCCTTTTCTCATGATACTTTACAGAACAAACCAAATTTCAAAAGGGACAATTCTAATGAAGGTAGAATCATTCTTTAAAAGATAAAGAGGATCAATGAAAACAGTGGACTGAATTGTGTCAAGAATTTTTGTAACAAAATTTTCATATGGCCCCCTTTTTACGTGAAACTTGAGAAATCAGACCCAATGTACAAAGGAACAATCCTAATGATAGTTTGAAGAAAATGATAAAGACTGAGGACTTTATTGTAATAATGATGTTTTGTAATAAAATTTTTATAAGGTCCCTTTTCTTGTGTCACTTAACCAATCAGACCTAATTTACAAAGGAACAATCCAAATGATGGTACAATCATTCTATTAAAGTTTGAAGAGATTCTGATAAAGACTGAGGGCATTGTTGTTTTTATGAGGATTTGGTAATAATTTTTCATACAGCCCCTTTTCCTATGATACTAGACAGATCAGGCCCAATTTGGAAAGAAACAATCCTTATGATGGTACAAACATTCTGTGAAAGTTTGAACAGAATATGATGAAAACTGC
This sequence comes from Fragum fragum, assembly GCA_946902895.1. Lineage (NCBI taxonomy): Eukaryota > Metazoa > Mollusca > Bivalvia > Cardiida > Cardiidae > Fragum > Fragum fragum. The sequence continues at coordinate 26,436,717 of OX336381.1, forward strand.
AGACTTTATCTTCGTTAAATTTTCATAGGGCCCCTTTTCCCATGAAACTTGATGGATCAAACCTACTTCCGAAAGGAACAATCCATTTAATGTAATAATCATTCTGGGAATGTTTGAAGAGAATTTGTTGAAAACTATGGACTCTATTGTGTTTATGAGGACTTTTTCAATCAAGTTTTTATCGGGCCCCTTTTTCCCGTGGTCCTTGACTGATCATACCAAATTTTGAAAGGAACAATTCTTATGATGGTACAATCATTCTGTGAAAGTTTGAAGTCAATCAGATGAACACTGTGGACTCTAGAGTGTTAACAAAGATCTTTGAATTAAATTTTAATAAGGCCCCTTTTCCTATGTTTCTTGGGGAATCATATCCGATTCCAAAAGGTACAATCCTTATGATGGTACAATCATTCTGTGAAAATTTGAAGAGAATCCGTTGAAAATTGTTGGCTCTAGATTATTAATGAGAATTTTTTATTAAATATTTCATAAGGCCCTTTTTTACTGTGTTTCTTGAAGGATCATACCAAATTTCTAAAGGAATAATCCTTATGATAGTACAATCATTCTGTGAAAGTTTGAGGGGAATCCGATGAAAACTATTGACTAGAGAGTGTTAAAGAGTATTTCTTAAAAGATTTTTCAATAAGATTTTCATAAGGCCCCTTTTCCCGTGTTTCCTGATGGATCTGACCAAATTCCCAAAGGAACAATCCTTATAATGGTACAATCATTCTGTGAAAGTTTAAATACAATCTGATCAAAACTGTGGACTCTAGAGTGTTAACGAGAATTTTCAATTAAATTTTCATAAGGCCCCTTTTCCCCTGTATCATGACAGATCAGACCCATTTTCGAAAGGAACGATCCTTATGATGGTAAAATCATTCTGAGAATGTTTGAAGAGAATCCAATGAAAACTGTGAACTCTTTCGTGTAAATGAGGATTTTTAATGGAGTTTTTAATTGAATTTTCAAAAGGCCCCTTTTCCCATGTTTCTTGACGGATCATACCCAATTTCGAAAGGAACGATCCTTATGATGGTACAATCATTCTGTGAAAGTTTGAAGACAATCCAATGAAAACTGTGGACTCTATCGCGTAAAGGAGGATTTTAATGGAATTTTAATTAAATTTTCATAAGGCCCCTTTTCCCATGTTTCTTGACGGATCATACCAAATTTCGAAAGGAACGATCCTTATGTTGGTACAATCATTCTGTGAAAGTTTGAAGAGAATCTGATGAGAACTGTGGACTCTATCGCGTAAACGAGGATTTTTAATTGAATTTTTAATGAATTTTCATAAGGCCCCTTTACACATGTTTCTTGACGGATCATACCCATTTTCGAAAGGAACGATCCTTATGTTGGTACAATCATTCTGTGAAAGTTTGAAGAGAATCTGATGAGAACTGTGGACTCTATTGCGTAAACGAGGATTTTTTAATTAGATTTTCATAAGGCCCCTTTTCCGGTGTTTCTTGACGGATCATACCCAATTTCGAAAGGAACGATCCTTATGGTGGTACAATCATTCTGTGAAAGTTTGAAGAGAATCCAATGAAAACTGTGCACTCTATCGCGTAAACGAGGATTTTTAATTGAATTTTAATTAAATTTTCATAAGGCCCCTTTTCCTGTGTTTCTTGACGGATCACACCCATTTTCGAAAGGAACATACCTTATGATGGTACAATCATTCTGTGAAAGTTTGATTTGTTTGTTTGTTTGAATGGGGTTTTACGCCGCTTTCAACAATCTTTCAGTTATATCGCGGCGGCTGGAGCACCTAACAATGGAATCCTGGTATTTCTCACACCAGTACTACCACTACATCCTTTCCTAGCCTCCAGCTGCTATCCCACATAGGTCTACGATTATCGACCCATTGGTGAGAGACAAATAGTCGGAAAGGGTGAGTGCCGCCGTCGGGAATCGAACCCGGGACCTCTAGCTGTGAAAGTTTGAAGAGAATCCAATGAAAACTGTAGACTTTATCGTGTAAACGAAGATTTTTCAATTAAGTTTTAATGAGGCGCCTTTTCCCGTGTTTTTTTGACGGATCATACCCATTTTCGAAAAGAACGATCCTTATGTTGGTACAATCATTCTGTGAAAGTTTGAAGAGAATCTGATGAAAACTGTGGACTTTATCGCGTAAACAAGGAAAAGTTTAACGGACAGACGCCTGACGGAGGGACGCACAGACGCCAGACAGGAAAATGCCATCGCTATAGCTCTAGTGGCCTATGGCCAGTAGAGCTAAAAATTAGAAAGTGAAAGTACATGTACATTGTACTTAGAGAGCTTAAGTGGATTATATTATCACCGTAACTTACTTTTCCATAAACTGCTTACCTAAAGTTTTTTTTTTTTTTTTAAGGTCGATGGTTTTAGTTTATAAAAAAAAAAGATCACAGTCATAACGATTTCTTTGAAAATGACCTTACTTTTGCTAAAAGTAACCTGTAATCAAACCTTATCAGAGAAATCAAGATTCTTACAAAGTTTCGAGGTTTTTGTGCAAGAAAAGTAGCAAGTAAATTGGGAAGAAGATTTCTTTATATCAGACCTAGTGACCTAGTTTTTCACCCCATGTGACCCAGTATTAAACTTGACAGAGATTGTTGACAAATATTTTGAATAAATGTCAAGTAAAAAAAAGAAAAGGATGCAAAAGTGCTGCCCCTAGGATTTGATCTAGTGACCTATTTTTCACCCAAACTGGCCCGAATTTCAATATGGTATTTTGAAACCAGACATCCTGACCAAATATTAAATTAATTCAGCCAAAAATATGGCCTCTGGAGTGTAAACAATGTATTTCTAAGATTTGTCCTGGTGACTTAGTTTTTTATTACATGTGACCAAAAGTCAGACTTGACTGAGATGTCATGGACACAAACATTCTGACCAAACGTCAAATCAATTGAGCCAAAATGTGATCTCTAGAGTGAGTACAAGGTATTACTGAGATTTGACCTGATGCCAAAATTGACCTGAACTCAATTGCCAAGAATGGACATACATTCTGACCTAATATAACTTAACTTTGCCTAAAATGCCAGCTCTTGAGTGCACACAAGGTATTTCTAAAATTTGACCTAGTTACCTAGTTTTTGAAACAATGTGATCCAATATCCATCTTGACGAGCTATTATGCTGACAAACATTTTGACAAAATATAAAGACATATGAGGCTTAACTGCATGCCCTTAAGAATGCACACAGGGTTATTTCTAAGATTTGAACTAGTGACCCAGTTTTTGACTCACATGACCCAAAATCAAACTTGACAGAGATATTATGCAGACAAACATTCTGACCAGATTTCAAGATATTTGTGCTGAAGTTGTAGCTTCTAGAGTGCACACAAAATGTTAACACATGCTGGTTGCCTGACACAGCTAGATGACAAAAACTATTTTGACCACTTTGTGGTCAGGTTAGCTTGAATTGACTGATCAAAAAAGATACAGACTAATCAACCAAAAGGCTGATTCCTATATACCCCTAAACATAGTTTTTGGTGTACAAAAACTTGGTATACAAAAACAGGACCATACAGAGTGGAGAACACTATGAAACAAGAAAACTGCTTGGTTACAAGCAATATCTTTTTATCTTAGTGTTTTATAGTTATTTTTCTGCAGAGTGCCATAATGTTAGATTCTGTAGGAAAAGGTTTAGCCTTCTACATACAAAAACTGACTCCTCTATCTTTTAATCTCACATTTTGATACAATGAGGCCAACTTGCTTTGGAAAAACTTGTAGAAGAAGTGGATATTGCATGTAATCAGCAATCTCTTCTCTTTCTATTATCTTTTACCCTATAGGACACTAATTCTTCAAATTAACCCACATGGAAATGCTGTCTGCTACCAATTTCAACTTGGACAAGTCTAAAAAGTTTGTTGTCAGGTAATGAGTCAAAGATAACATCATGCAAAGAATAATTTGATTGTTAAACACATTTTTTCATTTCACTCTACCTGTTCCTGCAAGATCATAATTCTGTCTGGAGTGTTTTCAATTTTTACCAATCTTGAAAGTTAGTAATACTATTGTGTAGAACAAAAGCACTGTGCCTTTGTGTCTGACATCCATCTGTTGAGTGTTGATTAGTGGATAAAAATCTAGGTTGAAAAAGAGGCAAATTCTTAGAAAATGCATTTAGAGTTCCTTCTCTTGATAGTATAGTTTGCTATTATTATAGTCAACATATTACAAGATTCAAATGAATTCCTTCAGCAATGCCAGAGATATTAGAAAATTATTTGCAGTTTGGCAGCTAACCAAACAATAGTCAAATTCCATTACAAGTGCTTGTTACTTGTTCATTTAAATATAACAAAGGCCAAATTTATCCCAGGTTAAATACTGATGAGAAGGCTATCAAGTATTTTCATTGGTTGTGCAACTTAAATGCCTCAGATAATAAGCTGTGATTATGACAATATGACTTCGAAATTGAAGTGGAACTTCCTGTCAGAGTCAAAGGGTGGGGCCAAGGGAGTAAGAGGAAGGGGGAAGTAATTCTTCAATTGGCCCAGTGGTCTGGAAGATGATGTTGTTAAAAGTGATTGTTAAACTAGAAATGTGTCATAAACATGGATGCCCCCTGCACATGGCCTTGAGTTGTGACCTTGAACTTTGAAGTATCCAACAAAAAATTGTGCATGACACATGAACTGTTCAAGGGGAACAACTCTTCCATGTTATTTTGAAATCCATCAATTAATGTAAAAGATATCCTCAGCACAAGAATTGGATCCACACACACCCAAATGGACAGAGGTTATTCTAAGTGTCTGACAACATTAAATGACATGCAAAATAGAAACAATATACAGGGGTAAGACATAGGCTACCACAATAGCTCTTTTAAGAAGTTTATATTTGGATGAGCAAAAAACTAACCTATTAACCACAAAAGGGCTTCTCAGAGTGTATCAATCATGGATCCTAGTTAAACTGTTCAGCTTGTGTAGTTTTGTGTACTTTAGAAAGATAAACCCTGAATATTGTCAAATGATGTAGCTGCGTATAATCTGACTCTCATGCTACTTTAACCTAAACAATAAAATTCTAGACTGGTCTAAATTGAAAGAGTTTGCAGACAACAAAAAAAGTTTGTCTAAATTGAAAAATAAGGCCCACCTGAGGTAGAAAACGTTGTGAGTAAAGAAGACATTGCTTGAAACAAAAAAATTCTTCTTTACTGATACGTTTTCCATAGCTAGACTACTTCAGCGTATAAAATAAGGGGAAAGTGTGGAAATGGGTTAAGTAGATCTTGATGTATATGCTTGTCTATTTTCTTTTATTCAAGAAATGATTATTAGGATCAATATTCTTTATACTGTTGTTCATTTATAAATAAAGAGCTTTTATTATTTCTATTCATATCTATACAGTGATTATTTGTCCTTGCTTATTTACCCACAAAGCAACAGTTGAAATATCTAACACAAGAGCTGTCAGTGGACAGCATTCTCGACTATTCTTGGGGCTGGACAAAAACAGCAATTTAACATTGAAAATGGGCCTAATTCCACTTAATGAATGTCAGAATAATGTATATTTAATGAATAATGACTCTGTACTGATTTCTAAAATTTTTAAATCAATCTTCTTAAGTAGCTACAGAGAAAAAAAGAAAAAGACTTTAGTGTGTTTAAAAGTCCAAGTCATAAAATATTAAAAACCTAGTAGCATTAGCAGAAACCGAGATACACAACAAAAAACTTTAACCAAGCATTGAACCATTCGCACACCATCCCTCCTATTTATGCCCCTCAAGAAAAAGCTTTTGAAAACATTGTGGAAATGAAGAAATTGCTTGTATCTCGAATGGTAATGGGTTAAACATCACAATGATTCCCTTGTGAAAAAGTCTGGAAAAGTCCCCCTTTCTTTGAAATAGTTGAGCTAAAAATGAATTTGATGGTAAGTCAAAGTGGAAGACTATATAGCTGATGAAATGCTCCTTTCCTGCAATCCATTTTGATACATTCAAGGAAATTTTTTTGAGAAAAAGAGAAATTGCTGTTTCCAAAATATTTCAATCCTGTTTTTACCTACAATTTGATGATCTTACTAACCTTCTTTATGATGAAACTTCTTTTTCTGCAATATTCTAAAAAAAATTCTACATTCTGGCATACAGAATGAAACTTACTTCAAACTAGAAATTGTCTCAAAGCAGACTAATACCCCCAACAGGGCTTGTCTATATACAAGTGTTATCCACTAAAGGGCCGTCACAAAAAATGGATCAAAAAATTCAATCACACTGTATGAATATATGAAGCAGATTAATACATTAGAATGATTAAGTATTAAGGGTCATATTTCAATGAAAACAAGAGGGCCAGTGGCCCTGGCCCTCACCTGAGATAAGGCTCTTTTTTTCTTCAAGGCCTAATACAAATTGGGTTGGGAGAAAACCTCCTTTAACATTTAACTAAAATCAACAAGCCCAATTTGGTTTAAAATGGCCAAATAGTTTTGAAAGGCTTGCCTTCTTTTTTCTATTTAAGCCTAGTCACCCTGTGGCTCTTAAATTTTATCAATTTTGAAAGAGTTCAATGTACTGATGCTTCATGCAAAATTCAAGATTCTTGAACTTCATGATCAGGAGGAGATGGGTTTTTTTTTATTTTATTTTTTTTTTTTTCAATTTTACTCTTGTTGTCATAGTAACCAGAGTTTTCAACTGAATAAATTCTTTGGTTGAAATCAGCCCAGTGGTTTGGGATGAGATGTCTTTTCTATATTCTTTATTTCTATATAAGGCCTGAGGTTGGTGATTTGAGCAATTCTGAAAGAGGTCAATGTACTGATGCTTCTTGCAAAATATCAAGACTCTAGGCCCAGTGGGTTAGGAGGAGATAAATTGTAAAGATTTTATCAAAATTCTAGTTTTGTTGCCATGGCAAACAAAGTTTTAAACTGTTTTCAATTCATTTAGCAATTTTCATATGGCATCACCCAAGGAACATTCCTGCCAAATTTGGTTGAAATCTGCCCAGCAATTTTGGAGGAACGTTCGTTTAAAAAGTCCTTCTTTATTTCAATATAAGCCCTCCCCCCCAGGGCTCCGCCATTGGGTACCCAAGGATGATGATTTTAGCAAAGAGGTCATTATACTGATGCTTCATGCCAAATATCAAGGCTCTACACCTTCTGGGTCAGGAGGAGATAATTTTAAAGTTTTCATTAAAATTTCAGTTTTCTTGCCATGGCAACCAAAGTTTTTAACAGATTTCAATTCTTTTAGCAATTTTTAAAGGGCACCACCCAAAGAACATTCCTGCCAACTTTAGTTTAAATCTGCCCAGCGGTTTGGGAGGAGATGTCATTTTAAAATTCTTCTTTATTTCTATATAAGCCCCCCCCCCCCAATAGGGCTCCACCCCTGGGTACCCTAGGGTGATGATTTTTGCAATTCTGAAAGAGGTCATTGCACTGATGCTTCATACCAAATATGAAGCCTCTACGTCTTTTAAGTTTTCATTAAAATTTCAATTTTGTTGCCATGGAAACCAGAGTTTTTAACGGATTTCAAATCTCTTAGCATTTTTTAAAGAGCACCACCAAAGGAACATTCCTGCCAAATTTGATTGAAATCCGCCTAGCGGTTAGGGAGATGATATCATTTTAAGATTGTTGACACACACGGACGCTGGATGCCGGACACAGGACGATCAAACAACCTCACCATGAGCACTTTGTGCTCAGGTGAGCTAACAAAAAACAATGCCATCAAGCAAAAAAAGGTAAATATTTTACTTGCTTTAAGTAAAATTTTATGGATAGTCTGTGTGCACAAACATTTGAATAGCTGTATGCTCAAAATTTTATTCATGGAAGTAAAAAAAATAAAATAAAAGAAGAAAAAATCAGCCAATCCAAACACATGAATATTGATAGATGAAACTTAACCCATTCCAACACAGCAAAATTTTAGACTGGTCCAAATTGAAAGAAGTTGCAGACGACAATTTCTAGTTGATGGAATTTTAATTTTTTTCGTCTTTTGGGATAGAAAACATTGTGGATAATGAAGAAATTGCTTGATACAAGCAATTTCTTCATTATCCACAATGTTTTCTAAAGCTTTTTTCTTGAGGGGCGTAAAAAGGAGGGGTTGAGTTGTAATGGGTTGAACTAAATTATATGTGAACGACAAGCAACATCAACAACATACACAATAGGCTATTCACTATCAATTAAAACCTTGTCATGCTGAATAAAATCCTCTACAGAATTGCATTCAAAGATCAAAGGGCTGAAAACACTGGAATCACAAGTGGTTGGTTGATATTCATTTGGAAAATATATCTTTCAAGCAACTCTAGCTTAAAAGAAATAAGCAGGTGGTGTAGACTAAGATCAGACTGCACATATGATCTTGGTATAAACCTCCTGCCAAAACAGGAATAATCTGAGTTCAGCATGACAAGGGTTAATATTTCAAAAAGATCTGAAAGAAAAATAAGCAGTTTTGCTATCTCAAACTAAAGCAGATCTCTGCTCTAGGTTTTGATAGTTTGGGATAGGGTGGAAATTGCATGAGTGGTCATAGAATACCATTTCCACACAACTACCCGTTTTTACGCCCCTCAAGAAAAAAGCTAGTGAAAAAATTGTAGAGAATAAAGAACTTGCTAATAACAAGCAATTTCTTCATTATCCACAATTTTTCTATCCAAAAGAAATATATTTTAGAAATTCAATTCCCAAAAGGAATGTGATGTTTAATTTTAGATACAAAAACTTGTACTAGATTTGATCTAAATAAGCAATTTCGGATATTTCATAAGAGTAACTGACTTATCGCTGCTGTCAAGGAATCAATCGACCAATCAAATCATTAATTCATTATTATTTTTATTATTCTTTTTTTTTCTTACATGCTACAGGCCATACACTCTCTCTGCGGAATAACACTATTTAAAATTGCAGTGGGACTACCTCTTGAGGTCCATAAGCAGGGTCAAAAGAGTAGCTTGGCGTCGCTAGCAATTAGTCAATTGTTGAATGTAACATCAAATCTTCTTATGCTGCAATATTATTTATTATATATTAACCCTTGTCATGCTGTATAAATCACCTTTCTGAATTGCTGGCAAATCAAAGGGCTGAAAGCACTGATAGAACTTGTTATTCAAAAATCAATACTTACTTCAGAAATCAAGTTCATAAACAACTCGGGCAGGAAAAGTACAAGCAAGAGGTGTAGACTAAGATCAGTCTGCACATATGTGCAGTCTGATCTTAGTCTACACCTCTTGCCAAAACCAGAATATTCCGGGTTCAGCATGACAAGGGTTAATTATTGTAATAAGTTAAGTCACTGAAACACTGAATCACTTCCAAAAGCTCCACATATTCGGAACTCATCTTCTTCTATTGCACAATACATCCTCTGAGGAAGAGTTTTTGAATATGGTGCTGGTCTTGGCATCACGGTTCGTAAAATATATTCTCTTGCAACAGGTCGTGGAAAGTTTGGAACCGATGTTCCAGATAGTCTTGCATCATCGTCATGACCTAGAGGCCTCTCATCATCATCAAGAAGCATGTAGGAAGCCTAGGAACAATAATCATTTTAGAGTCAAATAAAGCTTTTGTGTGACACATTCAAATATACACATGATTGTGTGTTAAGGCTTTTGACGTTTTTGCTATGAGCTTGTCAGATAGCTGTCAAATCAAAGGTTATCTAGACAAATCAAAGCTTATCAGACAGTCAATTTTCTTTGCCCTTTTAATGCTGAATTTGTAACATTTCTGATCTTACAGGAGGTATAGACTAAGATCAGCCTGCACATACAAGCAGTTTGATCTTGGTATACACAGCCTGTATTAAACCAGAGTTGTAAATTAAGACAGAGTCAATCAACAAAAGAAATGTAGACCACAACTGGGTTTTCATTACTTTCAGCCCTTTGATTTTAATGCTATTTTGAGCAAGGATTTAACTCAGCACGACAATGGTTAATGCCCCATGTGGATATATATGCTGCTCCATGTTTGTGATTCATGAACTTGCAAAATTGTTGGAAATATCACATACAGGCTCAAATAGCCCTATTATACCAATTTTCTCGAAATATGATCTTGCTAAATGACCTTGCCCTTGTCAGATGACTTTAACTTTGTCAGATTACCTTAACTTTGCAAGATGACCTTTACTTTGTTAGATGACATTGCAAGATGACCCTGACTTAATTGGATGATATTGACTGTCTGATGACCAGGACTTTGTAGGATGACATTGATATTGCCTGATGACCTTGACTTTGCCAGATGACCCTGACTTTGTTGGATGATCTTGACTTTGTCAGATCACATTGGTTTTGCAAGGTGACCGTGACTTTGTTAAATGACACTGATAATGTTGGACTCTGACATTTTCCCTTTGACATTGGCTGTAGTGTATTTAATATGAACCGAATTTGAAGAATTGAAAATGAATTAGCTTTGAAGTAACAGTTAACCCTTTCCCGTTCAAAAACGGGATTTTACATTCCTGTGATTTTATACTTGAGAAAACATTGTGGAAAAAGAAGAAATTGCTTGTAACAAGCAATTTCTCCTTTTTCCACAATATTTTCTACCTCATAGGATGGTTTCAATTCAAATTGCATCCAGTTTTCATTGTCGTCTGCAACCTCTTTCATTCGACTAGTCTAAAATTTCCAAAAACAGGAAAGGGTTAAACTTAAATTTCCAGGTTAAGTTTTAGACACACTGACAGAGTAACAGACAATCCAATAGTTTCAAAACAGAAAAAAGTGCATGCAATATTACAGATTGTTGCTGTCAGTCAAAAAAAGCATTGACCAATCAGATCATTCATTTAAACCTAAATCAAATGTTGACTGGTCATTTATGTCAATCATTTTTTTGCCCCTGAATCGAAAGATCAGGGGCATATTGTTTTACCGTTGTCCGTCTGTCTGTCTGTCTTTCAGTCTGTCTGTAAAAATTAACCTAAAAACTTAACATTGCCAATTACTACCAGCCTATTCAAGATACAATGCTCATATTTCGCATGATGATTCATCTCCATAAAACGCATCTCTTCATGTCAAGGTCATGTGATAAGGTCAAGGTCCCATACCAAGGTCAAATGCCCCCCAAAAATTTCCTTGTCGCTTTCACTGAAATACTCTATTAAAACTCATGTACAAGTCAACAACATTTTTCATAGTTTAGTCCTGTTGCGGGGGCATTGTGTTTCACAAACACATCTTGTTCTCTTTCTTTTTGTTTTTATTTGAAAATACATCTTATTTTAGCTATATTTACATTTAGGTATCAACCAACAATTTCCCTTTTGTTTTAAGCCCCTTGCCATATGATTTCCAAAACAATGTCATTTGATTCCTCAGTCAAGTTGTAAAATGAGTTAAATTCTTTACCCTCTGAGCTGCATGAAACAACTTATTGATGACAGAACCAGCTGGGCCCATTGGTCCCCCTCTAATGATCACCTCTGAGTTCTGTAAAATGCTTGTAACAAAGATATCCAGCTCACTTCGAGCATCTGCCCTATCTAACAAGTCTTCAGTAAATTTGGACTGGAGGGAAATATTACGTGCAATGATGATTTCTGCCTGCATGATGATTCTTGTTAATTCCTGAAATACAAAAACAAGAGGACCATGATGGTCCTATATCGCTCCCCTGAGTATGATGGCTCAAGGCTTTATGATATAAACAAAATATCTAAGCCCTACACCTAATTATTTTGGAGAATTTTTTTAAAGATTTTCTCCTTCAATCCTTGGTGTACTGAAGAGCTAATTTCCAGAGTGTGGTAATTCTTTGCAGTACTTTGGTAGAGGGTCAATAGATGATAATTTATGCCAAATATCAAAGGTCTAGGCCATATGGTCTGGGAGGAGAAAATCTTTTAATTTTTTTCACTAGGTTGCCATGGCAGCCAAAGTTCTTAATGGACTTCAATTCTTCTAAGTATTTTGAAAGAGCATGACCTAAGGATCATTCCTGTGAAGTTTGGTTGAAATTCAATGGTTAGTTTAAGTTTAGACAGTGCTCAGGTTAGCTAAAAATGTTAAAATGGTTGGTTGGCGACCTTAACTTGGTTACTACAACTTGAATATGCTTTTGGTACAAAGTTTAAGTTACCAAACCAACAAAAATGTTTCACACAAATGGCAGCTAATGTCAGAGTACAAAGTTCAATTCTGGGCTAAATGAATGATTTGATTGGTTGAAAAAAAACATAATTGACAGTCGTGGTTCATCAATGACTCAAAGGAAACCTTTCTTTAGAAATACTTAAATTTGTGTAATTGATAGATTTACAAAGTGAATTAAAAATAGATTGTACAATTGTATCATTCATTCAGAAGCAAATGTTGATCTTTCCACATTTATGACAAGCATTTTTGTTTGTTTTGCAACAATAAACTTGGTAACTACAGCTTATTTCAGAACAGTTCATCAAAGCCTGAGATTTTAAGGTATGCAGTTTTGTGTGAATGAAACTGAAATGGATAGTCAGGACTCTCCCAAACCACTCATGTGAGTCCAATTGATCCACTTTTTAACCCTTTCCTGTTTTTAAAAATTTTTAGACCTGTCCAATTTGAAAATAGTTTCAGGCAACAATTAAAAGAGAATGCAATTTGAAAAGTAACCAACCTCCATGGTAGAAAACATTGTGGGAATAGAAGAAATTGCTTGTTACAAGCAATTTCTTCTTTTCCCACAATGTTTTCTCATGTATAAAATCACAGGGACGTAAAAACTAGGGATTAAACAGTAAAGGGTTAAAGCAGCTTTTGCATAGTTTATGAAAGAAAACTTTGGCTCAAAATCTATAACTGTAATGCTGTCAGACATTCAAAGAAGGGAATTAGGCTGATTTTGTAATGAAAATGACTGCTCCTTACTTTTAACTAGAGGCACTTGAGCACCTGATTCACTTCAATGGCGTGAATTTTTTTTATCCTTCCTTAGAAATTTGGTCGAAAACCATCCTGCAGTTTGCAAGATTAAGACTTTTCAAATTACACTATATACCCTATATGGAGACAAGTCCCCCCTCCCCTCCCCCCCTAAAAGCCATAATTTTCATCTGAGCCATATTTTATGAAGGAATCTCAAAGAGTCACCAAAGGATCATTTTGTGAAATTTTGTTGAAAACTTGAAATCGTTTGTAATCACATAAATGGAAATTAGCCCTTTCCATGAAAGCAAATCTATTCTTATCTTAGCATTCTAATAAGGGGTCATCAAAGTATAATTCCTGAGAAATTTGGTTGAAATCCATCCAATGAAGAAGATTTTCAAAGCTTTCACCATATATGAAAATTAGCCCAATCCATGTTTTCTGTCCTATTGAAATTCTTTGAAGGAGTCTGATAAAGAGTCACACAAGGATCAATAAAATGAAATTTGGTCAAAATTCATCAATTGGTTTCTGCGAAGACGATTTTTGAAGGTTTCACCATATATGGAAATTAGCCCCGCCCATTAAAGTCGAGTTTTTCATCCAATCAAAATTCTTTCATGAAATCTGATAAAGGTTCACCAAATGATCATTCCTGTAAATTTTGGTTGAAATCTATCAATTGGTTTCTGAGAAGAAGATTTTCAAAGCTTTCACCATAAATGCAAATTAGCCCCGCCCATTAAAGCAATGTTTTTCATCAGATCAAAATTCTTTGAACGAATCTGATAAAGGGTCACCCAAGGATCATTGGTGTGAAATTTGGTTGAACTCTGTTCACTTCTTTCTTAGGAGATGATTTTTAAAGTAAAAGTTTACTGACGGACACACAAACGAAGAACATAGCGCCATGACAATAGCTCGCTAGCTTTCAGCCACTGGAGCTTAAAAAAGAAAGAACAGAAACAACATGAGCCATCTGAGACGGATTATGCTCCTGGAATACAGCCCTGTCACAAAAAAGTATAAAATAAAGCGAGAAAGAAGTTTAAACAGACAGATAGACCCAGATGCAAGTAAATGCTCGCTATATTTTAACATAAATGCTAAATATTAACATACATCCTTGAGCTGTGACCTTAACCTTGGAGCCATTTGAAAATTCATTTTAAATGGCACATCTATTCACGAAAGAGAACAATTGTACATATTTATTTTAAAATAAATCCATAGTTTTTGGAGCTATGCACTGTACATGCTTAATTTTAATGTTTGGCATTAAGATGTGACCTTGGCCTTTGAGCTATCCGACTTCTTTTTCAAATTGCACATCCATTCATGACTGATAACAATTGTGACAAGTTAAAATGAAATCCGGCCCAATTCATAACCAGTAGCATGTAAACAAAAGAGTGAAATGGTTGGAAACCTAAACGTTGTAACTACAGCTTGAATAAGCTGTAGTTACAACATTTAGGCTGCTAAACCAACACAAAAAGTTTAACAAAAATGGTGGCCAATGTTGCACTTCAAAGCTCAATTCTGGGCTATATGAATGATTTAGTTGGTCAATTAATTCCTTGCTTGACAGCTGTGATTTGTTCAATGATCCTTTATACCATCACATTTATTACTAATCTCCTTATCATTTATTTTCTAATTTACTTCCTCACAATCCAGCTATTTCACTCCCCTCAAGAGAAAAAGCTTTGGAAAGCATTGTAAAAGAAAATAGAAATTGCTTGGTTCAGGCATTTTCTTCATTATCCACAATGTTTTCTAACCCATAAGACAATGATTTTTAAAATTTCATCAACTTAAAATTGTTGTTGGCAACTTCTTTCAGTTTGACAACTGGTTATGGGTTAATGAGAGGGTGGAATACCTAGCATTTCCCTTCCCTCTCTGTCACCCTCCCCTCAAATGACCAATTGCTGGCCCCGCCCACTGACTCCTTTAGCCCCTCCCATTGCCTCCGACAGGAAGTTCCGTTTTCATTTTTAACGGTGTTATTTTGAGGAATTCATGGCCAGTAGCATGTTACAAATCAGTAGAATGGATGGTTAGTGACCTCAACGTCATAACTACAGCTTGAATAACCTGTAGCTACGACATTTAAGTCATCTAACTAACAAAATGATAGGCCAAAATGGCTGCCAATGTCGGACTTCAAACTGAACTTCCAGGCTAATTGAATGATTTAATTGGTTGACTGTTTATTTGATTGACAGCCGCAATTGGCCAATTCTTTCGCTCTATGTATAGCTAAAACATTACATATCTTGACCTAAAACTTTACAAATTCAGGGTATTCCCTTTACCTCATATTTCTTTATGTCCTGGTTTGGAGATCGTGTAATGAGACATGCCTTCTGAGTAGCTTGTTCTATAACTTGTTTCAACACTGGGATCTTGGCATCATCTGAAAATAATTCAAGTTGTTTCCAACAGAATTCCTCTTTCTTTTTGCCTTAAAAATGTGTTTCACACTTCCATTAAAAAAAATATATATCAAACTATTTTGTATGCTTGAGCTTAAACTACTTGCATTAAAACTGGCAAAATCTTTACTTATCTGATTTTTTTATGACATTTAAATTAAATCATAAGCAATGAAGAGAATATTTTCTTGTTTTGATTGAAGTATGAAACAAACAAGATGTGTTTGTGAAATATAATGCCCCTGCAACAGGACTTAACTATGAAAAGTGTTGTTGACTTGTACATGAGGTTTATTTTGGCGTTTGACCTTGGTATGTGACCGCGACCTTATCACATGACCTTGACATGAGGAGATGCGTGTTATGGAGCCAAATATGATCATTGTATCTTGAATAGGCTGGTAATTGGCAATGTTAAGTTTTGCTGACAGACAGATGGACAGACAACAGTAAAACAATATGCCCCCCAATCTTTCGATGCGGGAGCATAAAAAGCTGCTGCTACAAAACTGGCAAATCGCTGGCCCAGCCCCCCTACTCTGTTGGCCTCGCCCACTGACTAAAGTAAAGTTCTACTTCAATATTAAACAGCATCATCTTACAACATTTATGGCCAGTTACACAAACAAAAATGTAAAATTGTTGCCTGGCAACATAAACATTGCAACTACAGCTTGAATAAGCTATAGTGACAGAGTTACAGTCACCTAACCAACAAAAATGCTTCACATAAATGTAGGCCAATGTAGGACTTAAAAGTTCCCTCACAGTCTAAATGAGTAATCTCATTGATTGATTTTTTGATTGACAACCATAATCCAACAATTTTTACAGAATTGTTGACTTAGGCTATGTAGTTTTTAGTGTCTTTCCAACATGTTGCTGCCAGCGAGTGTCAAATCTGAAACAATCCTACCATAAGTTGGGCTTACCCATTCCAACACAACAAATTTTTGACTGGTCCAAATTGATAGAAGCTGTAGATGACAATTTCAAGTCAATGGAATTTCAAATTTTGTCATCTATTGGGATAGAAAACTATGTAGATAATGAAGAAATTGCTTGTTACAAGCAATTTCTACATTTTTCCAACATGTTTTCCAAAGCTTATTTCTTGAGGGGCAAAAAAAGAAGCTTGTATGGGAATGGGTCAAAACATTTTGCTTTTCAGGAACACTTGATATATTATTTATATATTTGACCAGACTTTTTGCAATAATTTCAACATAGTCTTAAAATCAATCAATAAAAATATTCCACAAATCATAGAAAAGTCCACAGTTGGATGGACAGAAGATGGACAGATAGACAAGCATGGTAAAACCAATAAACCCCCTCTACTGTACAGATGGGGGTGGAATTATCATCCCTGAAATATCGAAAATACTCATTGGTTTTTTTTCAATCTCAAACAGTAGGCCATATCAATAGACTTGATTATACCTTTCTCTAGGGCCTTCAGTAGCGCTGCATGCATCAACATAGGTAAAAGATGTATAACAACTTCAGATGGCTTCAGGGACTGGAGAAAATGTAACACCTGTAAGTAGAGAACATGATATGAGTGTTAACCCATTCTCACACATTGACGCCACTTTTAACAGTATTTCAGTCATATCGCGGCGGCTGGAGCACCTAACAATGGATTCCTGGTATTTCTCACACCATTACTACCACTACATTCTTTCCTAGCCTCCAGTTGCTATCCCACTTAGGTTTACGATTATCCATCCATTGGTGAAAGACGCTTTTTGAACACCCCCCCTACCCCCGAAAAATAATTTAGAAAACATCCATTTTACACAATATTACCACCCAGAAAATTGAAAAAATTCTAAAGTTTCATAAACTTCAAAATGTCTTCTGCAACTCCTTTCAATGTAGACCAGTCTAAAATTTTGCCGTTTGGTAGTGGGTTAGTTAAACACAAGTCAATATGGGTCATCCATAAATAGATGAAAAGATGGGTTTTTTCTGTTCACGATGACCTACTTAATTAATCAAGTATTTCATTGACACAATTTTGATATTCTTTCTATCAAATTACCCTTCTTTTGTGCAATAATTCATTTAACCTTTTCTGTTTTGCAAAATTTTAGATCTGTCCAAATTCAAAGGTTTCGCACACAACATTATAATAGATGGTTGTCCCAGGACAACAACTGTCGAGCCCACGAAGTTTTGTAGGCATCATGCTCTGGACAAGCACGATTTTAGTATTTGACCTTGAGCTTTAACCTTGAACTTGAAGCTATCCAAAAAATTCTTTCAAATGGCACATTTACTCATGATGGAAAATAATTGTGCCAGTTTATTTTGAAATCCATCCATAATTGTGGGAGAAATGCTCTTGACAATTACAATTTTAGTGTTTGACCTTGAGCTGTGACCTTGACATTATACTATCCCAAAAATTCTTTCAAATGACACATCTACTCATGATCGAGAATAATCGTGCCAAGTTATTTTGAAATCCATCTATACATGTAGGAGTAATTGTCCGGACAAGTTCACACATACACTCTCTTGTCATAGTGACAAATATGTCTCGCTCACCTCAAGCAGGCACGACGAAACTTGATTTTATTTGAAAAAAAAAAAAAAATCATTCATGCAAATACAGTGGAAAAAGAAAACAAGAGGCCCATGAGGGCCTGAGACGCTCTACTGGTTATAAAGTTTTCAGTTAAAAAAAATCTGATATTTAAGGAAGTTAATTGCTCAAAGAAGAATGCATAAAGAAAAAAAAAGGGGCTTTATCCCCTTTATCATTTTAAGCAACAATCCTCAAGGCCCCTTTTCCCATGTTTCATGACGGATCCACTCCATTTCCAAAAGAAACTTACCTTATGACCCTACAATCATTCTGTGAATATTTCATCAGAATCTGACAATAATTGTGGACTTAATCACATAAATTGGATTGTTTTGAATGAAAATCAATAAGGCCCCTTTTCCTGTGTTTTCTGATGGATCAATTTCATTCCAAAAGAAACTGTCCTTACAACCTGACAATTGTCCTGTGAAATTTAAAAGACAACTTGATAATGATTGTGATCTTCATCACATACACAAGAATGTTTTGAATGATAATCTGTAAGGCCCCTTTTCCTGTGTTTCAAATGCCACAATTATTCCATGCATCTTTGAAGAGAATCCAATAAAACTGTTGACTTTATTGTGTTAACAAAGATATTAAATTCAAGTTCTCATAGGGCCCCTTTTCCCGTGATATTTTACTGTTGGTTTTATCATTCTATGAAAGTTAAAAGTGAATCCGATGAAATATTGGAAATTCATTATGTTTACTAGAATATTTAAAAAAAAAATCATATGGCCCCTTTTTACATCATACTTGATGGATTGTACCCAGTTCTGAAAAGAACCATCTAAGTATTTGTACAATCATTCTGTGAAATTTTGAAGTGAATCCGGTGAAAAAAGTTTTTCATAAGGCCCCTTTTTATGTGACCCTTGCTATAGTCAGATCCACTGTCAAAATTAACAATTGGAATGATGGTACAATCAATCTGTTTAATCTATGGAATTTATTGTGTAAATGAGTTTATAGTGAAATATTCATAGGGCCCCTTTTCTCATGATACTTTACAGAAGAAACCAAATTTCAAAAGGAACAATTCTAATGAAGGTAGAATCATTCTTTAAAAGTTAAAGAGAATCAATGAAAACAGTGGACTGAATTGTGTCAAGAATTTTTGTAACTAAATTTTCATAAGGCCCCTTTTTCTGTGAAACTTAACAAATCAGACCCAATGCATAAAGGAACAATCCTAATGATAGTTTGAAGAAAATGATAAAGACTGAGGACTTTATTGTAATAATGTTTTGTAATAAAATTTTTATAAGGTCCCTTTTCTTGTGTCGCTTAACCAATCAGACCTAATTTACAAAGGAACAATCCAAATGATGGTACAATCATTCTATTAAAGTTTGAAGAGATTCTGATAAAGACTGAGGGCATTGTTGTGTTTATGAGGATTTGGTAATACCTTTTCATACAGCCCCTTTTCCTATGATACTAGACAGATCAGGCCCAATTTGGAAAGAAACAATCCTTATGATGGTACAAACATTCTGTGAAAGTTTGAACAGAATCTGATGAAAACTGCAGACTTTATCTTGGTGTCAAATTTTTAAAATAAAATTTTCATAAGGCTCCTTTTCCTGTAATACTTGAAGGATCAGGTCTCATGTCAGCATCAACAATCGTGATTATTGTACAATGATTCTGTGAAGTTTTGAATAAAATCCAATGAAAGCTCTGGACTTGGTTACAAGGATTATAGATAAAATTCTCTAAAGGCCCCTATTCCCATGATACTAGACAGATCACGCCTAATTTGAAAAGAAAGAATCCTTATGATGGAATAATCATTCTGTGAAAGTTTTAACAGAATCTGATGAAAACTGTTGACTTTATTGTGGTACAATGATTTTAAAATTAAATTTCATAATGCTCCTTTTCCTGTGATACTTGACGGATCAGGTCTAATGCAAACATCAACAATCATTATTATTGTACAATTATGTGAATGTTTCAAGAAAATCCGATGAAAGCTCTGGACTTGGTAACAAGGATTTATAAATGTATTTTCATAAGGCCCCTTTTCCTGTGCTTCTTGACAGTTCAAACCCTGTTATGAAAAGAATGATAGTTATGACCTTCCAATCATTCTGTGAAAGTATCAACAAAATCTGATCAAAGCTGTGGGCTTTATTGTGTTAACAGGGTTTTAATTGAATTTTCATATAGCCCCTTTTCCCATCTTACTTGATGGATCTGAACCAATTCCAAAGGGAACTCTTCTTACAAAAGTATAATTATTCTGTTTGAGTATAAAGACAACCCCATCTCATCTGTGGACTTACAAGCATTAATTAAGATTTTTTTAATTGAATTTTCCTAAGGCCCCTTTTCCTATGTTTCTCAATGGATCAGACCCAATTTGAAAGGAACAATCCTTATGATGGAACAATCATTATGTGAAAGTTTGAAGTCAATCAGGTGAAATCTAGGGCCATTACATGTTAACTAAGATTTTTTTTAGTAAATTTTCATAGGGCCCCTTTTCCCATGAAACTTGATGGATCAAACCTACTTCCGAAAGGAACAATCTATTTAATGTAATAATCATTCTGGGAATGTTTGAAGAGAATTTGTTGAAAACTATGGACTCTATTGTGTTTTCGAGGACTTTTTCAATCCAGTTTTAATCCGGCCCCTTTTTCCCGTGGTCCTTGACTGATCATACCAAATTTTGAAAGGAACAATTCTTATGATGGTACAATCATTCTGTGAAAGTTTGAAGTCAATCAGACTGTGGACTCTAGAGTGTTAACAAAGATCTTTGAATTAAATTTTAATAAGGCCTCTTTTCCTATGTTTCTTTTGGAATCATATCCGATTCCAAAAGGTACAATCCTTATGATGGTACAATCATTCTGTGAAAGTTTGAAGAGAATCCGTTGTAAATTGTTGGCTTTGGATTATTAATGAGAATTTTTTATTAAACATTTCATAAGGCCCCTTTTTCCTGTGTTTCTTGAAGGATCATACCAAATTTCAAAAGGAATAATCCTTATGATAGTACAATCATTCTGTGAATGTTTGAAGAGAATCTGATGAAAATTATTGACTCCAGAGTGTTAACAAGAATTTTTTAATTAAATTTTCATAAGGCCCCTCTTCCCCTGTTTCATGACAGATCAGACCCATTTTCGAAAGGAACGATCCTTATGTTGGTACAATCATTCTGAGAAAGTTTGAAGAGAATCCCAAGAAAACTGTGGACTCTATTGTGTAAACGAGGATTTTTAATGGAATTTTAAACTGAATTTTCATAAGGCCCCTTTTCCTGTGTTTCTTGACGGATCATAGTCATTTTCGAAAGGAATGATCATTAGGTTAGTACAATAATTCTGTGAAAGTTTGAAGAGAATCTGATGAGAACTGTTGACTCTATCGCGTAAACGAGGATTTTTTAATTAAAATTTTCATAAGGCCCCTTATCCCATGTTTCTTGACGGATCATACCCATTTTCGAAAGGAACAATCCTTAGGATGGTACAATCATTCTGTGAAAGTTTGTAGAGAATCTGATGAAAACTGTGGACTTTATCGCGTAAATGAGGATTTTTAATTGAATTTTTAATTAAATTTTCATAAGGCCCCTTTTCCTGTGTTTCTTGACGGATCATACCCATTTTCGAAAGGAACAATCCTTATGTTGGTACAATCATTCTGAGAAAGTTTGAAGAGAATCCGATGAAAACTGTGGACTCTATCGGTAAACGCGGATTTTTAATTGAATTTGTAATGAATTTTCATAAGCCCCCTTTTCCTGTGTTTCTTGACGGATCTGACCCAATTTTCGAAAGGAACAATCCTTATGTTGGTACAATCATTCTGTGAAAGTTTGAAGAGAATCTGATGAGAACTGTGGACTCTATCGCATAAACGATGATTTTTTAATTAAATTTTCATAAGGCCCCTTTTCCCATGTTTCTTGACGGATCATACCCATTCTCGAAAAGAACGATCCTTATGTTGGTACAATCATTCTGAGAAAGTTTGAAGAGAATCCAATGAAAACTGTGGACTCTATCGTGTAAACGAGGATTTTTAATTGAATTTTTGATGAATTTTCATAAGGCCCCTTTTCCAGTGTTTCTTGACGGATCATACCAATTTTCGAAAGGAACGATCCTTATGTTGGTACAATCATTCTGTGAAAGTTTGA
Organism: Fragum fragum; assembly: GCA_946902895.1. Taxonomy (NCBI): domain Eukaryota; kingdom Metazoa; phylum Mollusca; class Bivalvia; order Cardiida; family Cardiidae; genus Fragum; species Fragum fragum. The sequence goes on from OX336381.1 coordinate 26,458,862, forward strand.
AGAGAATCTGATGAGAACTGTGGACTATATCGCGTAAACAAGGATTTTTTAATTAAATTTTCATAAGGCCCCTTTTCCCGTGTTTCTTGACGGATCATACATATTTTCGAAAGGAACGATCCTTATGATGGTACAATCATTCTGAGAAAGTTTGAAGAGAATCCGATGAAACTGTGGACTTTATCGTGTAAACGAGGATTTTTAATTTAATTTTTAATTAAATTTTCATAAGGCCCCTTTTCCCGTGTTTCTTGACGGATCATACGCATTTTCGAAAGGAACGATCCTTATGTTGGTACAATCATTCTGAGAAAGTTTGAAGAGAATCTGATGAAAACTGTGGAGTCTATCGCGTAAACGAGGATTTTTAATTGAATTTGTAATGAATTTTCATAAGCCCCCTTTTCCTGTGTTTCTTGACGGATCTGACCCAATTTTCGAAAGGAACAATCCTTATGTTGGTACAATCATTCTGTGAAAGTTTGAAGAGAATCTGATGAGAACTGTGGACTCTTTCGCATAAACGAGGATTTTTTAATTAAATTTTCATAAGGCCCCTTTTCCCATGTTTCTTGACGGATCATACCCATTCTCGAAAAGAACGATCCTTATGTTGGTACAATCATTCTGAGAAATATTGAAGAGAATCCAATGAAAACTATGGACTCTATCGTGTAAACGAGGATTTTTAATTGAATTTTTAATGAATTTTCATAAGGCCCCTTTTCCAGTGTTTCTTGACGGATCATACCAATTTTCGAAAGGAACGATCCTTATCTTTGTACAATCATTCTGTGAATGTTTGAAGAGAATCTGATGAGAACTGTGGACTCTATCGCGTAAACGAGGATTTTTTAATTAAATTTTCATAAGGCCCCTTTTCCCGTGTTTCTTGACGGATCATACATATTTTCGAAAGGAACGATCCTTATGATGGTACAATCATTCTGAGAAAGTTTGAAGAGAATCCGATGAAAACTGTGGACTTTATCGTGTAAACGAGGATTTTTAATTTAATTTTTAATTAAATTTTCATAAGGCCCCTTTTCCCGTGTTTCTTGATGGATCATTCCCATTTTCGAAAGGATCGATCCTTATGATGGTACAATCATTCTGTGAAAGTTTGAAGAGAATCCCAAGAAAACTGTTGATGTTATCGCGTAAACAAGGATTTTTTAATTAAGTTTTAATTAGGCCCCTTTTCCTGTGTTTCTTGACGGATCTGACCCAATTTCGAAAGGAACGATCCTTATGATGGTACAATCATTCTGTGAAAGTTTGAAGAGAATCCGATGAAAACTGTGGACTTTATCGTGTAAAAGAGGAAAAGTTTAACGAACGGACGACGGACGGACGCACGGACGGAAAAAGCCATCGCATAAGCTCTAGTGGCCTTCGGCCAGTAGAGCTAAAAATTGCTTTTTACATGCATTTCTTTTTTTTCCACAATGTTTTCTCAAGTATAAAGCCATAGGGTCGTAAAAACCATGGATTTAGCAGTGAATTCTTAATGCTCATTAGTTGAAAATATTACATGAAACATGCTGTTTGTAAAACTAAAAAATTAGTTAATTACCAACATTTCTACAACATTTTCATTTAGTTACTTAAACAAAATCATTACCCTAGGTTTCAGCTGGTTTTCTTCGATTTATGAAATTTTACATCTGATGTATGATAACCAATTATACACAATGGACTTTATTGCAATCAAAATGACCAACCATGAGCACTCAGTTCTAAGGGTAAGTAAAAACCTGTAGGCCCTTTTTTACGATACAAAACAAAAGATACCTTTTCTGCCTCTTTGGTGTCATCAAACAACCGTTTCTGCCTGCGTGCAGGAACTGGTCGAGCAGTTTGCCAGACTTCCACCCACATGTTACCAGGAATCTGCATTCGTAAACTTAAATGACCTTGAAATGAAAATAAGAAAACAAAACATAAAACTATGTTTACATTGATTTTTCAAATGTATAAGGTTCATCCAAGCAGTGTGAAATTTAAAATTGAGGACATCTTAGTTTTTGTCTTTCTGGGTAGAGGACAATTTTATGAGGAAATCGCTTTTTACAATGTTTTCCAAAGCTTTTTTCTTGATGGACTTAACCCATTACTAGACAGCAAAATTTTAGACAGGTCCAAATTGAAAGGAGTTGCAGACATCTTAAAGTTTCTGGAATGTTATATTTTTTCAACTTTCTGGATAGAAAACATTGTGTAAAATGAAGAAATTGCTTGTGACAAGCAATTTCTTCATTTTACAAAATGTTTTCTAAATTGCTTTTCTTGAGGGGCTTCAAATGCGTCACTGTGTGGGAATGGGTCAAAAGCTTGCAGATAAAGTCATACAGGGCACAGATAATGACTGACTATGCCAAGATAATGACTGCTTTTAACAATTTTTCAGTCATAAAACAACTTACAATGGATTCCTGGTATATCTTGCACCAGATACTATCCCACTTAGTTTACAATTATCCACCCATCCGTGAGAGACAAATGTGGAAAAATATATGTGCTGCCACTGGGCATCAAACCCATGATTCCCAATGATTGAAGATTGTCTATGTCTGATGCCCTACCAACTTTGCTATCAATGGGCAAGTTAATGACTGAAAATGGTTAATGAATGGGAGTGCAGAGTTAATGACTGAAAATACCAGGTTAATGACTGAGAGTGCATAGTTATTGAGTAAGAGTGTGTAACTATTGACTGAAAGGGCAAAGTTAATGACTAAGAAAGTATAAATAATGACTGACAATGCCAGGATAATGACTGAGAGTGTAAAGTTAATAGTGTATAGTTAAAAACTGACAAAACATAGTTAATGACTGAGAGTGAGTAGTTAATGACTTACAGTGTTTAGAAAATGACTTAGAGGATACAGACAATGTCTGTGTGTGAATAGATGATGATTCACAGTGTATAGAAAATGACTTGCTAATAAAATTAGTGACAATGCTTAGTTCATAACTGTACAATTTGATGATTGACAGTGAATAATGACTAAAAGTGCATATTTAAGACATAATTTGCAATACTAGCAATTTATTGTCAGCCACATTTAAGAACCAGGGGGAGCTCTTAGTAGTTTCGTCCTGTATCCTTGCACTATCCCCCATAATAACTAACTTCTTCTGGGGGCGTCGTTCATATGGGCATGTGCTACGGTAGCGACGATAAATAAACAGAAATGCAACAACTAGCAATTACACTCTCAATCCTACTCTTAATTGCTTTATCCAAAGTTCATTTTATTAATCTTAAACAAACTGCTAGCATTTAGTTGAAAGTCCAGTCTAAAAACTGGTTCCTGTAAATTGCAAAATTAACTTGGCTCATAACAATATCACTTGGTTCAATATATGGCTTATACAAAAAGCCGATTTCATGATCCAAATGGGTTATTTTTAAAGGAATAGTCCTCATTTATACTGAAATAAAGATATAATAATATATTTTCTTCAATCTCACAAGAATCATTTCTAACTCATTCCAACTCAATAATGCTTTGAGATGCCCCCAAGAAAAAAATCTTTTGAAAACATAGTGGAAAATGAAGAAATTGCTTATTTTAAGCAATTTCTTCATTATCCACAATTATTTCTACCCAAAAGGTAAAGAAAATCCAAAATTTCATAAGGTTTAAATTGTTGTGTGCAACTCCTTTCAATTTGAACCAGTCTAAAATCCACAGAATACATTTGAGTAGCCTACCTTGTGAGACAATCTGTCCACTTTCATCTTCAATATTTTCCTCTATATAATCTCTGGGTGAATACCAGCGTACAAAGTCTTCTAAAACACAACCTGGGTTTGCAGCCTTTAAAAAATAAAAAATCATCTGGTCATATGATGTCTAAAATTTACCGAGATAAATTTATCCACAAAATAAATATCAGATGGCTTTAGATAAATACTAAAACAATCAGCTTTAACACATTCCAAAAACAGCAAAATTGTAGACTCATCCAAATTCAAAGGAGCTGCAGTTGACAATTTTAAAGTTTATGAAGTTTTAGATTTTTTCAATTCTCAGAGTAGAAAACACTGTGGAAAATGAAGAAATTGCTTGAGTCAAGCAATTTCTTCATCTTTCACAATGCTTTCTAAATTGTTTTTCTTGAGGGGCATCAAAAGGCATTATTGTGGGGGGATGGGTTAACCAAATACCAGTTTTTCAAAATTGTATTTCTTCAGGGTGTCAGAAAACATCATTGTGTGGTGATTGGTTAAGCATTTTATATTATACGGAAGACATGGCACTATTGTAATATCTTTGCAAAGGAGATGAAGCCTACTGTAATGGTTGAGCATCATCGGGAAAATGACTTCATGATGTCAATTTACACAAGAGCCATGTCGGATATAGCCATCCCTCACCGCAAATGCTTGATATTAAACTGAAGCCAGTTAGATTTAGGCTTCTTGTGCACTGAATTTCTTGTCAATGAGTTTGATAATAGCTATTATACTTTCAGAGTTATGCTCTGGACAAAATCTAAGACTTAAAAACAACAAAGGGCAAGCAAGAGTTGTGGGTCTTCTGCACTGCACTTCTCCTCAATGAGATCTAACCACCTATGAATTTTCAAGTTTATAGCTATTATATTTTCAGAGATATGCTCCAGACAAAATCTTAGTCTTTAAAACAACAAAGGGCAATAACTCCAAAATTATACAAGCAAGAGTTGTGGGTCTTGTGCACTGTCACTCTCCCTAATAAAATCTATCCACCTATGAAGTTTCAAGTTGATAGCATTTATACCTTAGGAGATATGCCCCGGACAAAATTTAAGACTTTAAAATAACAACATTTTGTTTTTGAGAGATTTTTTAATCGAAGAACTGTAATTTTAGCTTAAAACATATTCTTTTTTAAAACTTCAACTATAGTTTAACCTTTATCTGTGCTAGATTTGATCCCATTTTCATTTTTTTTCATTGAGTAAAAATTCCTGGATTGAGCCTTTTTAGCATGACAGATCATATATAGTGGGTGTATATTGCCAAATCCCTCTCAATCCAACTTTTTCAAAGCCCTCAAGAAAAAATCTGAGGTACACTTTTTAGAAAATGAAGATATTGCTTGTAACAAGCAGTTTCTTCATTGTTCACAATATTTTCCACCCTGAAAGATAAAGACAAAATAAAGTCAGATTTCACAAACTTAAAATTGAAGTCCACAAGTTCTATAACTTTTTGACCAGACTTAAAATTTTGTTGTCCGGTAATGGGTTAAATTTTAGACATAAATTACCTCAGTCAATCAAAATGGGACTGTCAAATCAAATTATTTATTTGATTGATTGAATGGGGTTTAATGCCACTTTTAACACTCATATCGCGGCGGCTGGAGCACCCAACAATGGATTTCTGGTATTTCTCACACCTGTTCTACTACTACATCCTTTCCTAGCCTCCAGCTGCTATCCAACTTAAATTTACCATTATAAATCATTCATTTAAACCGGGAGGGAATTTTGGAATCTGACATCTTTGTTAAGAATTTTCTTAGGTTTGGCAACTTAACCCTTTCCTGTACAAATCCGGAATTATATGTAACTGTGATTTTATACTTGAGAAATATTGTGTAAGAAGAAAAAAATGCCTGTAACAAGAAATTTCTCCTTTTTCCACATTTTCTACAAAATAGGGTGGTTTCATGTCAAATTACATCCAGTTTTCATTGTCTCTGTAACCTCTTTCAATTTGGACCAGTCAAAAAACAGCAAAGGGTTGTTATTGTAAATGCAAACTGTATTCAGTCATAATTTAGCCCTTGTCATGCTGAACCCAGAATATTCCTATTTTGGTAGTTGGTATAGACAAAGATCTTAGTCTACAACAACAACTGCTTGTCTCTTTGAAGTCAGAGTAGTTTAAAAGATTATTCTTTATGAAAGATATTAAACAACACTATGTGCTTCCAGTGCTTTCAGCTCTTTGATTTCAACTCAATTCTTTATCTAGGGTTTTATTCAACATGACGGTTCAGACTATTAGGTTACCTATGATCACATTTTTTACAAAATAACATGATGATTACTGCAGTCAAACCATGTCCATGGTCAGTTGGTATTGATCAATCAATTCTAGCGCAAAGCCCTTAATTTATTACCAGATGGCAAAATTTTTACTGGTCCAAATTGAAAGAAGTTACAGAAGACAATTTAGAGTTTATGAAATTTTTGATTTTTTTAATCTTTCTGGGTAAGAAAAATTGTGTAAAATGAAGAAATTGCTTGTCACAAACAATTTCTTCATTTTGCATGATGTTTTCTCAATTGTTTTTCTTGAGGGGCATCCAAAAGGATCATTGCTTTGGAATGGGTTAAATTTGAAGATGATGTTCTTGCACATATGAGAACCAAGACATGAAAGCTTTCTGCATGCATTTTTAAACTTTTCTCTAACAACACTTATGAAAGAGTGTTAAAAATCAAGAATCAAACTTGAATCAAAGTTGTTTACTTACTTTGAAAGATTCCATGTCAGACATCAGACAGGCACTTTGCATTCTGGCCCTTAATTCAGCCCCTTCAGCAGAGGTCCCCAGTCTATCAAGACAAACAGAATAACAAACAAGAGGACCATGATGGTCCTAAATCGCTCACCTGAGGCATCTCCAAATTACAGTACTTTTTAGTATAAAAAAGACACAACTTGAGCAAAATAAATAAAAGATATATAAGATTTTGGGCTTTGTACAAAACAATCCAGTAATGCTTTACAATAATAATGAATGCCTTTGGCTTTATAGTTTAATCCATTACCAAACTATCCCAGAATTTGTCACCCTCAGGGAAAACAGGTTTGAAAAATACATAGTGAGAAAGGGAGTGACAAGCAATTTATCCATTTCTAACAGTGTTTTCTACCTGAAATTCTTTGTATTTGGATTTCAATCAAACTCTAATTACTGTCTGCAACTTCAATGGGTGTAATTTTAGCAACCTTGGTAGAGAACAATCTGGATGTACTATAAATCAAAATATGAATGCATTACAACTTATACATGAGGAGTGGAAAATATTTGAACATGCTCTTATTGAGCGTTTTTCATATCCTTGGATGCCTTGGGAAGGGCCATGTTTGTCAAAAGGATATTAACATGGTAGATAACAATAATGTTATCCTTTGTTTTTAATGTAAATATTCTGGAACCTATTTTTAAGAAGAAGAATTCTTTCAATGCAATTTACACAATTTTCAACCCCAGGAACAGAGACATTTTTTATCCTAAGAGCATATTTTCCTGTTACGTAGTACAAAATTATTTAGTCAGGCTACATACCAAATATGTATGCCCTTCACCTTATTTTTTAGAAGGAGAAGACTTTTGATGTTGCTCTAATTGGGCATTTTCAAAAATTTTTGACCTCTGGGGCAGTGCCATGTTTGATCCCAGTGCTAAAATTTTAGCTAACATGGTAGGGAACCATCTGGATATGCTATATACAAAATATGAATGCCTTAGACTTTTTAGATTGGGAGGAAAAGACTATTGAACATGGTCTAATTGAGCATTTTTAAGTAACTTTGGACACCGAGGGAAGGGGTGTTTATTAACCTACAAGCATAATTTGATCAAAACAGATAGATAACAGCCAGGCTATGCTACACTCAAAATATAAATGCCCTCCTCCTTAAAATGAAGAATTTTTTTTAACATATTCAAATTTTGCGTTTTTCCAAATTTTGGACCCCTAGTGCAGAGCTTTTTTTGACCTGAAGAAGACAACTTTTAGTGATATGGTAAAAAACCATCTAGTTATGCCCCATATCAAATATGAATATCCTAGACCTTATAGTTAAAGAGGAGAAGTAATTTGAAATTGCTCTAATTAAGCATTTTTCCAAACTTCATACCTCAGGGGCGGGCAATTTTTGACCCCAGAGATTAAATATTTAAAAAAACTTGGTTGAGAACAATATGATTAAGCTCTATATAAAATATAAATGCCTTTGGCCTTGTAGTCTGTTAAAAAAAAAGACAACAAAGATTTTCTAAAATTTCCCATTTTCATATGCCGCAGTTACAAGAGTTCACGGAATGAAATTCTTTTAACAACTTTTGAAGAGCTTCACCTAAAAAACATCCCTGCAAAGTTTCAGCTTGATTGGCCTACTGGTTTAGGGGGAGAACATTTTTAAAGATTTTTACAGATTTACCAAAGATTCCCATTTTCACATGCCGCTGCAACCAGAGTTTTTGACGGAATTAAATTCTTTTAACAACTTTTGTAGAACTTCACCCAAGGAACATCCCTGCAAAGTTTCAGCTTGATTGGCCTACTAGTTTAGGAGGAGAAAATTTTTAAAGATTTTTACAGATTTACTTAAGATTCCCATTTTCTCATGCCGCGGCAACCAAAGTTTTTGACGGAATTAAATTCTTTTAACAACTATTGTAGATCTTCACCCAAGGAACATCTCTGCAAAGTTTCAGCTTGATTTGCCTACTGGTTTAGGAGGAGAAGATTTTTAAAGATTTTTACAGATTTACTAAAGATTCCCATTTTCACATGCCGCGGCAACCAGAGTTTTTGACGGAATTAAATTCTTTTAACAACTTTTGTAGAACTTCACCCAAGGAACATCCCTGCAAAGTTTCAGCTTGATTGGCCTACTGGTTTAGGAGGAGAAAATTTTTAAAGATTTTTACAGATTTACTTAAGATTCACATTTTCACATGCCGCGGCAACCAAAGTTTTTGACGGAATTAAATTCTTTTAACAACTTTTGTAGAACTTCACCCAAAGAACATCTCTGCAAAGTTTCAGCTTGATTGGCCCACTGGTTTAGGAGGAGAAGATTTTTAAAGATTTTTTCAGATTTACTAAAGATTCACATTTTCACATGCCGCGGCAACCAGAGTTTTTGACGGAATTAAATTCTTTTAACAACTATTGTAGATCTTCACCCAAGGAACATCTCTGCAAAGTTTCAGCTTGATTTGCCTACTGGTTTAGGAGGAGAAGATTTTTAAAGATTTTTACAGATTTACTAAAGATTCCCATTTTCACATGCCGCGGCAACCAGAGTTTTTGACGGAATTAAATTCTTTTTACAACTTTTGTAGAACTTCACCCAAGGAACATCCCTGCAAAGTTTCAGCTTGATTGGCCTACTGGTTTAGGAGGAGAAAATTTTTAAAGATTTTTACAGATTTACTTTAGATTCCCATTTTCACATGCCGCGGCAACCAAAGTTTTTGACGGAATTAAATTCTTTTAACAACTTTTGTAGAACTTCACCCAAAGAACATCTCTGCAAAGTTTCAGCTTGATTGGCCCACTGGTTTTGGAGGAGAAGATTTTTAAAGATTTTTACAGATTTACTAAAGATTCCCATTTTCACATGCCGCGGCAACCAGAGTTTTTGACAGAATTAAATTCTTTTAACAACTTTTGTAGAACTTCACCCAAGGAACATCCCTGCAAAGTTTCAGCTTGATTGGCCTACTAGTTTAGGAGGAGAAGATTTTTAAATAAATTGTGGACGGACGGACAGACGGACAGACGGACAGACGGACAGACGGACGGACGGACGACGGACAACGACTGATCACAATAGCTCACCTCGCACTTTGTGCTCAGGTGAGCTAAAAACAATAAAAGAATTAATTACCTGTAAAGTGTCCAATAAAAAGTATGCTGCAAAAGCAGAATCACGACAATTCATGAAACATTCATACCCTCATAATTCTTTGTAACCCATTATCAGACAACAAAGTCAATTGACCTTGATTCTTTCTTCCCCTTACACATTCCATTTGAGTATTAAGGAAGCAGAATCAAGTAGGATTAATCTAATTTGTATGATCCTATAACCCAACTATGTATGCATCAATACAAGAAATTCCCTAAGCAAGGAAACCATGTCAAGTATGCACCATAACCTGAATGTTGACCTGCTTAGCATTTTTGTTGGTTTTGCAAATTAATCCATTGCTAAATGACAAAATTTTAGACCGATCCAAATTGAAAGCTGTTGTAGATGACAATTTAAAATTCATGACATATTAGATTTTTTCAACTTTCTGGATAGATAGTATTGTGTAAAATGAAGAAATTATTTGTGACAAGCAATTTATTTATCTTATAGAATATTTTCCTTTATGCTTTTCTTGAGGGAGAATGTAATAACTCTACTTTAACCCCTTCCCGCACAACAAAGTTTTAGACTGGTCCAAATTGAAAGAAGCTGCAGACGACAATTTCAAGTTGAGGGAATTTTAATTTTTTTCGTCATTTTTGATAGAAAACATTGTGGATAATGAAGAAATTGCTTGATACAAGCAATTTCTTCATTTTCCACAATGTTTTCCAAAGCTTTTTTCTTAAGGGGCGTAAAAAGGAGGGATTGAGTGGGAAATGGGTTAAACAAGCTTTAGTTATAAGGTTTAGGACAACATCAACAATTTGCTTTCTCAAAATGTTCAGGACCATTTATTGTGCAAGCTTACATCATTTGATGTCTAAGTCAAACTACATTGTTATTGTCAGTGGGCATCGCCTGAAACCTGCCAAATAATTTTTGTGTGGAATTTTCAAGGCATGACAAGAATAGTTTGTTAAGGATTACATGACATTAAGCCTTCCTGAAACATGAGGGCCACTGGCCCTAAAGCGCTCACCTGAGTCGATGACTACAGAAGTAAAATGGCACAAGTGACCTTATCTTGTGCTAACAAGACTTGTTACTGAAGTCTTGTCTCAGAAATTAAACTAGAAAAACATTCTTATCATGTTTAAGTATCTATGCCAGAATCACAGTGACTTCATAGGAAGGATGGTTATCATAAGATCTGACCTAGTGACCTACTTTATTAACCATGTAACCATGGAATAAGAAAGAGATCATGGAAACAAACATAATGAACAAATATAAAGACCTTTGACACAAAAATAAGGGCCTCTACAACACAAGGTTTTTCTAAGATTTGACCTGGTGACCTAGTTTTTGACCCCACCTGACCCATATTTAACTCCTCCACGATATCATGTAGACAAACATTCTGACATAAATTCAAGACATTTGAGCAAAAAATGTAACCTCTAGAGTGCACACTAGGTTTTTTCTCAAGTTTGACCTGGTGACCTAGTTTTTAACCCCATATGACCTATTTTGAACACATCAGAGTATGTAAAAAAACATTCTGAACAAGTTTCAAGACAGTTGAGCCAAAAATATAACTTCTAAAATGCACACAAGGTGTTTCTAAGATTTGACCTGAAGACCTAGTTTTTACCCCACATGACCTATTTTCAAACTGCTTCAAGTTATCATACAGACAACATTCTGACATAAATTCAATACATTGAGCAAAAAATGTGACCTCTAGAGTGCACACAAGGTTTTCTAAGATTTGACCTGGTGACCCACACATGTCCTTATTTTTTAACTCATCCAAGCTATCATGTAGACAAACATTCTGACCAAAATTAAGGGCATTTGAGTAAAAAATGTGACCTCTAGAGTGCACACAAGGTAAAAGTTGACACCATACGCCAGAAGCTGGACGCCATACACGGCCCGATCACAATAGCTCACCATGACCACTACGTGGTCAGGTGAGCCAAAAATGTCACATTTACTAATGATGGAGAAAAATTGTGAAAATTTATATTGAAATCCATCCATAGTGAAGGAACTATACTCTGATCAAAGCTATCACCTTGAAACTTCCTGATGAACTATTTCAAATAGCAAATCTTGTTAAAGATGGAGAGTGATAGTGCCAAGTAAATAAAAATCCATCCACAACTGTCCTAGTTACAGTCCAGACAAATTCATCAAAAATATTAACACACTAATGTAGACACAAACATCAAACTGTCATTGTGACAACTGCTAGTAGATCTTGCAACCGGGCTACACAAAAATCATGAATTCCACAGTAATTTACTCAGGACATTTTCCAACTTTTACATTTTTCAACCTCTATATATAGAAAGGTTTACAGTTTATTCTAATAAATCAAAATCAAGATAGTTTTCTAAAATACTTCAAGATTTCCATATGTCAACTGCAAAGGCTTGAATGATTTATAGAAAATTTAACCCATTCCAACTTAATCCCTCCTTTTTACGCCCCTCAAGAAAGAAACTTTGAAAAACATTGTGGATAATAAAGAAATTGCTTGTATCAAGCAATTTCTTCATTATCCACAAAGTTTTCTATCCAAAAAGACAAAAAATGCAAAATTCCATCAACTTGAAATTGTCATCTGCAGCTCCTTTCAATTTGGACCAGTCTAAACTTTGCTGTGTTGGAATGGGTTAAGCAATTAACTACATTTGAACCCGAAAGCTCAAGTAATATATGATTCAAAATTAAACTAAACAATGGGTAATTGTAACTGATTGTCTTCTATTTGTTCCCTATCTCTACCCAACATTTGAGTTCCAAATCTTTTTTAACAAATTATCACACTATCCTGCATTTCAACATATCAAAAAAATTGTTTGGGAAAATATATAGAGGGACAATTTCTCTTTTCCTCTTGAGTTTGGGAAATCCAGTATAAGCTAAATATAGGAACACTTTGATTGAATAATCTAATAGGTGTTACCATGGAACTGGTTTGACTGTTTGTATACTGGGACATTTAGCAGGAACACCCCTGTACATCATGTTAGTAAATTAGAACAAGGATCTGCAGGAGTGGTCAGACTGGCAGATTTATTTACTTCTCTTATGCTTAAAATCAATGCAGCTTAATTCATAACGGAAAATGGGGAATTCTATCCTTCTTTTTATAACACCTTCTCCCTCTCTCTCTCGATTTCTCTCTTTCCCCTCCCCCCCCCCTCTCTCTCACTCATTCTTTTTCTCACAAATAGATACAATGTATGATAAAATCAGCAAACTACTGGGAAAAATCCACATTTCGTCCAAGAACTACCAATAACATTATTACTGTGGTTTTCAAGCTGCCCCAAGTAGTACAATTTTTAGCCCAGTAAAGATATTATCCTTTAATATAACAACTGATGACTTTCGTATTTATCAATTAACAATTTTAGCAGCTGGTATTTCAGACTGCAGAAGTCCCTCATTATGACTGGATTGATTTACAGATGAGAAAGCAAAAGCCAATTGATACAGGTAGTTCCTTCTCTTCACATTCTCTATCGAAAAATTTGGATGCACTGTTTAACAGTCGTTTGTCTATTGAAACTTAAATCATACATACATTCAATATGACTAAAAGATACAATGATCATACATGTATTTGGTATGTAGATATTACTGGCTGACGTTAAGTTCAATGTCTATTATCATTGGCTTTATATCTTACATTGACTCTTTTGTTTACTTAAATGATTTTGAAAAAAATTCTAGATGGTACTCAGGGTGAACAATGTTTTGTTTATTGGGCAAGATCATAAACCTTTTTATTTGTGATCAGCAAAATCTTAATTTTCACTCATAGCTTCACCTCTCGTTGTTCTCTTAATGAAAGATATGTTCAATGATTGAATAGAGTGTTACATCCAACTCAGTAACTTATGTGATATTGAGGTAGGCCCTCGATTTACCATCTCATCCTTCAAAAGGGATTAGTAAGAGTTACACTGAAACAAATATGAACTCTGACTTACTTTGCTAAAACTTCTGCATGTTCTTCCAGCATGTCCTCCGTCATGGGTGCTGGTTCTTGAGTGACTGGTATGTACATTCTTTCTTCACAGTTTATCAATTTTAGATCTTGATACGGAGCCAGTCTACCCTCTGGCTTGTGTGTAAAAGTGTCCTTAAATGCTGACTCACTTTGAATAGAAATGCTACTAGTAACACTTTGTGAACCAGTCAATGATGTGTTAACCTCAGTGTCACAGTCTACATCTGATTCAGACTGGTTTCTTAAAGTGTTTTCAGTACTAGTTTCTCCACCAGGAATATTTGAGACACAGTCTGTATTTGTTTCAGACTGGTTCTGTATGATATCAACATTCTCTTTATCACCAGGAATATCTGTGTCACAGTCGACATCAGGTACAAGATGATTCCTGGTTGCATTTTCAACACTGGCTCCCTCACAAGGAACATCTGTAATTTCAACATCATCTTTTGTGTCCACATCTTTTTCATCTGATACATTCTCATTCTCACACTCAAAAAATTCTTCTTCATCACTTGAACCCTCATTGTTAACTGACCGCGCTTCACGTGAAGAACTTACAACCAAGTTTTCTGTTTCTTGACTAGAACATAAAGCATTATTTCTCAGGTTCGATTGGTTAATGTCATTATTTGAACTCAGATTTGATTGGTCAGTACTGCAGACTGTGTCACTAGAATCTACAATATTTTCTGACTGGTTCTCCTCTTGGAAGATTTCCTCCGTTGACATGGACCTTGCTGTTTTAGATGTAGAAGGACCATGATCAGGTGGCAGGGAACCAGACATGGTTTGAACAACTCCAGTGTATCCCTTGTGAACTTGTTCCCTCTTTTTCTTGTGTTCTATACAACAATTTAGCATCTGTAAAGATATCATGGTGTATGTCAAACATAAACACTGTCAAAGAGAAAATTATTTCACAAGGTAAGTCAATTTGAGATTTATAGGTGAATTCTAGACTGTTCTAAGTGACTAATGTATAGTCACTTAAAACAGTATTCATTTTCACCTGAATTTGTTTTCTAAGGGCTTTTTTATTAGCTTATGTTTTCTTCCCCAAAAGTAAAAGATTTTCGAAATTTGATCAACTAGTAACTGTAGTCTGCAACCTGAATTTGGACCAGTTTAGAATTTTGTTGTGTAGGAGAGGATTACTAAAATTCTGGTTTAAATTCATACAAACATTATGCGATTATCTAGATTTGTCAGGTCACTTAGATTTTTATTGAATTAAGTTTCATATTTCAGCCTTTCTAACTAACTAACTAATTTTAACCCCATGTATAAAGATAAACAAGAATTCGAGACCTGAAATTCAATTAATAATCATAGTTGAGGCATGCTGTCAATCTATATATACATAGACCAATCAATTCATGCATTTAGACCAAAAGTGAACTTTAAACTCCAACATTGGTCGACATTTATGTGAAGCGTCTTTGTTAGTTCGGCAACTTAACCCTTTAGCAGACGACAAAAGACGTGACTGGGTGACTGGTCTATAATGTTGCAAACTACAATGAAAAGTTCACAAAATTTTAGATTTTTTCAACTTAAGCTACGTGGGAATGGGTTAAATGCAGTCACTACAGCTTTTTCAAATTGTAGTAATCAAATATCTTATTATTCTACCATAATTTTTTTAGAACAATGCCCTTTAACCCATTCCCACACAGTGACACTTTTCAACACCTCCCAATATGAAAGCTTTGACAAACACTGTGGAAAATGAAGAAATTGCTTGTTACAAGCAATTTCTTTATTATCCACAATGTTTTTAACTCAAAAAGACAATAATATTAGGGATTTCACAACCTTAGAAATGTCCACTACAACTTCTTTGATTTTGTATGAGTTTAAAATGGTAATGGGTTATTATCGGAGTAGGATTTCCTCTTGGAAGTTGTGGGCGTGGCCAGCAATCAGTCACTTAACCCTTTGAAAGAGGATGCAGAAGACTATGCAAATTGGATGCAATTTGCAATTAAACCATCCTATGTAGTAGAAAATATTGTGGGAAAAAGAGAAATTGTTTCTTACAAGCAATTTCTTCTTTTTACGCAATATCTTCTCAAGTATAGAATCACTTGAACGTAAAGTCTCGGGTTTGAACAAGAAAGAGTTTAGTCAAAAATCATGATATATCATTTTTTGTACTATGTTTTTTATATATTGAAACCCGCAGAATATTTTTAACAAAATCTTAAGCAGGTATTTAGATTTCTGTGATCTGTCACAGCCATTTTGGGACTCTGTGAAACAAATATTTGAAAAAGAGATCAGTTACAGCAGAGGTCAATATATACAATGAACATTCTTAAACCAGAAAATTTCTACTCTGGTCAGTCTGTGAACTCTGTGCAGGCTGAACAGGGTCAATACTTTTCAGACTACCAAAATAGTCCCTTTTATCAAGGCTCTAGGCCTTATGGTTTGGGAGTAAGCTTTTTTTACGATTTCCTTCTTTATTTCTGTATAAATCTGAGCTTAAACAACAGGGCTTATTTTCAGAGTAAATTCATTCTTTGAGGTCATTAAGCCGAGGGTTATACAGTGATGATATATACCAAATATCAAGGCTCTATGCCTTACAGTTTGGGAGAAGATTTTCAAAGATTTCCCTTTCTTATTCCTATGTGAAATCATGGATTGCACAAAAAGGCTAATTTTCAGAGTATGGTAATTCTTTTAAGTATTTTGGTAGAAAGTTAATAGGAAATGATATATATCAATGCACTAGACCTTATTGTTTGGGAGAAGAAGATTTTCAAAGCTTTCCTTCTTTATTTGAATGTAAAATCAGGGGTTTCACAAAAAAAGACTAATTTTGAGAGTACAGTCGATCTTTGAAATATTTTGGAAGAGGGTCCATAGGTATTGATACATACCAAATATCAAAGCCTTAGGCCTTATGGTTTGGAAGAAGATTTCAAAGATTTCCTTCTTTATACCTATGTAAATCAGGTATCACAAAGAACTGGGCTTATTTTCAGTTTTGTAATTCTTTGAAGTATTTTGGCAGAGGTTCAATAGGCATTGATCAAAGCTCTAGGTCTAACGGTTTGGGAGAAGAAGATATTCAAAGATTTCCTTCTTTATTCCTATATAAAACCATCAGGGATCACACAGAAAAGGGCTAATTTTTTAGTTTGGTTATTCTTTGAAGTATTTTGGTAGAGATCAAAAGGCAATTATATATACCAAACATCAAAGCTCTAGGCCTTGTGGTTTGGAAGGAGAAGATCTTTTAATTTTTTTTCTTTCGGTTGCCATTGCAACCAGATTTCTTCATCGATTTCATTTCTTTGAAGTATTTTAAAAGAGCATGACCTAAGAATCATTTCTGTGAAGGTCAAAATCTGATATCTGGTTTAGGAGAAGAAGACTTAATAACTATTAACAGACAGTCAGATGGACTTTGGACATTTACCAATCACAATAGATCACCTTGAGCATGTTGTGTTGAGTTTAGCTAATAAAGTGGGAGAAAAAGCCAATCCCCCACTCATACTCTGCATGAAAGATAATATAGTTTTTGTCTCATAAACAACTAGAAATCATATAGATTCATTGTGGCAAGATTCAGCTCATTTCATTAAAATTTAATTTTTAGATTCGTCTATCAAAAACGGGCTTTCTGATTGGTCAAAAAAATTATTCATAACTCCATGAGTAGAACTTTGAACACGCAGCGAGTTTGTATGCTTCTGCACAAAATAATCCCATACAAAAAGGTATCACAATTTGTAAAGCTTTTGCTTTTTTTGCTCGATGGTATTAAGTTATAAGAAATGAAGAGAATATTTTTTGTTTTCATGGAGGTATGAACCAAAAAATCTAATCACACTTATGTATGAATCCCCTTCATGTATTCATACAGTGTGATTAGTTTTTTGGTTCATACTTCCATGAAAACAAAAAATATTCTCTTCATCTCTTCAGAAACTTTAGGGCTTGTGCACACAAAAAACTACTAATGGACAGATTGATAGACGGACGGACCTGACCCTTCAAGTATATAAACAAGATACTCACCTGTAGTTTTTGTTGAAGTATGCATGATCCCAAGTTTGGAGGACCTAGATCAACCCTGGAATAGATTTAACCAATTACCAGATGGCAATATTTTCAGACTGGTCCAAATTCAAAGAAGTTGTAGTCAACAGTTTTCAGTTGATGAAGTAAGAAAAAATTTGAATAATGAAGAAATTGATTAGTTTCAAGCAATTTCTTTCATTTCTTTCTTTTTTATCTTTGGAGAGGTATCAAAAAGTGTCATTGCATGGGGATGGGCTTATGTTAAATTGTGAACAAATTGCAAACATATTTGGGGTCAACCTCAAAGCTTTTCAGTAATTCACAATGCACAAAACCAACTTAAACCATAACTTGTTACTTATTGCCATTTTAAATAGTTTTAGCTAGAATTCACAGCAAAAAAGTTGATCAGGACATCTATGAACAAGAGGACCATGATGGTCCTAAATGGCTCCCCTGAGTATGATGGTTCATGGCTTTATGATATAAACAAAATAGCAAAGCCCTCTGTCTAATTATTTGGAGAAGATGTTTAAGGATTTCTCTTTTAATCCTAGGTATATTGATGATCCCACCATAAAGCACTAATTTCCTGAATATGGTAATGCTTTGAAGTATAGACATCAATACATACCAAGTATAAAAGCGCTAGGCCTAATGGTTTGTGAGAAGAACATTTTAAAAGATATCATTATTTATTCCTAACTAAAATTAGGGATCGCACAGAAAAGGGCTAATTTTCAGAAAAGAGTGGTTCTATGAAGTAGTTTGGTAGAGGGTCAATAGTTGATGATATGAACCAAATATCAAAGCTCTAGGCCTAATCGTTTGGGAGAAGAACATTTTAAAAGATATCATAATCTATACCTAACTAAAATTAGGGATTGCACAGAAAAGGGCTAATTTTCAGAAAACGGTGGATCTATGAAGTAACTTGGTAGAGGATCAATAGTTGATGATATGTACCAATTTAAAAGCTCTAGGCCTAATCATTTGGGAGAAGAACATTTTAAAAGATTTGCTTCTTTATTCCTTTGTAAAATTAGAGAATAGAAAAGGGCTAATTTTCAGAATACAGTTAATCTTTGAAGTATTCTGGTAGAGGGTCAATGGCTGATGATATGTACCAAATTTTAAAGCTCTAGGCCTTATAGTTTGGGTGAGGAAGATTTTTAAAGATTTCCTTCTTTATTCCTTTGTGAAATCAGGGATAGCTTAGAAAAGGTCTAATTTTCAGAACCCGTAATTCTTAGAAGTATTTTGGTGTAGGGTCAATAGGTGATGATACATACCAAACATAAAAGCTCTTTTCTTCTCTTCGAAGCTTTTGGCCTTATGGTTTAGGAGGACAAGATTTTCAAAGATTTCCTTTGTAAAATCAGGAATCGCACGGAAAAGGGCTAATTTTCAGAATACAGTAATTCTTTGAAGTATTTTGGTAGAGGGTTAAAAGGTGATGATATGTACCAGATATCATAGCTCTAGGCCTTATGGTTTAGGAGGAGAAGATTTTTTAATAATTGTTTACAGACGGACTGATGGACTCAGGTTGTGCTCAGGTAAGCTAAAAAGTAATTCTGCTGAGACAAAGCTGAATCTAATAGAAACATAAACAAGATGTGTTTGTGAAACACCATGCCCCTGAAACAGGAATTCTTTAGAAACGGGTGATTTTTATTGTTGTTTTTTCTTTGTTGTAGGGAAAAGGGTTAAAATTTTGACCTTGACCTTAGTGAAATGACCTTCCCCAGTTGCGCCTTGTTTAGACCTATCTACATATCAAAAATTAGCATCGTAACTCAATTAGGGATGAAGTTATAGGAAAATGTTTAGTTGGCAGGTTTAGTTTTGCAGACAGACAGCCAGACAGACAGACAGACAGATGAACAGATGGACACCAGGGGCATAAAAAGTGTCAAACTAAGGGCTCTGCCCTACGTTGCTCCATCTGCCTGAATATGCTAATACAGAGAGTAAAATTTTTAACAGTTTCACAATATACCATGTTATGGAAATCATTACCTACCATAAAAGCCATGTTTTGCATACAACCATTCTTGGAACGAGTCACACAATGATCATTCCGTTGAAATATTGTTGAAATGCAGCTGATAATTTCTGAGGAAAATATTTCAAAATTCTCAATAAATACATTAACCACAAAAGCCATGTTTTTCATCTGATCAAATTTCTTAATGAAATCTTATAAAGGGCTCAATGAAGGATCATTCAAGTTGTATTTTGTTGAAATCTTTCATTCAATTTCGAGAAGATTTCCAAAGAAAAGATCATAGATACACACATGCGGGCAGATGGACAGTAGCATGCCCCACACTATGCCTTGACAACAGCTTCTAACAAGCAATTTCTTCATTTTCGACGATGTTTTCTAAAGCTTTTTTTCTTTGGGGCGTCCAAAGGCGTCATTGAGTTGGAATGGGCTAAGGGGAACAACTGTGATGAGTTATCCATCAATTAATGTAGAAGATATGCATCAAAGAAGAATTGAACACACTCATTATCACACAAAAAACACACACATGCACACTCTCACAAATGGAATGAGGTAACTTTTTGGCTGTAGCCATTACATCGGAGGGGGCATGAAAAATTATATATTTGCTAAACTTCATTTAGTTTCTCAATAGTAGAATATTCACAAAATTACCCATCTATAATGTAGTTATTTTCCCATCTATATCTCATCTCCATTACAAATTCCTGCCATATTTGGGCAACAGCAAATAAACCTCCATGGTTTTGATTCAGGACGCACATACAGATGGCAAGACGATGTAACAGACCTTCAACTGGAGCAGACTTTAACTGTTTTGACAACTCCTGAAAGTAAAGAAAATATTTAACTCAAACAATCACTCCTTCTGATGAAATGAAAAAAATATGGTAACAGGAAGTGCTGAAGAAAAAGAGAAAGTGCTTGAGACATCTTCTCATAATTGATAAATCCCAGTTGTCAATCAAAGAATCAATTGACTAATTGAATCATTCACTTATACCGGAAGTGAACTTTGAACTCTGACAGTGACCAACATTTATGAGAATTCTTGTTGTTTAGCTATTTGATGTTGTAACTACAGCTTATTCCATTTTACTTTTTTTTACATGCCACTGACCATTAATTTTGCAAAACAATGCCATTAGTCAGTGGGTGTTGTTAACCCTTGTCATGCTGTATAAACTACCTTGCTGAACTGCTGTGAAATCAAAGGGCTGAAAGCACTCATTGAACTTGGTGTTCAAAAATCAATATTTTTTTTTAGAAATCAACTTCATAAGCAACTCTGGCAGGAAAAGTACAAGCAGGAGGTATAGACTAAGATCAGCCTGCACACAAATGTGATTGATCGTGATATAAAACCCAATCCAATCATCTAATCTATCCGCTAATAAATTCATTTAGCTTACTGGTGCACCTAGCCATGGCTTTCAGTAATTGCTCATTCCAGAAAAAATCACTGTTCATACCAAGCTGCCGATCTAACTAAACTATCAATAGAAAAGTCTAGAATGATATACCTTAGCAACCGGGTGACTCCGTAGTGATTCCATTGACCTTGAACTATTCATATCTGCTTCATCCTCTGGGTTAATTGGTTTGGCAGCATCAGGAAATAAATACTGCAAATACATATTGTTTTTGTGAAATAAGAAAATATTTGTATCAGCAAATATTCTTGGTATTCAACCTTGGAATTATTAGGTTTTTCCTATTTTATATATGCCATATTAATTCATACAAATTATGAGTCACGGAACTTCATTCATTCCCACATATACCTGATTTTTGAAGTCTCTCAAGAAAAACTTTAGAAAACATTGTGGAAACTGAAGAAATTGCTTGTAACAAGCAAATCTTTTCATTTCTAACATTGTTTTCTACCAAGCAAGACAAAAAATTTCAAAATTCCTTCATTTTAAAATTGTTACCTGCATCTTCTTTCAATTTAGACCAGATCATCGGATAATGGTTAAAATGTTTTCCAGAGACAGAAAACTGTCAATCGCGATGTTAGATTCAGGAAAGACAACTGACAAAAGTATAAAGCCTAATACAAATCAACTCTTTTACTCACATTTACATTACTAGTACTGGTCAATAGTTAAAAAAGATTGCCATATTCACAATATACGCCACCAACTAGCCAAGACAAAAAAAATCGAATAAAGCCCCCTTCTTTCTGTGACACATCCTGGCAAAATAATAACAATATGCACAAGGTAAGATGACAAGGAACATTCCCTGAATATCCCTTCAAATCTATCCAAAAATGTAGAAGGAGATGTGTTAATCAGAAATTTTCCATTAAGCCCCCCCCCCTTCTTTCTGTCATGCAGTCTAAAATCATGAAAACTCCAAAATATCGGTAAAGTCGGGTGATTGAGAACATTCTGCAAAGTTTCATTCAAATCCATCCATAAATGGAGGAGATATGTTAACAAGGACAGACGGATAACAGGACAGAATTCTTTGGATGCCGGGTATTTTTCCATAATAGTATATCTGCTTTTTTCTTGATGTAAATAGATTTTGAAATGAAAAGCACTAGCACTACTCAGTGTGGTTAACCCATTACCACACAACAATATTTTAGACCAGTCCAAATTGAGAGAAGCTGCAGATGACAATTTTGAGTTGATAGAATTTGAATTTTCTTGTCTTTTTTATAGAAAACATTGTTGATAATAAGGAAATTGCTTGATACAAGCAATTTCTTCATTTTCAACAGTGTTTTCCAAAGTATTTTTGTTTTGAGGGGTGTTCAAAGGAGGTATTGTGTGGAAATGGATTAAACAGGATATAAGAGTAAACCACTGCAGGCCTACCCGTCACATCTGCCAAAACAACTGGCGTGCCATGATAGGCAAATAACCGGTTTCCATTTATCCTTTTTAGTTTAATTCCTAATCTATCCTATTATGTCTTTTGAATGATTTTATATATTGTTCATTAAGTTTTATGTTAAACTATTCTTAAAAATCTTGCCATAACTATCAATGCACCATAAAACACCAATCAATCAACATCATTACAGCGAGACTGTCATCAGGATGGACAGACAGAGAAGATGGTACCAATATACAACCATCTTCGGTGGCATATAAAAAGTTGTATTGTTTTGAATTCATCTAAGTCAAATGCACTTTAACATAATGAACAAGATGTGTTTGTGAAACATCAATGTCCCTAAAACCGAAATTTGTTTCGAAGTTTGATCTTGATAGATGGCCTTGACCTTGTCAGATGAAATTAAGCTTGGAATTAGCAGATGCATATTGATCAGAGATACAATAATGCTAAATATGAGCTATTGACCTGAAATAAAAAGTGATGGAAAAACTTTGGTATCGCATTTTAAGTTTTGAACAGATGTCAAAACTATACAAGATGGAAACAATACCAACAGCATAGCAAAACCTAGTTTTCTTTTTGTGAAAACAGCAAAAATATTCTACAATTCCATAGACAAACAGACAGACTGTCAGAGTATGTGCTTTACACCAACAAACAAAGGGCTCAAGATGCAGTGGCCAAGATTTGATATTTTCTATTCAAAACCCTATGACGTTCATACTCATTGAAATTCCTTTGATTAAATGAATTCAATACAGACCCACAAAATAGTTAATGAAGAAATTTTTTTTCATCTTGATTTGATCTTCATCAAATTGAAAAGATGTCTGATTCTTTGAGCAACTGAAGACAATCTAAATCTTTTATTTCTTATCAAAACCCTATGTTGTGGGTATTCAATTGAATTCTCTTGAAGAAAATATTCCAGTAAAAACATAGGGTTTGATGGATGTAAAATGAATCTTTCAATTTCAATTTGAAAACACAACTGATTTCTGGAAAAAATTGATGACAATCTAGACCTGTTATTTCATCTTGAAATCCTATGTTGTGGGTACTCATTAGAACTGTGGTGATTAGAAGATTCTGATGAGTACAAACAACATATGGTTTGATAGGCAAACCAGTGAATAACCCTGTTTCCAGTGTAATTTGCATTTTAACCCATTTCTACAGAATGATGCTAGAAAAAAACCTTGACATAACAGGAAATACGGAATTTACTGGTTCAAGAAAAACACACATTGACGCTAGAAATACAGCTCGACAAAACAGGAAATAGGGATTTTACTGGTTTGAGATAAACAATCAGATTTATACAAAATAAAGAAGGGATAAAGTTAGGCCTTGAATATCATCTTGATATATCTGTGATTATGCCATTTCCAATTTTCATATAGTGAGTGTTGACTGAATTTGAAATTATATGAATTTTAAAATTGTCTATTGGTACCTATACATCTCAAACTTATACTTACGACTTTCTCTTTTGGTTGTTTTTAATACCCCCTGTAAAAATAGCTTGATCCCTAGACAGGCATGGTCAAGGAGTCAATGACTCCCTGTATTTTGAAGTCTAGCATGAGCCCTGAACTACCTGTAAACTATCTTAACCCATTCCCAGACAGCAAAATTTTAGACTAGCCCAAATTGAAAGAAGTTACAGGTGACAATTTAAAATTTAAATTTTTTTGGATTTTTTCAACTTTCTGGGGGAAAAACATTGAGGTAAATGAAGAAATTGCTTTCACAAGCAATTTCTTCATTTTCCACAATGTTTTCCAGAGCTCTTTTTCTTGGGGGCGTCTAAAAGCGTCACTGAGTGGGAATAGGTTAAGTTGTACATACTTGCAATATCTGGTCGAGTAACTCCCCTTGTATGGGTACATCTTTAGGTTTGTGTTTCTGTGTCTGTGGTTGAGACACATAAGAAGATAGTGAAGTGATGTTGTAACTCATACTGGGTTCTGTCAGCTTCTGCAGGGCGTTGGTTATATCTGCTTCTGTAGAGAAAAAAAAGTGTCATATGCAGTTGCCAGACTCTAGGCTGTGAGGTGCTTGAAAGTGAACAAAAAAAGTATAACTCTAAAATTGGTTAGAAATTGTTTTTAACAATAACATGTCTCCTCACAAAGGTAAAGTCACAGGAAGTAAGAAATCATTTAAAGTATGAACTTGAATTATGACCTTGAACTTTAAACAAATGGGTCTTTTCTTTTCTTTTTTTACAACTGGCACTGAATCTGAGTAAAATTCCTCAAGAGTCTTTCTTTTATTTTCTGAGATTTTTTTTTTCATTACGCAAGTGCTGGATGAATTTTGATTATCAACCTTGACCTTGACCTTTTGAGCAGATGAATTCCTAATCTAAAACAAGAGGCCCATTGGCCCTAATACGCTCACCCAAGATAAGGCTTTTTTTCTTTGAATAGTTAGATTAAATATCAAGGTTAGAATTATGAATCAAGTAGGTGCCAAAAGCAATGTTCATTTAGCTTTTGTAAAAGAGGACCACCTAAGGAACATTTCTGCCATATTTGATTCAAATTGGCCTCATGGTTTTGGAGGAGATATTGTTTAAGAATCCTTCTTTGTTTCTATATAGACCCCCCCTGGGATTTAGGTATGTTGAAAGAGGTCCATGTACCATTGTTTCAAAATATCAAGACTCTAGGCCTTCTTTGTAAAAAGGAGAAGATTTTTAAGGCTTTTTTTTTTAATTTCACTTTTGTTGCCATGACTACCCAAGTTTTCAACAGATTTCAATTCTTTTAGCAATTCTTAACCCATTCCCACACACAAAATATTTTACACCAGTCCAAATCAAAGAAGTTGCTGAAATCTTCAAATCTTTTGTCTTATAGGGTAGAAAACATTGTGGATAAATGAAGAAATTGCTTGTAACAAGCAATTTCTTCATTCTCCACAATGTTTTCATAATCTTTCATATTGAGGGGTGTTTAAAAGCGTCAATGTATGGGAATGGGTTTAATGGAGCTATCTATGTTTCAATGACACAATTCTAATGAGTTCCATCAACATAGGATTAAGTAACAAATTTTCATAAAGACCCCTTTTCCTGTGTTTTCCAATAGAACCTTCCCAACATAAATAGGGTTCATACTTATGACCTACCAATTATTCTGGTCAAGTTTAAAGAAGATTGAGCCAAAATTGTGGTCTTTAGAATGTAAACAAAGAAATTGTCATTAAGGCCCCTTTTCCTGTGTTTACCATATTGAACCTTCCCATAATCATTAGGGTTCATCTGTAACGGCCTAACAATTATTCTGACCAAGTTAACTGCCTCAATGGCCGAGTAGTATAGGTGCTTGATCTGAAGGTCTCGGGTTCGAGCCCCAATGTCATGGGGTTCGTTCACGGACAAGACACTTAACAGCCAGCCCCAGTCTACCCAGCTGTAAAAGTGGACAGAAGTAGGATTCAGCCACTGCCTCTCTTTGAGGGACGTGAAAACATCTGGATTGTGAGTGTATCACCTGCCAGTAATACACAAAAGGGGAGTCAGGCAGTATAAAAAAAAAAAATCAAGATTGAGCCAAAATTGTTGCCTCTTGAGTGTAAACAAAGAACTTGTCATTAAGGCCCCTTTTCCTGTGTTTTCAAATAGAACCTTCCCATATCAAAAGTGCCAATGCCCATGCCCAGGTAACTGGAATAGCCCCCCTATTCTTCGAATAGTCGAGCTAAAAATCCTACAATAGTTTATGTATGCAGTCAAACCAATCTTCATATATGTCACTTAAAATAATGTATTAAGCAACCATTCTCTTAAACAACCACATTTAGGTTGCCCCTTGAGTGGTCTCTTAATACAAATTTAACAGTTTTCATTCAACAAGGTTTCAACAAGGTATGCGATGGGTCATAAATAATTCTTGAATGTTGTTTCCTTTTTCCTATGACAGTATGAGCAAATCCATAGCAATATTATCATTTTTATGGTTAATTTTCATCTAAACCTTTTTTTCTTTCAAATTTCAGAGTTGAAGTAGACAACATTGTAAAGTAAATACAATTAACCCATTCCAACTCATTCCCTCCTTTTACGCCCCTCGAGTAAAAGCTTTGGAAAACATTGTGGAAAATGAAGAAATTGCTTGTATCAACGAATTTCTTCATTATCCACAATGTTTTCTATCCAAAAAGACAAAAAAATTCAAAATTCCATCAACTTGAAATTGTCGTCTGCAGCTTCTTTCAATTTGGACCAGTCTAAAATTTTGCTGTGTTGGAAAGGGTTAAAAAAGTAACCATCCTATATGATAGACAATAATGTGGAAAAAGAAGAAAACAAGTATGATATCACAGGAACATAAAGATCAGGAGTTATACAGGAAAGGGTAGAAAATCATTTAAGGCCTTATACTGCAATTTCTTCTTTTAGCACATTGTTTTCTCAAGTATAAATCACAAGAAAATAAAAATCAGAAACTCTACGGAAAGTGTAAACATTTGCTTAAAGCTTAATACCTGTTCCAGTATCCCCAACAAGGTTACCAACCAGCTGGTCTAAGGTTTCTTTTCTGTGACACAGAGCTAGGAAATTCACCAGATACTCTCCTAAAATGGAGACAAACAGGCTCTTTTAATGAATATTTCAGAGATACAGCCAAATCTGTTGTATGCAGCCAGCCATGGGACAGACCAGATCACTAAGGACAGTTGGCTGCATAACACAGATCAGTTTTTTCTACAACTGCATGTAGTATTCATGATACAGTACATAATCTTAACAGATTGGCTGCATGAAAATGATGAAAATACACAAATTAATTTAATGCAAATTCCAATGATTCAATAAAGCTGCTCCAAAAAATGTTGTTCTTGCACAGGTGCTGCGGGATTGACACCAGAAGCCAGGCCTTGCAACTATTGTAGCCAAAATTTAAAGTTTGGCACTAAAAATCGTAGTAAAAAGGAGCCATTGTTCAATAATTTAATATTTAGTTTCGTCTATCAAAATCGGGCGCTCTGATTGGTCGAAAAAAATTATTCATAACTCCATGAACAAAATTTTTGAGCACGCAGCTATTTGTATGCTTCCGCACAAAATAGTCCCATAAAAAAGGTATCAAAAGATGTAGGATTTTTGCTTTTTTTGCTCGAAACTATTAAATTATAAGAAATGAAGAGAATATTTTTTGTTTTCATGGAGGTATGAACCAAAAAACCTAATCACACAATGTATGAATCCGCTTTGCGTATTCATACAGTGTGATTAGGTTTTTCGGTTCATAACTCCATGAAAACAAAAAATATTCTCCTCATCTCTTAAAACAAAAATGTAGGCAGAGTTACCTCTCTTAATAGTATAGGTTGCTCTTTTGATAGTAAACATATATTCCAAGTTTCAACTCAGTGGCTTCAGTTATACCAGAAATATTCCAAAATTTCAAAGTTTTTACATAACAAGAACAAAGACAATAAAATGATTTGAATAATATTCAAAGATACAAAGCCTTGGTCCATCATTATCCACTAAATTTCTTATTGTTCAAATTGTGTGGTACTGACCTAAGAGACACTGTGGGTCATCCGTCATCTGTATTTGGACTGACCACTGTGGAGCTTGTAGAGGGTCAAGGTCACTGAAATAATAGAGGTAACATGACCCTTGAACTGCTGTCATAACATGAACAACCTTTTAAAAGTCAAAACCACTGTTACCAAAAAGACATATACTTACAATTTAATCCATTACCAAACATCACAATTTCAAATTGGTCCGATTTCAAAGAAGTTGCAGAAGACAATATCAAGTTGATATTTTTCAAATAATTTTCATCATTTTTGAAGGAAAACATAATGGAGATATTGCTTGGGAGCGTCAAAAAGAGTTATTGTGTGGGAACGGGTTAAGATTTCAACTTTTTTGGCTTTGCTGTTTTCTGAGAAAAGGTAATGTCAATGCCTGAATGTCATAGTTTGAACCATCAATGTCCTTGTTGTGGTCATCATGCAAAAACTAAAAGGAATCACTTGATAGACAGCATATTTGTTCCCTATCAAGAGAGTGACCTATTCTATCACGGACAGAAGCTCAAATCACTTTTGTAAGAATTATGCCCCTATTTAAGCCTTGTCATGCTGAACCCGGAATATTCCGGTTTTGGCAGGAGGTGTAGACTAAGATCAGACTGCACTTATGTGCAGGCTGATCTTGGTCTACACCTCCTGCTTGTAATTTTCCTGCCAGAGTTGTTTATGAAGTTGATTTCCTTAAGAAATATTGATTTTTGAACAACAAGTTCTATCAGTGCTTTCAGCCCTTTGATTTGGGAGCATTTCAGAAAGGCAATTTATACAGCATGACAAGGGTTAAACTTGTTCTTTGGCAGTGCTCCTGTTTTCTGCTGTATGTTCATGACATTCTTATTCCAAGTAACAGGTAAATGTCATTAGTTATATTGAAATAAAATGGGGACAATATAAACTATCAAAAGGCCATAAGCTGGCTATAGAAATGCTTCTGATTTTCTTATAAGGAAGATGAATTATAAATGGACTCAAAGAATAACTTGCCTGTATACTTGATTCTCAACAATAACATCTTCTGACAAACTAGGCCAGGTACAGTATAAATTCAGGGCACTAAAATAGAACAAAACTAGAATTTTACAACAAGTACATCACAGCTTCAAACAAAAAGCTACCATAAAGAGGACACAGCTATAAACAATCAAAGGACTGAAGGTCCTGAAAATCACCATATTTTGAACATTTAGACTTGAGACATAATACTTGTAAATCCTCAGACCTGGATAACATTTATATAAAACCAGTTTTAAGACTTGTCCAAATTGAAAGAAGTCAAGACAACATTTTTTTTTATGAGAAAATAAGTGTAATATAGGGTAAAAAACACTGTGAGAAAAGAATAAATTGCTTGTAACAAGTAATTTCTCACAATATTTTCTGAAGTATTTTTCTTTGAGGCATGAAAAAGCCGGAATTCTTGGGAATAGGTCAAGTGTTGAGTTATTTCAGTTGTTTGAAATTAGAATGTGAGAGCATTAACATTAACTATCTTTGGGTTATCTAAAAATTTATTTTGCAGCATGACTTTTGTATGCAAACCTCAGATAAAAAGTCACAAAATTCCAACAAAAATGATTTTAGAGTTACCGTCCTTGATTTTAGAGTTTATACTTCTATTTTTAACCTATTACCAGATGGCCAAATTTTAGACTGGTCCAAATTGAAAGGAGCTGCAGATGACAATTTAAAATTCATTTTTTTTAACTTTCTCAGTAAAGTCATATTGTGAAAAATCGAAGAAATTGCTTCTTTTAACATATGTTTACCATTTTTTTTTCTGAAAAGGCATCAAAAAGTGTAATTGTGTGGGAATGGGCTTGGCTATAAGAATAAAAATCACATTTGGTACAATGTCAGGTTTGATTGAGAGGTAAAGGATCTTGAAAGTAAGCATGTCAAATCAAACAAAAATATCTGCATTTTCATTTAACCCATTCCCACTCAATCCTGCTTTCTAAGCATCTCAAGAAAAAAGCTTTTGAAAACATTGTGGACAATTAAAAAATTGCTTGTAACAAGCAATTTCTTCAATGACCATAATGTTTTCTAGACTACATGGCAAAGATTTTCTATATTCCATTAACTTGTAATTGTAGTCTGCAAATTCTTTCAATTTGTACCAGTCTAAGATTTTTCAATTTGTAATAATCTAATTTCTAGTTTCGTCTATCAAAAACGAGCGTTCTGATTGGTCGAAAAAAATTAATCATAACTCTATGAACAAAATTTTGAGCACGCAGCAATTTGTATGCTTCCGCACAAAATAGTCCCATACAAAAAGGTATCAAAATTTGTTTTTTTGCTAGATGCTATAAAATTATAAGAAATGAATGCTTTGTGCATTCATACAGTGTGATTAGGTTTTCGGTTCATACCTCCATGAAAACAAAAAACATTCTCTTAATCTCTTAAATGGGTTAGAGGGTCAATTTAACTTGTCACAAGTAATTTCTGTCCACAATGTTTTTTTCCTAAAAGACAAAGATTTTCTACATTCCACCAACTAGAAGTTCTTACCTGTAACTGCTTACAATTTGAACCAGTCTAAAATTGTGTCATCTGGTAATTGATTAAACTATATAATCCACATTTCCCCTTGATAATAATGGGCTATTATCTTCCATATCCGAGAGAAGTACCCAATAAGACAAAAACCTACTTTCTACAACTTTTTACAACTTTCTAACATACTTGCATCTCCTAGATCTATTTTTAGAACTGCGAAGAGGAATAGTTTTTTTAAGTGTATGAAGACATAAAATATTCAATCCAGTTTACTGTAAATGAGTAGATGGTGTAATCTGAGTTACAACAGTACTCCTTGGAAATTGGGTGTTAATCGGTCCATGCATATATACATACGCAAAACAAGGTGCCAAATTGTCACAAGATACGCCCGTCACACTGCTTAATATTAACTTGGGGTTTGAATAGAACTGATGTTATTTTAAATGAATATTTTTTGTCAAACAAAGTATGAAAAACAACTAAGGGCAATAACTCAAAATATACGCTAGGTAGAGTTATGGTTCTTGTACACTGCACTCCCACTTGGTGAGCTCTATCCATCGATGAAGTTTCATGATTCTAGCTATTATACTTTTAGAGATATACTGAGGACAAGATTCAAGTATGAAAAACAACAAAGGCAATAACTCAAAATATAACGCTAGGTAGAGTTATGGTTCTTGTACACTGCACTCCCACTTGGTGAGCTCTATCCATCCATGAAATTTCATGATTCTAGCTATTATACTTTTAGAGACATACTCCATACAAGATTCAAGTATGATAAAAACAAAAAAGGGCAATAACTCAAAAAATAGGCCAGGTAGAGTTATGGCTCTTGTGCACTGCACAACCCCTTGGTGAGATCTATACACCCATGAAGTTTCATGATCCTAGCTATTATACTTTTAGAGACATACTCCATACAAGATTCAAGTATGATAAAAACAACAAAGAGCAATAACTCAAAAAATAGGCCAGGTAGAGTTATGGCTCTTCTGCACTGCACAACCCCTTGGTGAGATCTATACACCCATGAAGTTTCATGATCCTAGCTATTATACTTTTAGAGACATACTCCATACAAGATTCAAGTATGAAAAACAACAAAGGGCAATAACTCAAAAAATAGGCTAGGTTAAGTTATGGTTCTTGTACACTGCACTCCCACTTGGTGAGATCTATACACCCATAAAGTTTCATGATCCTAGCTATAATACTTTTAGAGATATACTCCGGACAAGATTCAAGTATGAAAAATAGCAAAGGGCAATAACTCAAAATATACTCTAGGTAGAGTTATGGTTCTTGTGCACTGCACTCCCCCTTGGTGAGATCTATCCATCCATGAAATTTCATGACTCTAGCTATTATACTATTATACTCAAAAAATAGGCCAGGTAGAGTTATGGTTCTTGTACACTGCACTCCTACCTTGTGAGCTCTATCCATCCATGAAATTTCATGATTCTAGCTATTATACTTTTAGAGATATAATCCGGACAAGATTCAAGTATGAAAAAAAACAAAGGGCAATAACTCAAACAAGAGGGCCGTTGGCCCTGGGGTGCTCACCTGAGATAAAGGCTCTTTTTCTTTCAACAGTCTAATTTCATGTAAAGGTTGGGATTATGAAACAAGTGGGCCACAATTTCGTATAAAGACTATGAACCTGGGAATCCAAAAGTCCAAATTACAAATTCCAAGGCTTTAGTGCCGATTTGAAAGAAGGAAAAAACTTTTTCCATTGGTTATAATTTCAGAAATAAGAAAGAAGTCTGTGAACTTATGCTTCATGCCTATACCCCCCCCCCCCTGGGTCTTCCCCTGGAGACCCGAGGATCATGATTTTAGCTATTTTGTAAGAGGTCAATATACTGATGCTTCATGCAAAATATCAAGGCTGAAAGCCTTCTGGGTCAGCAGGAGAAGATTCTTAAAGATTATTTTGAAATTTCACTTTTGTTGCCATGGCAACCAGAGTTTTTAACTGATTTCAATTCTTTTCGCTAATTTTAAGGGGGACCACCTAAGGAACATTTCTGCCAAATTTGGTTCAAATTGGCCCTTTGAATTTGGAGGAGATGTCATTTAAAAAATTGTTCTTTATTTCTATGTAAACCCCACCCATCCTGGGGCTCCGCCCCTGGGGACCCAAGGATCATGATTTTAGCTATTTTGAAAGAGGTCAATATACTGATGCTTCATGCAAAATATCAAGGCTCTATGCCTTATGGGTCAGAAGGAGAAAATTTTAAAGATAATTTTAAAATTTCACTTTTGTTGCCATGGCAACCAGAGTTTTTAACGGATTTCAATTCTTTTAGCTATTTTTGAAGGGGACCACCTTAGCAACACTTCTGCAAAATTTGGTTCAAATCAGCCTAGTGGTTTGAGAGGAGATTTCATTTAAAAAATCGTTCTTTATTTCTATATAACCCCCCCCCCCCTGGGGCTCCGCCCCTGGGGACCCATGGATCATGATTTTAGCTATTTTGAAAGAGGTCAATATACTGATGCTTCATGCAAAATATCAAGGCTCTATGCCTTCTGGGTCAGGAGGAGAAGATTTTTAAAGATTATTCTAAAAATTCACTTTTGTTGCCATGGCAACCAGAGTTTTTAACGGATTTCAATTCTTTTAGCTATTTTTGAAGGGGACCACCTAAGCAACATCTCTGCCAAATTTGGTTCAAATTGGCCCAGTGGTTTGAGAGGAGATGTCATTTAAAAAATCGTTCTTTATTTCTATATAAACCCCACCCCCCTGGGGCTCCGCCCCTGGGGACCCGAGGATCATGATTTTAGCTATTTTGAAAGAGGTCAATATACTGATGCTTCATGCAAAATATCAAGGCTCTACGCCATCTGGGTCAGGAGGAGAAGATTTTTAAAGATTATTCTAAAAATTCACTTTTGTTGCCATGGCAACCAGAGTTTTTAACGAATTTCATTTCTTTTAGCTATTTTTGAAGGGGACCACCTAAGCAACATTTCTGCCAATTGACGGACGCCAGACGGACGCCGGACAAAAGACGATCACAATAGCTCACTTGAGCACTACGTGCTCAGGGGAGCTAAAAATAGGCCAGGTAGAGTTATGGTTCTTGTGCACTGCACTCCACCTTGGTGAGATCTATACACCCATGAAGTTCCATGATCCTAGCTATAATACTTTTAGAGATATACTCCGGACAAGGTTCAAGTATGAAAAACAACAAAGGGCAAT
This sequence comes from Fragum fragum, assembly GCA_946902895.1. Taxonomy (NCBI): domain Eukaryota; kingdom Metazoa; phylum Mollusca; class Bivalvia; order Cardiida; family Cardiidae; genus Fragum; species Fragum fragum. The sequence goes on from OX336381.1 coordinate 26,492,712, forward strand.
AACTCAAAAAATAGGCCAGGTAGAGTTATGGTTCTTGTGCACTGCACTCCGTATTGATGAGAAGAATATAACTGCCAAGTTTAAAGTCAATCAGACAGAGACAGAGTGACAGAGTTATGCTCCGGACAAAGAAATGGACACCGCCCGGACGACCGGACGCCTGGACGCCTGGACGCCCACAGCCCGGACACCACGGGTGATCCCATAATACGTCCTGTCTTCGACGGGCAAATAAAAACTTGAAGTCTCACAAACTCACTATAAACTTTTAAACCTTTAACACTTTACACCCTACTAAGATGATTGTAAAAAATCTGCCAATCAAGAATGGTGATTTGAAAATGAACATAATCCCATTTTAGACTATCAAGCTCAGGTAGACTACAAATTGAATGACCAATGAATATTCCAAATTTCAGACAATCTAGCTTGTGTAAAGTATAAATTTAGGGTGCTAAAATAGAACAACATGGAACATAAAGTATAAATTCAGGGCATAGAAATTAACATAATGATCAATTTAATTTTTAGACTATCGAACTTATGTACATGATAAATTCAGGGCACCACATGCCCAGTTTTAGATTATTTATCTCATGCACATTATAAATTCAGGGTACTCATTGAATGAATTTGTCCAAGACATTGATAGCAGTTATGCATACAGAAAATTTGAAGGAAATTTGTTGCAGAGTGAAGAAGTTTTTGCATGACAGAAGGTTTGTCAAATGGCCTGTATCTTGATAATTACTAATTGAAGGAATCCTAAAACTTGTGCATGGTCTTTGTAAGAGTTATCTAGTACAAAAACTTGAAGAAAATCTGTTGAGGAATTAGGAACTATTGCATGTCAAAGCACCAAACAGATGCACAGATAGAGCAAATACTATAAGGCTTATGTCAAATCTTTTTTGGTGGGCCCTAACAATAACATCTTCTGACAGACTGTGCTAGGTAAAATACAGTCAAACTTCATTTATTCAAACACAAGAATTCTCGAACACAATGGAAATTTGAACAAGAAACTCAATCCCCCCAAAAAAGTATTGATGACTCACAAACTCGTACAACCTGAAAGTAGAACTTTAAAACTCTTCTCAAAGTTCCGAACTACAAATCACTATACATTTAATCTGGAACAGTCGAACAAAGAGTTGGCTGACAAACATTAGCTGATATGTTTAATGAATTTTCACACATTAGATTGTTAATCTGTTTATGACACCTTATTGTAAAATGATGCACCATGTGTAGTAATGACCTGTTCCGTGAAAATACATTTTCATATCATTTAGGAATAATTATACCGTACTTAATTGATTGCACATTCAGCAACAAAAATTATCTAAAAAGGTTATTTCAATGGAGAATTTTTCATCAAAATTCCAAAACACCCTCTGAATCTGATGATAAAGTCTAGTTATTCAACTATGGACCGCTTCCGAGACTTTATGGTACTCATTCCCCATGAAATGGATTATGCCTTTTAAAGATAAGATAAAATAACTTGTTGACAAAACATGTGTAGTATTTTTAATGCTTTATATTGAAGAAAGGAAATTTGCAACTGAGGCCCCACGCATGATAGCATATAATATAGAATGAACGTTGAAAACGAAAGGGAATATATTAATATGTTTATGTAGTGCAATTAATTTTGTCAAATTTTATGATTTCTTAAAAAACGTTTGTAAATTCCTCACATTAAGGTGTGAAAACATTTATACATATGTTTGATTCTATGAAATTCAAAACTAGTCAAGCAAGTAAGTGAACGTATTTCATCTGATCTTCGGATCAGTCGATTTTCCTAAATCTCAAACAAATTAGCCAGTCCCAGCCATGTTCAAACCACTGAAGTTTGACAGTACTAATTTACCATTAGCGACTGTCAATTAAAGTATCAATCAACTAATCAAATTATTCATTTAAACTGGAAATAATTGAATTTTTAGTTTTGTCTATCAAAACAAGCGTTCTGATTGGTCGAAAAAAAAAATTCATAACTCCATGAACATAATTTTGAGCACGCAGCAATTTTGTAAGCTTCCGCACAAAATAGTTCCATACAAAAAGGTATCAAAATTTATGAAGCTTTTTTTTTTCGCTCGATGCTATTAAATTATAAGAAATGAAGAGAATATTTTTTAGTTTTCATGGAGGTATGAACCGAAAAACCTAATCACACAATGTATGAATCTTCTTCGCATATTCATACAGTGTGATTAGGTTTTTCGGTTCATACCTCCATGAAAACAAAAAATATTCTCTTCATCTCTTAAGTGAATTTTGAACATTGGCCTACATTTATGTGAAGCATTTTTGTTGGTTTGGAGACTTAAATGCCATAGCTACAGTTAATTCAAGCTTATTCTGGGGGTCATTTAGAATATTAGAGCATCAGTTTTGTAAATGACTAAATCAACTTTTAAAAAAAATCCGAAAGAGGTTTATGCTAGGACTTTCAATAGATTTGGGAACAGCAAAAAAATCTGCTAGTCATTTTTGCTTGTTTGGTTTTGGTTTGTCTGACATAATTACGTAATTAAGTTGTCTGTTTGCAAAAACATCCAGGTTACCAAGAGGAAAATGTTTAATTGGAGGATGACAGGCAGAAGGAAAAGCATTGATGGCACAGTTTTAAAATTAAATTCAACTAGACTTGAATTTCAATTCTAAATGATTGCTTCCATTTAAATGAGTTAAATAAAGGAAAAGAAAAAACTAGAACTGTCGCCTGTAAGGGCTGACAAATACCCCCCACTACCGCCTCTTTTAAAACGAGGCCAAATTGTAACCATGGAAATATTGGTCATTCATGATTTATCAAGTGGACAATTTTTCTTTACAAATTTTTAGTCAATGAGGGGCAATGACTGTTAAAAAAAATAGGGATTTTGTTCAACATTGAAGATGGAAATTATCGATTTTGTGCAACGTCCAACATGGCTTTATGTTCTGGAATAAACATGTGAACCACTTTTACTTTTTTAATCTGTCAACCTGTTCAGGAGTTTTGATTTATTCTCTATATATTGTATATAAGAAAATAAATCAAAGGGGCATAACTCCTTAAACAGTAGATTAACCATTTTGAAAATTGCAGGTGCACAAGTTCCCAGTGCAACAAAGATTTCGGTAAAGATTCAGCAAAATTGCTCTGGAAATGTGGGAGGAGATGAGGACACAAAATTAAGTCCACAGAAGGAAGGACAGACAGATGGCCAGCCTGATTCCAGTATTACCCCCCCCCCATAACATCGTACATGTGAACCACTTTTATAAACTACCGGTATAAATAAAACAACAACAACAGGGTTGACAGATTTCCGCGAAACTCAATTTAAGTCTTTCCCTGGCAGTAGAATGAACTTGTTTTGTACAGTTGAGCTCAAAGATCATTCAAAACCATCAAATACATCATACAAAGTTTGTATTTCAAGGTCAATTCAAGTTGTGTCACAAAAAAATGAACTTGGTGAATTTTGTTGATGCTGACAATTTGTTTGCGTCAAAACTGCAGAAAACGCGCTCTGGCATAAACACTGGATGAAATATCAAAATGGAACTTCCTCTCGGTGTCAATGGGCGGGGCCAGCAATCAGTTGATTTCAAAGAACTACAAACAACAAATGGCATTCCCGACATTATACTAACAAGGTTATGCAGACATTAAATTTAAAAGTTTCACATTCGCTAATACTTTTATGATCTGAGAGAAATCAAAGGTGGTAATTTCAAGTCCTGGCCATGTCACTGGTCAAATGGGTATCTCGTTGAGAAAGACCTTTCACAACCCTGCCTAGTAATGGTGAGGAAGCATCTAAGTAAGTCTATCATACAGCTTTACCCATTCCAACACAGTGACGCCTTTTGATGCCACTAAAGTAAAACAGCAATAAAAAACACTGTGGAAAATGAAGAAATTGCTTAAAACAAGCAATTTCTTCATTTTCCACAATGTTTTCTACCAAGAGAGCGAAAAAAATCTAGAATTTCATAAACTTTAAATTGTCATCTGCAGCTACTTTGAATTTGGACCAGTCTGAAATTTTGCTGTGTGGTAATGGGTTAAAGATCATATAACAAACTTTTAAACTACAGAAGAACCAAATGACCGCAATGAATATAAACATTACATATGATCTTCAATAGTGATAAAATTTTCAACAGATAGACAAACAGGATCCGACTATAGGAACAAAAGAATATTTATTACCTGACTGGATCCTCACATGCTCCAAATGGAAGCTGGTCAAATCCCTGGTATCCAACCTCATTGTCGTAATCTGGAATATAAACATATAGGACATCCCAAACATTTTTATTAATTTTTAGCTCTATCTAACAGACTCTACTGATTAAAGGATCAAAAAATGGTTTCTTTCTTTTAAGCAAGGAAAGCAACTTTTTTGCAAAGAATTATTCATACATTAAAAGTTATGAGTTATTATATAAAGTAACTCTGTCCTGTCTTTTAAAGGAATTTGTTTTAATGGTTAGATTAAATTCTTTGAAGGGATCATTTGAGTGAAATTTGGTTAAATTTCATTACAAAAAATTTAAGATAAAGTTGACATACACACACTGATGCACAACAGGCACAAGGCCACAATAATAGCCCCAGAGGCCTTTGGCCCATAAAGCAAAAATTTAACTTTAATGTAATGTCTTGTTTTCACAACCTTTTAAATGGAAGTTTACCAATAAAAGGTATGGTAAATATACCTCAAATGCATTTTTACAAGCCAGAAAATGTTTTGTCATTTACTCATGAAATAATAGTATTTTTGGCGTTATGTGTGCTTGAATAATGCTTGATTGGGAGGAGGTATATGCAAGAGGTAAAATCCAAGGGACAAAAATATTATTATATCCATTAAAACACGATCTCCGTCAATAACCTATCTTATTTCATTCTTTATCCTTAAAAATAATGCACAAAGTAAAGAATTTGACAATAGGAGAATTTCTCCGATTTCATGAATGTAAATGAGATGTTGTCTCAGAAATTCTGAATAATAATGAGTGACCTTCACATGAAGTCATGTTATCATTACTATTTACATGGCATGTACAAGATGTGTAACGGTTTGTATTTTAGCTGAAATGGTGGTAATTGATAAGATTTTTTCCTCAAAACATAAGTTAAATCACAGAGTTACGTGAACTGCAAATTCCCCTATCCCTTATCGATTTGAATGTCAAGTAATCTGTAGGGATTATGCATTTTTAAAATGACTACAGTTACGAATTGACAATTGAAAACATGCATTTCACAACACTGACCAAACTTATGTATGTAAACGCTTATGACATTGTATTCAAAACAGAATGTAAGCATATGTATTTCCTTATTAATATGCAGGTTTGGAGAGGGGCGAAGCTTTCTCACCAACATTATCTTTACACATGGCATAGAGCTGTTAACACGAATAAAGTTCTATGTATTTTCTTCTTAGTTTATATATGCCTTTTACGCTATCGTGTTATAATATATTTTACATAGAATGTTATTGTTTAATATAGTTATTTCCCTAAGGGATTATTAAGTGTTATATAAATGTTCTAGACCCCATTGTATTGTTACAATATAAACATTCACCCATCACCTAACAGTTCATTGAAATCTGACAGAATAATAAATATTTTAGGAAAACCTCTTCAACACAGAACATATGAGTAGTTTTTGTTTTTTCAAAAAACATGCGCTAAACATTTCATTTATGAATTAGCACTGTAACTCTATTAATAGAAAACAAAAAAGATGTGTTTAATAAAAAGAAGATAAATCCACTCATGAAATAAGCAAATACAAGGTTGTAACCATTTAGTAGATAAGCACCTAATGATGTCAATGAGGAAAACATGCAAGCTCCAGACCTACGCTCATCAAACTTTGCTATAAACTAATATGAATCCTATCTAATTTTTTCCATTTTTTTCATGTGCTTCACATAGCGTAATTATCTTAAGTCATGAGAACTAGTATTTTACATTTTACTCCTTTCCCTGAAAAACTTATACACATACAAAAATTTAATTCTGTGAAATACGTTTTGATAAAGGTTGGCTGTAAAGTCTCTGTGCCATGGATGAGTAAAAGAACATTTAACCTTTGTCATGCTGAACCCGAAAGATTTTTTTGTAATTCTCAATGAAGAATTTATTCAGCATGACAAGGGTTAATATATTTTGTAAAATATTGATTGATTTATGGGTTTTACATCCCTCTCAACAACTTACGGAGATGGGTTTTTAGTTTTGAGTGAAAAGACCTAGACCTTGACCTAATGCATACAAGCATACTGATACAAGGTATTTGCAAAATGATATGAGCCTTGAAGACCTTTAGTTAAAAGAAAATGTACTGACAAATGAAAAACACAAAATGCTCTTAATTTTTGGAAGCAAGGGCCAAAAAAAATTGTGTTCATATTGGCCAATCAGGTGAAAGGGTATCTCCTGTAAAAAGTATGAACCCTGGTCAAACTGTGCGGACTGCAGAGGCATGACTTCCTTTTACAAAATACTCATTAGGTCCATTTTTGCATTTTTCTTTGTAAAAAAAGTACAAATATATGTTAGGGTTTCATCCACTTATTTTAGACACTAGTATTACAACATTACATCTTTACATCTTTCTTTGGCAAGAACATGACAAAGTAAAGAATAAATTAATCAGTGTTAAAGGCATTCATCAATCAAATGAAATGGCAACTCAAACCAGGAAACCACAGTACAGTACATATTGTATAAAGAGACCACTGAAGCGACTACCAAAAGTGGGCGCTTAAAAAGGTGGTCATTTAATACAAGATATGAAAGATCAATTCGATTGCTAAAAGAAATTGTCACAGAATTCATGCTTAATCCTATGTTCCAACAACATATTATTTTGTTCCATTTTTTTAACCCTTTCCCGTTCAAATACGGGATTTTACGACCCTGTGATTTTATACTCGAGAAAACATTGTGGAAAAAGAAGAAATTGCTTGTAACAAGCAATTTCTCCTTTTTTCACAATGTTTTCTACCACATAGGATGGTTTCATTTGAAATAGCATCCAGTTTTCATTGTCGTCTGCAACCTCTTTCAATTTGGACCAGTCTAAAATTTCCAAAAACGGGAAAGGGTTAAAGGAAAATGCTTTCACTTCTTAAGAGTTTCTGCTTTCAAAATGGGGATTTTCATTATGGTGGCTTATTGGAAGTGGTTGCTTGATAGACATGGGTGCTCGAGCAAGATCACCTCTATGTCTATTGAGAATGGACAGTAGTATGCATATTATTTCAAGACCTACTATCATATAAAGCTTTATGCTCTAGACATATACAAACACAGTATAACAGAAGGAGGGGGGCACCTACACTGTAGATACACTGTAACACAGCAATCCGGTTAGATAAACTAGAAATGTGTCACACAGATGCCCTTGCATGATTGCTTGTCACATGACCTTCAGTTGTGACCTTGAATTTGGGGGTGTCCAACAGAACTTTCTACAGGACACTAGTACTCTTCAAGGGGAACAACTGTGTCAAGTTATTTTGAAATCCATCGATTAATGTAGTAGATATACTCCGGACAAGAACTGGACAAACACTCACACACACACATACACACCAACATACGCTATCACCAATGGAAAGAAGTAACACTATATGCCCCTCGCCATTACATGGCTGGGGCATAAAAAGCAATGGCCTTTAACAGGATGCATTCTTACCCATTCCACTCTTTTTCTTTACATAAGTAAATCTGCTCTTTTCTGTAGGGCATTATTTAATATTCAAAAATAACATGGTTATACTTTGTATCACATTTTTTGAAAAGAAATAATTTAATTTTGTATAGATTAAACCAAGCTAGTTACTCATATGATCTATACATAACAGTGAGTTATAAAGGCAACTGTTGACACGCATTTTTTAGAAAGTTGACAATCTAATTAACCATTTGTTATTTCTCTTCCAAAGCATAGAATTTGATGTAGAGAAATATGACATATTAGTTTATAAAATCAAATCACTCCCTTTATCTTGAGCCACTGACTTTGAGAAGATAGTTATAATGTCATTACTTACATCAAAATTGAGAGTATGTGTGAAAATCCAACGTTTTTACATGTGCCAAGTAAGGACTTTGATTAGAATGTGCATCTGTACAGTCTGATCAGAGTCTTTAGCTAGGCACTTTGTACATTGCTACTAGATGAAAGTTTCTTTAGATGCTCAGTTAATATACTTTATTTACTGTGTGGCTGTCCAGGCTGCTATCTGTATACAACTTATGCACATATGAAATTATTTTTTGTATCAATACACATCACCTGTCTAGATCTGGGACAGGTAGAAATTTTGTATCCCGGTACCTGTGGTCATATCGCCCATGGGTACTCAAGTACCCAATATTATCAAATACTTGTGATTGTTTGAATTAGCTTTAACACAACTTTTAACAGTATAGCAGCTGGAGCACCTAACCATGAATTCCTGGTATTTATCACACCAGTACTACCACTACACCACAAGTGTCCCTGCACTACATCCAGCTTAATTACAGACACCACAACATTTTTCTTTGACCCAATCCAACACAATCCTGCTCTTTTACAAGCCTCAAACAAGAGTGAGATCGTCACAATATACGCCGCCACTTTGCTGCTGTTTCAAGAAAAAATAATTGTAGACACTACTTATTTTGACAGAACCAAATTCAAAACTTTTGCAGATTACCTTTTTAAATTGTCAAATTCAAACTGTTTGTTATGTTTGATTGATTGAAAGGGCCAAGGGGCATACCTCTTGCAAAATCAATGAACCATAAAATCCTTGATCCATGTTCACCTAAAAATTATGTTGATTACATTGACTAAGTTTCATTTAAATCAAGACAAAAAGTAGGAGGAGTTGCGTTCACAAGGCTGCAATTTTATAAAGCCCCAGAGACTAAGTTTTAAGGAGGAATAACTGAGGCATAAATCAATGAACCAAAAATCCTTCCTTCATGCACATCTACCAATTAAGATGATATCATCCACCAAGTTTCATTTAGATCCAGCCAGAATTGTAGGAGGAGTTGCGTTCACAAGGCTGCAATTTAAATAAGCCCTAGAGACTAAGTTTAAAGGGGGCATAACTGAGGAAAAATTATAAAATCCTTCCTTCATGCACATCTACCAATTAAGGTGATAACATTGACCAAGTTTCAAAAAGATCCATTCAGAAACTTAGGAGGAGTTGCGCTCGCAAGAAAAGTGGACAGACAGATGGACGGACAGAAGGACGGACAGACGGAGAAGATGACGCCAATATACGATCGCCTCCGGCGATGTATAATATTGCTTGGGAAAACATTGTGGAAAACTAAGAAATTGCTTTTAACAAACAAATATAATAGTAACAAACCATATTGTTTTCAGAAAGACACAGATCTTTATAATTTTCTCCACTTTATATTGTTGTCTTCATCTTCATTCAATTTGGACCATTTACAAATTTTGTCATCTTGGTTTAACCCATTACAACACGACAAAATTTTAGACTGGTCCAAATTGAAAGAGCTTGTAACAAGCAATTTCTCCATTTGTTACAATATTTCCTCATTTACTTTTCTTCCGTGCCCAAATAGTGGGATTGAACATGACCTGATTCTTATATAAAACCTTTTAAAATTCATTTCATCACATTGCAAATCTACACTAAAAGAAAGTACTTTGTAGTTTTCACTTTTGTCTTTTATTCATGTTATGGGTAATGTCCCATGTACACTACAAATGAATCAGTCATGCTGAACACAGAATATTCCGGGTTTTACAGATGGTATTGACAAAGATCAACCTGCAGATATGTAGAGTCTTATATTAGTCTATACCACATGTTTGTCCCTTTCAAATCCAGTGACTTATGAGATTAATTTTTTCAGAAGCAAAATTTACTATAAACAAGTGCTTCTTAGCATGACAAGGGTTAAAATATAAAATAAAAATCTAATGTTTGCTTAACCCTTTCCTGTTTTGCAAAAATTTAGACCCGCCCAAATTCAAAGGTTTTGCAGACGAAAATTTAAAGTTGATTTTATTTGAAAAATAACCATTTAGTAGGGTAGAAAATAATGTTGAAAAAGAAGAAATTGCTTGTGACAAGCAATTTCTTCTTTTTCCACAATGTTTATTCAATTATAAAATCACAGGGACGTAAAAACCAGGGATTAATCAGGAAAGGGTTACTTTCCATGTAATTGAAAATGAAATGACTCAGGATATTTAAAGACTGTTGTTTATAAAACCATAGCAGCAGCCTCCATTTTCAAAAAAACAAATAAACTTTATACCTGGCAGAGGTTGTGACCAAGGTGAATTAACCCAATCATACAACACATAGAGGAAGCGTACGGCTACAGACACTGGAGCCCTGGATTCTGAGACTGCACCCTAAAAATATAATTCACTAGAATTGTCCCAAAGCAGACTTATAACCCCCACTCTTTGTCACTCAAGTAGAACAGTTGACCTTTGATCAACATTACCCTAAGAGTTCAATTGTGGCCTTGACCCTTGACCTACATGACTCAAAAACAACAGGGTATCTCTATGGGTAAGACAACATGTGTATAAAAACTGAAGGTCATAAGTCAAATGACTTATGAGTTAGAGCAAAGAAATGTAAAATAGCTGGGCTAAAAGTCTGAAAAATACCCAATTGGATTAGGAGTTTTATGCCTTGTAAGTGATAGTGTACATGTTTCCCAGTTTAAAGAGAATGTCTTCATTAATAAGAGTGATATTGGAAAATGTAGCTGTTTCTGTCCATGATACAATAATATATGATTGCAAAGGGGAAATCCTTTTATTGTAAATTTGAAAACTATTATATGCAAACAGAATATCTTTTTCAAGCTCGTCCAAGATGCTAAAATAGCTGCTGGGAAGTTGCCAAAAATAGAATGTTTATGTATTGAAGAAGATCAAATAGAAATTATGCACTTTTGTTCACAAATAATTTTTGTCTGTATAAGAAAAGAAGATTTGTCTTTGCCCTTTAGGTTTTGGAAAGACATTGTTTTAAATTGCTCAAGTACTGCATTCTACATTATGAGGTTTTCTTCACATATGGGTCTGTATTTTTCGATTTCCATTTCTTACCATTTTCAGTTTGAATACGTCAAGCAGGCCTGCTAAATGACTGTACTGAGCTGGAATCCTTTTCAAATGGACCATCCCAAACTCAACTGACGATCCTGGTAAAACACAAGTGCCATGGTACATCCTTCGCCATTTTTGTTGGATTTGAACAAATACCGGAACAGAACTGAAAGTTAAACATGAATATGTATGACTCATCACCAGAAGACAAAACTTTAAGACTGGTAAAATATCATAGAAGGTGCATACAACAATTTTAAGTTGTTGAAACTTTAAAAACCTTTGTCAAATACAAAACATTGTGGAAATGAAGAAATTGCTATTTACAAGTGCTTTTGTTAACTCTTTTCTGTTTAAACCCGGGATTTTACATACCCATGATTTTATACTTGAGAAAACATTGTGGAAAAAGAAGAAATTGCTTGTGACAAGCAATTTTTCCTTTTTTCACAATATTTTCTACCACATAGGTAGGTTTCATTTAAAATTGCATCCAATTTTCATTGTTATCTTCAACCTCTTTCAATTTGGACTGGTCTAAAATTTCAAAAAGCGGGAAAGGGTTAAAAGGATGTTAAAATGGGGAACTGTTTGGGAACTGAAATTTCATATTAACGTAAAAGTTTCCCTGATAATGGCAATTCACTGCTTAATTGCAAGTGATTTTTAACATAAACAATAGATTTATAAAACAAACATTTCCTTTTAATAGTAAAATTCTGTTAATTTTAATGAAATTACTGACAACTAAATGGATCGATTTTGCGATACATAGTTTTATACCATCGCTTTACATGCAGGAGTTGATAACACCTGTTGAATAACATTTTGATAATTTCCCTAGTGAATTATCACTTTTATGATGAATCGAAAACAGAACTACAGGGCATAATTTGGAATTTAAATTTAAATATTTCATCAATAATGCCATAAACCCTATGTTGTAAGTACTCATTTGAATTGTCTTATCAAGACAATTCAAATGAGTATCCACAACACAGGGTTCCTTTGAGAAATAAGGATTATGAAATGCTGTTTCCTCTTCTCATCTAGACCCCTTTGAAAAAGATGTCGTCATTTCCTGCCTCTATTACACATCACATTACAGTCGAATCTGTGTACAGCAGCCAGTCAAGGGAGAGGGCCAAATTGGCTGCTGTACACAGATTGGCTGCTGTTCACAGTATGAATGGGGCGGCCATTTTGTCATACCATATTTGGGTTAGCTCATCAACAGATCACAAAACTTTAGACTACTCCAAATTCTAAGAAGTGTTAAACTTCCATTTCAAGTGTCTTTTTAAAAAAAAGAAAAGTCACTTTGTACCATTTAAGATAGAAAATATTGTGACAGAAGTGAAAATATCCTGAGAATTTCTCGTTTACGTTTCGCAACATTTTGGACCTGGGTACGACCTACTACACCAAACTCTCTAGCAATAATCCTAGAAGAACGTCCAGAGTCAAGCGTACGAACCATTTTCACAGGATCCTCTAGAGAGAGGAACTTACGTTTAGAGAGGGACATGATAGCAAGATTTGACAGCAAAAGCAAGTTTTCATCCATTTTAAAGACCACAATAAATCAGTTTGCTAAATGTGTAAACAACCTATAATGCTCAAGTTCATTTTATTTAAAGAGACCCGACAACTTAAAAATTCCGTCTCCTCTGATCAATAATCATCGCTCAAATAGATCAAATCAATCAAATAAATATTAATGGCTAAATACACGTCAATTAATCAACTACACGGGATTAAGTCGATAATTAATTGTTTATATCTTGTACATTACGATAAGGCGACTTCGACAGTTACTATAGTAGTGATTATCAATTTTTTCGAACACGACCAATTAAGTCGCATGTTATGTTAGATGGCCGTTGTTTAGGTGCGATATACAGTTGACAATAGACCAATTAAGGTGACCGCTGGCCGCATTTCAGGAGATCACGCTATTCACAGTGCAATTAAAGAAGGAATTAGCACGGGGGGAACTCGAGTGGCCGCTGTCGGCAGATTGGCCGCTGTGCATAGTTGGCCGCTAACACAGATTTGACTGTACTTATTTTTTTCTAATCCCCTAAAAAACTTTCATTCTACAAGCTATGGTTTAAATAAGATACTACATTTATGTGCATCTTTTATTACCTTTATCTAATTTGTCATTCTAACAAAAAAGCAAATGAACAACATTTTGAACCAACTTAATATTTGATCTTGAGCTGCGATTGGCCTTGGAACTATCTGAAAATTTGTTTCAAGTGACACATCTACTCATGATTGAGGACAATTGTCATTTAGCCATTTAGCCATTTAGCAATTTATCCATAAATCCAGAGTTTATGGTCTGGACAAACTCAGACAGACTAACACAGTAACACATGGAACACATATACAATGACTTGGCATAGTGATAATTATGTCATCCCAAACTGGCTCTACAAAAATGACAAGAACTTGGCAAAGTCACATTATATCACTTTAGATACAATTAATTCTTACCCACACAATCCTTCTTTTTTACGCACCTCAAGTGTAAGGTTTTGGAAGACACTGTGGAAAATGAAGAAATTGCTTGTTACAAGCAAAAAATATTGTTTTCTTCCCTAAAAGACATAAAGAAATTAAATTTTGTGACATTAAACTTGTCTTCTGCAGACTCTCTTAATTTGGACCAGTCTAAAATTCTGTTGTTTGTTAACAGGTTAATGATCAATAAACAATCATGTAATATCCACCACTTTGAATGATCTATCAACTCTATCACAGCAAAGTTCACCTATTCATGTTCTTCTTGGGTATCACCCGCACTAGACTTGGGCTCCTTAGAACATACCCATGTGATCAGCAGCCCAGCCAAGTTTCAAACCATCAACCCTCAACTTCTCTCAGGTTATGAGTATATTGAGCCTCGCAGGACCCTAATTCTACTCTTGCATTGACCTTGAAAATACAAATTCTACTTCTACTCTTGAATTGACCTCCAGAATACATGTTTTAGTTCCAAAGGTTTTAATGGTTTACATAGAATAATAACTTACCAGCCTGCATCACTAAGAGCCATATTGACAGACGAGAGTAATAATTTTGTTCGACTTTCTGACATTATGGCCTCTGAGTTGTTCGAAGGACATAGGATGACAAAATCCTGCAAACCATACCTGAAACATTCATGTATGCATGTATAGTAAAAAAATTTGAGATATAAGCTGGGAACCTTTCTTTTCTTTGTGAGAATTACTGTTTCAAGTTGCATTTATGCATAACTTTTTTCAATTTTAGTAAAAAATATTTTTCAAAAACAGTGAAAAAATTGACATAATCTAGATTATAAGAACCTTGACTATTTTTTAAAAAATTAAAAAAAGATTTTTAAAGGTTACACCATATTCTGAAATTAGCCCAGCCCCTTTAAGCCTTGTTTATCATCCAATCAAAATTCTTTCAAGGAATATGATAAAGGGTCACCTAATGATCATTCCTGTAAAATTTGGTTGAAATCTATCCACTGGTTTCTGTGAAGAAGATTATATAAGGATTAACCATATATAGAGCTTAGCAATGCCCATTAAAGCCATTCTTATCATCTTATCAAAATTCTTTGAAGAAATCTTAAAATGGTCACATAAGGATCATTTCTATGAAATTTGGTTGAAATCCATCTATTGGTTTCTGAGAAGATTTTTCTAGCTTTCACTTTTACATGGAAATTGGTCCTGCCCATTACGGCCAAGTTTATCATCTGACCAAAATTCTTTGAAGGAATCTCATACTAATGATAATTCCTGTAAAATTCGGTTGAAATCCATCCACTGGTTTCTGAGAGGAAGATTTAACCATATATTGAAACTTGCCAAGCCCTTTTAAGCCATGTTTTATCAAAATTCTTTGAAGGAATCTTAAAAATGGTCATAAACGGATAATTTCTATGAAATGTGGTTGAAATGCATCAACTGGATTCTTAGAAGATTTTTCTAGCTTTCACCATATATGAAAATTGACCTGCCCAGTCAAGCCATGTTTATCATCTGACCAAATTCTTTGAAGGAATCTGATAAAGGGTCACCTAATGATCATTCTGGTAAAATTTGGTTGAAAGCCATCCACTAGTGTCTGAGAAGAAGATTTTTAAAGGTTTCACCATATATGGAATTTAGCCCCACCTATTAAAGCCATGTTTTACATCTGGTCAAAATTCTTTGAAGGAATCGCTAAAGGGTCAACCAAGGATCATTTCTGTGAAATTTGGTTGAATTCAGTTCAATACTTTCTGAGGAGAAGATTTTTAAAGTCAAAGTATACAGACGGACTGACGCGTGCACTACAGACACAACATCATGAAAATAGCTCTCTGGCTTTCAGGTAGTGGAGCTGAAAATCATATAGGCTAGAAATCATTATGGGAATAGAAGAAATTGCTTTTAACACAGTTTTCTTGAATTTGATATCTAAAGTTCATAAAAAAAGCAGGATAGTGAGAGAATAGGTCAAACAGATCATGAATAATGAAATCACACCTCACAAGCAATTGATAGTTATTATAACCGATTCCTGTCCAGCCACTTGTTTTCATGACCTGACATGAAAGTTCACCTGACATATCAAAAGACAATAGTTTGCATATCATCTTTGGCCAGGGACATAAAATTAAAAAAGTTTGATGGCAACCAAGCATTGTAACTACACATTAAATAAGATGTAGTTACAATTTATAAAATTATCAAACAAACAAAAATCCTGAATGTAAATGTCTGAGTTCAAAGTTCACTTCTAATTTATGTGATGAATAATTTGATTGCTCAATCAATCTTTTGATTGAGAGCTGTTATCATTCAATTACAATTGAAAAAATATTTAGCTTTTACTCTTTTTACCATGTTGTTTTCTGTTATATTATGTCAAAGAACTGTGCAAACCATAAATTTGAGGAATAATTTCACATAGATCACATCAACGGATTAACCCTTATCATTCTGTACCCAGAATATTCCTGTTTGGCAAGAGACATAGACAAAGATCAGCCTGCACATATATGCCATCTGATCTTGGTCTGCACTACCTGTTTTTTCCCTTCAAGCAAGAGTTTAATAATCCATTCCTAGACATTCCGGCTTTATATGCCACTGTAGAAAATAGCTTTAGAAAACATTGTAACAAGCAATGTCTTCAATGTTCACAATGTCTTTCTATCATAAAAGATTTTCAAAATTTCACCAACTTAAAATTGTCTGCAATATCTTTCAAGACAAGACTACAATTTTGTCATGTGGTAATAGCTCAATAGATTTTAAAAATGAATATTACCCCAAAACTAGAGCTTCTGGTGCTTTCAGACCTAAGATTTCAATGCAAATTAAGAAAGACTTTTAGAAAGCATGACAAGGGTTAACAATCTGCCAATTCCCAACATTTTGTTGTTCTTCTTACCCTAAACGGCAAAAAGTTGCACAAGTAACAAATCATTCTATCAGTAATTATACAAACCATCTACAAATACAATGGGCCTTTGATGGGAAGTCATTGTCCGAATTCATTAAGTCTCCAAACACTGTCGGGATAATTTCTGAAAAATATAAAACTAGAAATGTGTCACAGACAACAGATGCCCTAGTATAATTGCTTGTCACATGACCTTCAGTTGGTTTGGTATAAACCTATTTATTTTACATTGATTGGGAAACAAGTTCTTCCAACTTAGATTAATCCCTCTCGATTCTGCTTCCTGGAAAATGCACCAGTACTTGCGCCCAAAGTGTGGGCCAATGACAGAACCAAGATCCATAGCCGCTCCCGGGAATCGAACTCAGGACCTCTTGATCGGGAAGCCGACACTCTACCTCTCGACCACAGAAACCACAGTTGTGACTATCCAATATAACTTTATTCATGACACTAGTACTCATGGAGAGGGACAACTGTGACAAGTTATTTAAGAATTGAGAACACATACAAGCACACAATCACAGAGACAACTCTATAATCTTGTTGTCATTTCATGGTGGGGGCATAAAAAAGGAATTTATCTTCCATAATCCACCATTTCTATTTATTACCATCTTTACCTGATAACCAAATAATGTCTATCTTGGTGAGTAACTTATATTACCAAAATGAGCCAAGTATCTACAATAGTGTTTGAATAAGTTCAAATTTTTGCTGTAAAGTTTACAAAATTTGCGACCTTGATAAGTGACCTTGAACTTGATGGATGACTCTGATCTTACAACCACCTAATGTTTATCAATTCAAGGAACCTACATTACAAGTATGAGCCATGTATCTGCAACAATGTTTGAATATGAGAACAAGAGCACCACATGCGGATGCCAAGAGCTTGATAGTGGGTAAAATTTCTAAGTCAAAAAAGGGGCATAATTAATTCAAGAATTCATTAAGAGTTATCCTCCTTGTTGGTATAGACAGCTCTTTTGATATTGAACATATATTCTGAGTCTCAAGTGATTATGTTCCGAGATAATACAAACAAGAGGCCCATGAGGGCCTGAGACGCTCTACTGGTTATCAAGTTTTCCGTTAAAGAAATCTGATATTTAAGGAAGTTAATTGCTCAAAGAAGAATGCATAAAGAAAAAAAAAGGGGCTTTATCCCCTTTATCATTTTAAGCAACAATCTTCAAGGCACCTTTTCCCGTGTTTCATGACGGATCCAATCCATTTCCAAAAGAAAGTTACCTTATGACCCTACAATCATTCTGTGAATATTTCATCAGAATCTGACAATAATTGTGGACTTAATCACATAAACAGGATTGTTTTGAATGAAAATCAATAAGGCCCCTTTTCCTGTGTTTTCTGATGGATCAATTTCATTCCAAAAGGAACTTTCCTTACAAACCGACAATTGTCCTGTGAAATTTAAAAGACAGCTTGATAATGATTGTGATCTTCATCACATACACAAGAATGTTTTGAATGATAATCTGTAAGGCCCCATTTCCTGTGTTTCAAATGCCACAATTATTCCATGCATCTTTGAAGAGAATCCAATAAAACTGTTGACTTTATTGTGTTAACAAAGATATTAAATTCAAGTTCTCATAGGGCCCCTTTTCCCATGATATTTTACTGTTGGTTTTATCATTCTATGAAAGTTAAAAGTGAATCCGATGAAATATTGGAAATTCATTATGTTTACTAGAATATTTAAAAAAAAAAAATCATATGTCCCCTTTTTACATGATACTTGATTGATTGTACCCAGTTCTGAAAAGAACCATCTAAGTATTTGTACAATCATTCTGTGAAATTTTGAAGTGAATCTGGTGAAATCAAGGGACATCATTGTGTTAACCAGAATATTTAAGAGAGTTTTTTTTATAAGGCCCCTTTTTATGTGACCCTTGCTATAGTCAGATCTACTGTCAAAATCAACAATTGGAATGATGGTACAATCTATCTGTTTAATCTGTGGAATTTATTGTGTAAATGAGTTTATAGTGAAATACTCATAGGGCCCCTAACTCATGATACTTTACAGAACAAACCAAATTTCAAAAGGAACAATTCTAATGAAGGTAGAATCATTCTTTAAAAGTTAAAGAGAATCAATGAAAACAGTGGACTGAATTGTGTCAAGAATTTTTGTAACTAAATTTTCATAAGGCCCCTTTTTCTGTGAAACTTAACAAATCAGACCCAATGTACAAAGGAACAATCCTAATGATAATTTGAAGAAAATGATAAAGACTGAGGACTTTATTGTAATAATGATGTTTTGTAATAAAATTTTTATAAGCTCCCTTTTCTTGTGTCACTTATCCAATCAGACCTAATTTACAAAGGAACAATCCAAATGATGGTACAATCATTCTATTAAAGTTTGAAGAGATTCTGATAAGGACTGAGGGCATTGTTGTGTTTATGAGGATTTGGTAATACTTTTTCATACAGCCCCTTTTCCTATGATAATAGACAGATCAGGCCCAATTTGGAAAGAAACAATCCTTATGATGGTACAAACATTCTGTGAAAGTTTGAACAGAATCTGATGAAAACTGCAGACTTTATCCTGGTGTCAATTTTTTAAAATAAAATTTTCATAAGGCTCCTTTTCCTGTGATACTTGAAGGATCAGGTCTCATGTCAGCATCAACAATCGTGATTATTATACAATGATTCTGTGAAGGTTTGAATAAAATCCAATGAAAGCTCTGGACTTGGTTACAAGGATTATAGATAAAATTCTCTAAAGGCCCCTTTTCCCATGATACTAGACAGATCACGCTTAATTTGAAAAGAAAGAATCCTTATGATGGAATAATCATTCTGTGAAAGTTTTAACAGAATCTGATGAAAACTGTTGACTTTATTGTGGTACAATGATTTTAAAATTAAATTTCATAATGCTCCTTTTCCTGTGATACTTGACGGATCATGTCTAATGCAAACATCAACAATCATTATTATTGTACAATTATTCTGTGAATGTTTGAAGAAAATCCGATGAAAGCTCTGGACTTGATAACAAGGATTTATAAATGAAATTTTCATAAGGCCCCTTTTCCTGTGCTTCTTGACAGTTCAAACCCTGTTATGAAAAGAATGATAGTTATGACCTTCCAATCATTCTGTGAAAGTTTCAACAAAATCTGATCAAAGCTGTGGGCTTTATTGTGTTAACAGGGTTTTATTAATTGAATTTTCATATAGCCCCTTTTCCCATGTTACTTGATGGATCTGAACCAATTCCAAAGGGAACTCTTCTTACAAAAGTATAATTATTCTGTTTGAGTATAAAGACAACCCCATCTCATCTGTGGACTTACAAGCATTAATTAAGATTTTTTTAATTGAATTTTCCTAAGGCCCCTTTTCCTATGTTTCTCAATGGATCAGACCCAATTTGAAAGGAACAATCCTTATGATGGTACAATCATTATGTGAAAGTTTGAAGTCAATCAGGTGAAATCTAGGGCCATTACATGTTAACTAAGATTTTTTTTATTAAATTTTCATAGGGCCCCTTTTCCCATGAAACTTGATGGATCAAACCTACTTCCAAAAGGAACAATCCATTTAATGTAATAATCATTCTGGGAATGTTTGAAGAGAATTTGTTGAAAACTATGGACTCTATTGTGTTTTCGAGGACTTTTTCAATCCAGTTTTAATTTCGGCCCCTTTTTCCTGTGGTCCTTGACTGATCATACCAAATTTTGAAAGGAACAATTCTTATGATGGTACAATCATTCTGTGAAAGTTTGAAGTCAATCAGATGAAAACTGTGGACTCTAGAGTGTTAACAAAGATCTTTGAACTAAATTTTGATAAGGCCCCTTTTCCTATGTTTCTTGAGGAATCATATCCGATTCCAAAAGGTACAATCCTTATGATGGTTCAATCATTCTGTGAAAGTTTGAAGAGAATCCGTTGTAAATTGTTGGCTCTAGATTATTAATGAGAATTTTTTACTAAACATTTCATAAGGCCCCTTTTTCCTGTGTTTCTTGAAGGATCATACCAAATTTCAAAAGGAATAATCCTTATGATAGTACAATCATTCTGTGAAAGTTTGAAGGGAATCCGATGAAAACTATTGACTCCACAGTGTTAACAAGAATTTTCAAATTAAATTTTCATAAGGCCCCCTTTCCCCTGTTTCATGACAGATCAGACCCATTTTCGAAAGGAACGATCCTTATGATTGTACTATCATTCTGAGAAAGTTTGAAGAGAATCCGAAGTAAACTGTGGACTCTATCGTGTAAACGAGGATTTTTAATGGAGTTTTTAATTGAATTTTCATAAGACCCCTTTTCCCATGTTTCTTGACCGATCATACCGGATTTCGAAAGGAACGATCCTTATGTTGGTACAATCCTTCTGTGAAAGTTTGAAGAGAATCCAATGAAAACTGTGGACTCTATCGCATAAACGAGGATTTTTTATGGAATTTTTATTAAATTTCCATAAGGCCCCTTTTCCCATGTTTCTTGACGGATCAAATTTCGAAAGGAACAATCCTTATGTTGGTACAATCATTCTGTGAAAGTTTGAAGAGAATCCGATGAAAACTGTGGACTTTATCGCATAAACGAGGATTTTTAATTGAATTTTTAATTAAATTTTCATAAGGCCCCTTTTCCTGTGTTTCTTGACAGATCATACCCATTTTCGAAAGGAACGAACCTTATGTTGGTACAATCATTCTGTGAAAGTTTGAAGAGAATCCGATGAAAACCGTGGACTTTATCGCGTAAACGAGGATTTTTAATTGAATTTTTAATTAATTTTCATAAGGCCCCTTTTTCCGTGTTTCTTGACGGATCATACCCATTTCCGAAAGGAACAATCCTTATGTTGGTAAAATTATTCTGTGAAAGTTTGAAGAGAATCTGATGAGAACTGTGGACTCTATCGCGTAAATGAGGATTTTTTAATTAAATTTTCATAAGGCCACTTTTCTCGTGTTTCTTGACGGATCATACCCATTTTTGAAAGGAACGATCCTTATGATGGTACAATCATTCATGACCCCAGGGACATGAATTTCACAATTTATAATAGACCTGTCCTAGTTGTCATGCACACAGAATATCTAAGCTCTGGCATTAAGGGTTTATTAGAAGATTTTTATAGAAGTACCAAAAATTACCCCTTTTTTGCCCCCTATTTGGGCCCCTTTGGCCCCCAGAACCCCTATTTTCACAAACTTGAATTGGCATCTCCCAATGATGCTTTCTACCAAGTTTGGTTGAAATCCCCCTAGTAGTTCTTGAGAAGAAGATGAAATATTTAAAAGTTACCAAAAATTACCCCCTTTTTGTCCCCATTTTAGGCCCCCCTGACCCCCCAGCCTTTTAATTTTCACAAATCCGAATAACCATTACCAAATGATGCTTTTCACCAAGTTTCTTTGAAATTGGCTTTGTACTTCATCAGAAGAAGATGAAAATGTGAATTTTTTAATATGATGATCTTTTACCTCTGGGTGTGGCCCAATACATGACCCCAGGGGCATGAATTTCACAATTTATAATATACCTGTCCTAGTTGTCATGCACACAAAATATTTAAGCTCTGGCATTAACGGTTTATTAGAAGAAGATTTTTAAAGAAGAACCAAAAATAACCCCTTTTTGCCCCCTATTGGGGCCCCTATGACCCCCAGAACCCCTATTTTCACAATCTTGAATTGGCATCCCCCAATGATGCTTTCTACCAAGTTTGGTTGATATCCGCCCAGTAGTTCTTGAGAAGAAGATGAAAATGTTTTAAAGTTAACGGACGACGGACGACAGACGACGGACAACGCACAACGACGGACAAACGATGATTGCAATAGGTCATCATGACCATTCGGTCAGGTGACCTAAAAATCAAATTTTTACAGACAATGATGCAGATGCAACCTGGTCATAGTAATACCTTGGGTTTTCTCCAAAAACAGCCCTACTAAAATTGATAGGTTTGAAATTAAATCTACAACTTGAAAACAAACAGACATACATCAGTAAAACAATATTCCCCGATCTTATCAAAGTAAATTGATTGATTGATTGAATTGGGTTTAACGCCACTTTGAACAGTATTTCAGCCATATCGCGGCGGCAGGAGCACCTAACAATGGATTCCTGGTGTTTCTCACACCAGTACTACCCCTACATCCTTTCTTAGCCTCATGCTGCCCACTTAGGCTTACAATTATACACCCATTGGTGAGAGACAAATGTTGGAAAGAATATGTGCTGCTGTCGGGGATCGAACCCATGACCTCCCATTATTGAAGAACATAAAGTAAAACTTAATGGGTAGAAAACCTATCTGTTCTTAATAAAATAATACTCTATTTGTACAAATTATAGCATTCATAGACAACAGATACTACAGAGAACAAACATTATGAGCTCAGTAGGCCCTAGTGCCTCAGCTGATATAAAGATCTTTTTGGATTTGCTCTGATTCGGCAATTACCATATTTATACCCCTCTGGCTATTTCTTTCTTTTTTATCAAATATGACAGAAATTTATTGGATAATGCTATATTTCAAATAAAAAACTTCTTGATGTAATAGTTTGTTGCTGATTTTTCAACCAATGGGGCATTCTTTAAACAATTGATTGAGATTAGCTGGTGATGCTAAATATTCAAACCTTTAAAGGCCCTTCCTTATACAATTTATAGTTAGGAACAAGAGGAAAAGATTTTTTACAAATGCTTCATTTAGTATTTTTCCTATATTTGACCTATGGAGGCAGAACCATTCTTCCAAAGCATCTTGTCAAAATCAAAGTTTGCAATAATACCTTCTTCTCTTTCTCCATCTTCATCGTCGACTCCTTCCTTCTCAACAGATTTTTCTAGTTGCTCATCACGGTTGTGCAGCCAGATATGGGTCAACTGGAAACTTACGTTTGCAAATTTTAGTTCCTCTGTCTTTTCTTCCCATATTCCACTTGTGTATGCACCCTAAACAAAACAAATCATCCTTATTTCTAATCCTTTGGTTCTAAAGTAGCTTATTGCCCTTATTGCCCACTATGTTTACTACAATGGATCTTGCTTGAGCAACCAGTTTTCATTTGTATTCACCAATTCCCACTCAATGATGCTTTTACATGCCCAAAGAACAAAAGCTTTGGAAAGCATTGGGGGAAATAAAGAAATTGCTTGTTACAAGCAATTTCTTCATTTTCCACAGTGTTTTCTACCTGAAAGGTAAATAAGACCCGAATTTTTGTAAAGTTTGAATTGTCATCTGCAACCCCTTTCAATTTGGACGAGTCAAAAATTTTGCTGTCTGGTAATGGGTAAAGCAAATACGAAAAAAAAAAATCCTCTTAGAGAGCACAAAACTGTTTCCTAGGGAATGTGTTGCTTTGAAATGCTGATTAAAGTATTCCCACGTATCAAACATCTTTCGGCCCTTCCTGAAAAAAAACTTTGGAAAATATTATGGAAATGAAGAAATTACTTGTTACAAGCAATTTCTTGATTATACATTCTCATTTAATCCAAGGTATATTGATGATCCCACCATATAGCACTAATTTCCTGAATATGGTATTTATTTGAAGTATTTTGTTAGAGGGTTAATAGAAATCAATACATACCAAATATCAAAGATGTAGGCCTAATGGTTTTGAAGGAGAAGATTTTCAAAGATATCCTTCTTTATTCCTATCTAAAATCAGGTATTGCACAGAAAAGGGATAATTTTCAGAGTACAAAAATTCTATGAAGTATTAAGGTAAAGGGTCAAAAGCTGATGATTTGTTCCAAACATCAAAGGTTTGGGAGAAGAAGATTTTCTAAGATTTCCTTCTTTATTCCTCTGTAAAATCAGGGATCGCACAGAAAAGGGTAATTTTCAGAATCATAATTCTTTGAATTATTTTGGTAAAGGGTCAATAGGTGATAATGTATACTAAATATCAAATTTTTAGGCCTAATGGTTTGGAAGAAGCTTTTCAAAGATTTTGTTCCTTTGTAAAATCAGGGCTTGCACAGAAAAGGGCTAATTTTCAAAATACCATAATTCTTTGAGGTATTTTGGAAGAAGGTCAATAGGTGATGATACATACCAAATACCGAAGCTCTAGGCCAAATGGTATGGGAGGAGAAGATTTTAAAAGATTTCCTTTGTAAAATCATGGATCACAAAGCAAAGGGCTAATTTTTCGAATACCGTAATTCTTTGAAATATTTTGCTAGAGGGTCAATAGGTGATGATACATACCAAATGTAAAAGCTCTAGGACTAAAGGTTATGGAGATGAATATTTTCAAAGATTTTCTTCTTTATTCCTTTGTAAAATCAGAGTTCACAAAGAAAAGGGCTAATTTTCAGAATAAGGCAACTCTTTGATGTATTTGGTTAGAGTGTCAATAGGTGGTAATACATACCACGAATTAAAGCTCTAGGCCTAATGGTATTTGAGTAGAAGATTTTCAAAGATTTCCTTTGTTAAATCAGGGATTGCACAGAAAAGGGCTAATTTTCAGATTATGGTAATTTTTCTAAGCATTTTGGTAGAGGGTCAATAGGTAATGATACATACCAAATATAAAAGCCTCCGGCCTAATGGTTTAGGAGAAGACGACTTTCAAAGATTTCCTTCTTTATTCCTTTGTACAATCAGGGCTTGCACAGAAAAGGGCTAATTTTCAAAATATGGTAATTCTTTGAAGTATTTTGGTAGAAGGTCAATAGGTGATGAGACATACCAAATATCAAAGCTCTAGGCCTAATGGTATGGGAGAAGAAGATTTTCTAAGATATCCTTTGTAAAATCAGGGATCGCACAGAAAAGGGGTAATTTTTAGAGTACAGTAATTCTAAGTATTTTGATAGAGGGTCAATAGGTGATTATATGCACCAAATATCAAAGCTCTAGGCCTTATGGTTTAGGAAAAGAAGATTTGTTAATAATTGTTTATGTACAGACAGACGGATGCCAGACAATTACCTATCACAACAGCTAACCTTAAGCATGTTGTGCTCAGGTGAGCTAAAAGTAGACAGGCCTACTTAAAAAGAATTTACAGGCCACAATTCAAAGTTGATGAAAATTGAAAATATTTCTCTTTTTGGGTACAAAATATTGCGGAGAATGAAGAATAGCTTCAAAATGTAATTTCTTCCTTTTCCACAATGTTTTCAAACACTTTTTTTCTCGAAGATCAAAAAATGTGTGGGGATGGATATTCTTTTTTACTCTTTCTTCTTTGAGATGAACTCCTTTTCAGTGTGATCCTTCATGTATAAAAGACAACTAGAGGCGCTTGCGCACCTGTATCGCTCAACAGGCATGAATGTACTTATTAAGCAAATTTTTTTATTAATTTAAAATCAACTGAATATAATGAAAATAAATCCAAATCATTGAAATCTTTGAAATAGATCTAGAGAACCATTTCAACTCTTCATTGTCTTTACAAAAGTCAACTCATGTAAAATTGTCACTGTATACCATATATATTATGATCATAACCCACCACAATAATAGCCATGTTTCTCAGCCAATCAAAATCATATGAAGGAATCTGACAAACAGTCATCTGGTTATCATTCCCATGAAATTTGGTTGAAATTCATTAACATGTTTACAAAGTTTTTAGTAACTACTATAAATGGAAATTAGCCCTGCCCATTCAAGCTATATTTTTCATCCGATCTAAATTCTTTTTCATAACCTGATAAAAGATCACTCAAGGATAGATCGAGTAAAATTTCATTGAAACCCATCCACTGGCTTCTGAGAAGAAGATTCTTAAAGATTTTACCATATATGGAAATAAACCCCGCCCATTAAAGCCATGTTTTTCATCCGATCAAATTCTTTGACGGAATCTGATAAAGGTTCACCCAAGGATCATTTCTGTGAAATTTGGTTGAAATCGAACTACTGGTTTCTGAGGAGAAGATTTTCAAAGCTTTCACCATATATGGAAATAGCCCCGCCCATTAAAACCATGTTTTTCATCTGATCAAAATTCTTTGAAGCAATCTGATAAAGGGTCACCCAAGGATCATTTTTATCAAATTTGATTGAAATCCTTCCGTCGGTTTCTGAAAAGAAGATTTTCAAAGCTTTCACCATACATGTATATGGAAATAAACCCCTCTCATTAAAGCCATGTTTTTCATCCAATCAAAATTCTTTGAAGGAATTTGATAGAGGGTCACCCAAGGATCATTTCTGTGAAATTTGGTTGATATGTGCTCAGTACTTTCTGAGGAGAAGATTTTCAAAGTAAAAGTTTACCAACAGACGGACACAGGCACAATGGAAACAATGTCATGACAATAGCTAGATTTTGGCTGAAAAGAATTTTCTGACTACCCAGAAATGTTGATCCCTACCGGATGGGGGGTATGGAGTTGATAGATCCAGTATGATTCTCTGTTGCGTCTGTTGACGGTGCTTATTGTGGATTCTGGGTCCGAACGGAGGATTTCGATAATTTGATATGTAACATCCAAAAAGTTGTGAGCATCGTGATTAAAGTGATTGGCTACTGGTGTTTCCTTGTTTAGGCGTATGTCCCTAAGGTGTTCCTTGATTCTTATTTGAAATTCGCGTTTGGTTTCACCTACATATTGTTTACCACATTTTTACAAGTGAGAAGGTAGACAACATTTTTGGTTGTGCAGTGTCCTCTCAGTTTGCAGAAACTGAGAGTTTGCCATGACAATAGCTCTCTAGCTTTCAGCCAGTGGAGCTAAAAATGAACAATTCAGAAAGTAACAATTCAATTGACAGGACTTTTGTATGACTCATAAACAAGTGTTCTGACCCTAAAAATATGAAAATATACTGTATAAATCCTCTTGCAAAGGTCAGTTTTCAGTGATATTATGTGATACAGAAAATTAAATAAATCAATTGTCTCCTTCACATTTATACAAGTGAATCTGCATAAACAAGATTTGGCCAAATTTGTAGTGACATCTTCAACCTTTTTTCAATTTGAAATGGTGCAACATCTTATTCTCTGGGAATGGGTTAACATTTTCCTGTTTTTTGAAATTTTAGACTGGTCCAAATTCAAAGGTTTTGCAGATGTAAATTTTGAGTCAAATTAATTTGAAAAACAATCATTCAGTAGGGTAGAAAATATTATGGAAAAAGGAGAAATTGCTTGTGTCAAGCAATTTCTTCTTTTTTCCACAATGTTTTCTCAAGTATAAAATCACAAGGATGTGATTTTGTCTATACTTCCTGCCAAAACAGACATATTCCAGGTTCAGCATGACAATGGTTACTTCTTTTTATATGGACCTAATCAAAAATTTGTTGTCTGGTATTGGATTACCCTTTCCTGTTTAATCCAGTTTTTACGTACCTGTGATTTTATAATTGAGAAAACATTGTAGAGAAAGAAGAAATTGCTTGTAAAAAGCAAAAAATGTTTACTAACCAGAAAGTTGAAAAAAAAACTTAACTTTCATAAACTATACATTGTCGTTTACAACTCCTTTGAATTTGGACTAGTCTAAAATTTGGTCATATTTTGGGGAATGGGTTAAGCTTACTTTTGCTGCAGGGGGTCTAGGACTACAGCTAACAAGTTTCCACTCATGCAAAATTTCCTCTACCCTGGACACAAACCTGAAACATTGAATTACCATTTACCCTTTCCTGTTCTGCAATAATTTAGACCTGTCCAAATTGAAAGGTTTTGCAGACGGCAATATAAAGTCTATTTCATTTCAAAAATATCTATTCAGCAGGGTAGAAAATAGTGTGGAAAAAGAAGAAATTGCTTGCAACAGGCAAGTTTTTCTTTTTCCTTAAGGTTTTCTCTAGTATCAAAACACAGACGTAAAAACCAGAGTTTGAAGACGAAAGGGTTTAGGATAGGTAGCATGTACAATAGCATACAGGTTATTATTTGTAAATACAGCAAGAGCACTGCATTTGGATGTTTGTCTGACAGCTGTTGGATAGAAATAAAATGTTAGTGGTAAAAGGGGCATAATTTGTACAAAAATGCATTCAGATTTATTACCCTTGATAGCATAGGTTATCCTTTGATAGTGAACATGTATTTAGAGGTTCTAAGTAATAGCAGAGATATCAAAAAATGTCAAAGTTTGAAAACAGTGTCAAAGATGTTGGGATGTCTTGTAGCTTATGTAGTGCTTGCTGGTGCTGAACTTTTACTAACACTTCCAAACCTATATTAACTCATTCCCACTCAGTGACTCTTTTAAACGCCTCCAAGGAAAAAAGCTTTGGAAGACATTGTGGAAAATGAAGAAATTGCTTGTCACAAGCAATTTCTTCATTTTCCACTATGTTTTCTACCAATAAGTTAAAAAAAATCAGTAATTTCATAAACTTTGAATTATCGTCTGCAACATATTTCATTTTGGGCCTAACCCATCCACCCATACACACACACACATAGAGGTAAGTTACTCTATATGCCAATCACCATTACATTAAAAAGGGAGATGAACAGAAATGTGCTGATAAACTAAATTTGATACAAACCTTTCCCAATCAGAAGCTGTAGTAAAATCAGTAATTTCAAAAACTTCTCCATCCTAAAATTTGGTGAAAAAAAAATTATGTCAATACATTTAGGCCTCATTAACCTAATTTGTAGATTTTCATCTTAATTTTATAAAAAAGAAGAAAACAAGAGGGCCATTGGCCCTAAAGTGCTCACCTGAGTCGATGACTAGAGAAGTAAAATGGCACAAGTGACCTTATCTTGTCCTAAGAAAACTTGTTGTCGAAGTCTTGTCTTAGAAATTGATCAAGAAAGACATTCTTATCATGTTTCAAAATATCTATGAAAGAAATATAGTGAGTTCATAGAAAGGATGGTTATCATAAGATCTGACCTAATGACCTACTTTGTCAACCATGTGACCCAATATCGAATATGAAAGAGTTCATGGAAACAAAAATTCTGAACAAATATAAAGACATTTGATACAAAAATAAGGCCCTCTACAGTCTACAGGGCTCACACAAGGTTTTTCTACAATTTGACCAAGTGACCTAGTTTTTTACCCCACATGACCAATTTTCGAATTTGTCTGAGATCTTATGTAGACACACATTTCCGCCACATATGAAGACATTTGAGCCAAAAATGTGACCACAAGGTTTTTTTCAAGTTTGACCTAGTGACCTAGTTGTTGATCCCACATGATCCATTTTCAAACTCGATCAAGCTGTCATATAGACAAACATTCTGACCAAATATCAAGTCATTTGATCCAAAAAATATGACCTCTAGAGAGCATACAATATTTTTCTCAAGTTTGACAAAGTGACCTATATTTTGACCCTACATGACCCACTTTCGAACTCATCCCAGATCTTATGCAGACAAACATTTTGGCAAAATATCAAGACATTTGAGTAAGAAATATGACCTCTAAAGTGCACACAAGGTTTTTTTAAGATTTATCTGGTGACCAAGTTTTTGTCATTCTGACACAGTTTCAAGACATTTTGGCCAACAAGGTGACCTCTAGAATGCTAACAGGGTTTTTCCTAAGATTTGACCTAGTGACCTTAATTTTGACCCCATATGACCCATTTTTGAAATCATTAGAGATCTTATGCAAAAAATATTTAGACCAAATATCAAAACATTTGAGCCTAAAATTTAACCGCAAGAGTGCAAACAAGGTTTTCCTAAGTTTCAACCTAGTGACCTAGCTTTTGTCCCTATGTGACCAATTTTAAAACTTGTCTGAGAGCTATAGTAGACAAACATTTGCCCAAGTTTCAAGACATTTGAGCCAAATATGTGACCTCTACAGTGCACACAAGGTTTTTCTGAGATTTGACCTGGTGACCTAGTTTTTGACCCCACATAACCAATTTTTGAACTCATCTGGGATATCATGTAGACAAAAATGCAGACTAAGTTTCAAGAAATTTGAGCCAGAATGTGAACCTTAAAGTACACACAGTGTTTTTCTAATATTTGTCCCAGTGACCTAGTTTTTGATCCCACACAGTGCTCCAGCTAGGCCATTTCATAAGGGCGCCCCGCCCTGCCCTCAAAGTGCGGCGCCCTGCCCTTTTTTCAAATGCCCTGCCCAAATGATAGACCCTAAACTCCGAGAATACTATAGAAATTACCGACTATCCTTTAAATGTCGCATTAATTCGATTGATAGCACAAGTTCGACGTGATTACCGATGCGTTAATCCAGCATACACATTATGACCTGTAGAAGTATGGGGCGCGGCTTATATCAGCAAATTAACCAATCACAAAGGGCGATTCGTTATCGAGGGAGCAGTTTCCGATAATCTTTACATGGCAATTAGCACATGCCCGTAAATCGATTTGACAGTTGTAAACAAACACCAATTACTGTTAAATTGTTTGCGTATGGATGTACGCAATATAGCGTGGATGATGATCGAGTTTGACACCCTTCATTAAGAAATTTCATTTTTTTTGTAAGGTTCAAATAGATGTAGTTTTTGTCCTTCTACTACGATTTATTCTTCCTCTGCTGCATCTTCGGAAATTGGG
This sequence comes from Fragum fragum, assembly GCA_946902895.1. Taxonomy (NCBI): domain Eukaryota; kingdom Metazoa; phylum Mollusca; class Bivalvia; order Cardiida; family Cardiidae; genus Fragum; species Fragum fragum. Next base: position 26,523,842 of record OX336381.1, read on the forward strand.
TCAATTCGAGACCTACAGATAATTCTTTTTACACTCGTTCGAAATCATTTTTTTAATCAATATTGAAAATTAATGCAAGAAAACTAACAGATAATAAGTTCAATTATTATAATCGCGCCGCTTTGTTGTCAATTGTCGGTTTCTTTAAACAGGGAATGAGAAGTGGAAACAATACGAGGCGAGTTTTTATATCACGGTTTGTCATTCTTTAAAATAATTACCTCCGTAATGCACATTCCAGATAGTTTTTTTAAGATCACTTTTTCATTTTATTTCAACAAGCGAACACGTACATTTCCACAATATTTTTATTCTAGAACATGTATCAGTAATTGACCCATTCCCAATCAATCCCTCCTTTTTACGCCCCTCAACAAAAAAGCTTTGGAAAACATTGTGGAAAATGAAGAAATTGCCTGGATCAAGTAATTTCTTCATTATCCACAATATTTTCTATCGAAAAAATTCAAAATACCATCAACTTGAAATTGTCAACTGCAGCTTCTTTGAATTTGAACTGGTCTAAAATTCCACTGTGTTGGAATGGGTTAACCAGACAACTTTTTGTAATAGAAATAAAATGAAAATAATGAATAAATAAATGATAAAAATGATGTAAATAAAAAGTCACTCTTTTTGAAAACCAAAATACTATTTTAACTAAAACAATCCACCAGAGCCCATCTTTAAGCTCTATAAATTCAAAATTTTCTTGGGGGAGACCCCCCAAACCCCCCCAGTGGGAGGGGGACACCCCCTCCCACACCCTCCCCTTCTTGTCGCTTCGTAACTTGAAGTGCCCTGAAAGGGCACTAGCACCCTGCCCTTTTTCAATCCTAGCTGGAGCACTGCCACATAACTCTTTTTCAAACTCGTCCTAGATATCATATTAACAATTATTCTGACCAAGTTTCAAGACATTTGAATCAAAAAGTGATCTCTAGGGTGCACACAAGGTTTTTCTTGGATTTGTCCTGGTGACCTAGTTTTTGACCCCACATAACTCATTTTCAAATTGGTCCTAGGTATGTTGACAAACATCCTGACCAAGTTTCAAGACATTTTTGCCAGCAAGAACAGTTTCACTTTATAAGCGTATGTAAAATCTGTGATGTCCAGGAATTGGCTTATTCTGTCTCTGGGGCCATAATATATACAAAATTGATAGAGATCAACAAGATGATGCTACATTCCAAATATCAAAGCTCTAGGCCTATCTGCTTGAGAGAAGAATATTTTTAATTCTAGGCCTATCTGCTTGAGAGAAGAATATTTTTAAAGTTTTCACTATATAAGCCTATATTAAACTTGTGACGTCAGGGAATGGGTTAATAATCACCCTAGGGCAATAATTTGTACAATCTTGATAGAGGTCCATCAGATGATGCTGTATACAAAATATCAGAGCTGTAAGCCTATCTGTTTGAGAGAAGAAGATTTTAAAACTTTCAGTGACGTCTGGGAATGTACTAATTTTGATCCTGGGGCATATATTTGTACAATCTTGACAGAGGTCTACCAGATGATGCTGTATACCAAATATAAAAGTTCTACACCCTCCTTCTTTGGAGAAGAAGATTTTTAAAATTTTCACTATATAAGCCCTTTGTAAAACTTGTGACGTCTGGGTATGGGCTAATTATGACCCTGGGGCCATAATTTGTATAATAGTGATGGAGAACCACTAGATGATGCTGTATACCAAATATAAAAGCTCTAGGCCCTCCTGTTTTGGAGAAGAAGATTTAAAAATTTTCACTATATAAGCCCTTTGTAAAACTTGTGATGTCAGGGGATGGGCTAATTTTGACCCTGGGGCCATAATTTATACAATCTTGATAGAGGTCTACCAGATGATGCTATATACTAAATATCAAAGGTCTAGGCCTTCTCATTTGGGAGAAGAAGATTTTTAAAACTTTCACTATATAAGCCTATGTTAAACTTGTGACGTCCGGGAATGGGCTAATTCTGTCTCCGGGGCCATAATTTATACAATCTTGATAGAGGTCTACAAGATGATGCTACATAGCAAATATAAAAGCTCTAGGCCCTCTAATTTGGGAGAAGATTTTTGAAATTTTCACCATATAAGCCTATTTTAAACTTGTGACGTCTGGAACGGGCTAATTTTGACCCCAGTGTTATAACTTATTACAATATTGATAAAGGTCCACTAGATGTTGCCACATACCAAATATCAGAGCTGTAGAACTTTTGGTTTGGTAGAAAATTTTCAAGGTTGTCGATATGTAAGCTTATGCACCCCCCAACCTTTGCCCCCCCCCCCAGCCATTTCTCGACAATTTTTTTTTCTTGTACAAACTTGATATTCCTTTCCCTAAAGACTCTTAATACCAAATGTGAATCCAATCAGACAGCCGGTTCGTGACAAGAAGATTTTTAAAGATGTACCCATTTTTGCCCCTTATAGGGCCCCAAGGGGAGATAACTCCATGACATGTGCAACTCTGAAGCGCCTTCCCATAAGGATGCTTCCAGCCAAGTTTGATTGAAATCTACCAAGGGTTCTTAAGAAGAAGTCGAAAATGTAAAAAGTTAACACACGACGCACAATGCATGACAATAGTCTAAACACCATCACAATAGGTCACCATGACCTTTGGTCAGGCGACCTAAAAAATCTAAAATTTCATAAGCTTTAAATTGTCTTCTGCAAACGGTGACCGGTCAACTTAGCCCATTTTCAACTCAGCCCATCGTAAAACTCAGCCCGAATTTTATTTCATGTAAAATAAATATCAGTATTGATTTTTTATAAAGTATAATTATAACAAATACAACAGGGGTTGAAATTAGTACTAGCTAACTCGCAAAATGTGAGTGAACATTTGAAATCACGAATTTGAAACACTTATCTGCCGCATTTTTTTGTAAATCAAAAATAGTTATGATAAGCAAATGTTACGCATAACTAGAAAATTACACCCACAGGTTATCGGAAAGACGCTTGCCGTTGTCAGTTTTTGGCCCTTTTTTGACTGGAACCAACATTCCTACCATTTAAACTAATGTTCTATTCAAACATGTACAGTAGCAACCAAAATGACATCATGTAAACTTTAAGCTCTTCTGAACTCTAGTTTAAATGGTACAATTGATCGAGGGGGTCTGTTTGCATCTAATATAGTAGGAACGTTAGTACCAGCGGAAAAAGGTCTTTGTTTGTATTGCAAGCGTTTAGAAATCGAAAGTGATTCAACCTATTTCACAGAAGATTTCACCCAAACAAATATGATTTATAAAGAAAGAAATTACAATTTTTTGGTAAAACAGCATCTAAACGGTCCAGTCTCCTTCCATAGGATACAAAAAAAAAAAAAAAAAATTCCTCTCCTCCCAACCCAGAGGCCATTTATTTTGCTTGTAGCAACTTCCATTTAGCAAGTTGGAATTGTAGGTAGCAAAAAAAATAATTTCAACCCCTGAAAAATGTATTCAATCACAATTCAGTTGTGGGGAAATTTACATGTGCATCAGCTGCAGATTGAAAAGTTAAATTGAAGTTTTAGTCATTCAATTTTCAAATATTCAAGCAATGTTTCGCTATAATAATATTAGATACAAAATAATGTATTTGAAAATATTACAGCTAAATAATACTGCATCATTTGTACACAATTTAAGAATATTCCAAGAATCATGACATTTTACTATAGATTATTTATTGGTGCCAAGTTGACCGGGACGAGTTAATCGATGGGTCGAGTTAATCGATGGGTCGAGTTGACTGTTAACCCTTCAAATCCTTCCAATTCGGACAAGTCTAAATTTTCTCGTTTTATAATGGGTTAATCTTAACATAGATTTTTTCAGTGTTCCTTTGGGAAATTCAGGCCAACAAACATAAAAAAAGAAACATTAAGACATGTCCGAATACATGTCGGGTATCATACTACGCTATATCCTAGGTTTGTTAAAGAATTTTGATTTATTATTACCAGTTACGAGATCTGAAAGAAATGATAAGAGCTTAAAAGATCTTAGGATTATATAGGAAACGATTATTCAAATCAATAAAGGATTTTTTGCTTATCAATTGTATCATTTCGGTATTTACGTCGTCAGCAGCCATATTCAATCAAGAAAGATAACTGCTGTATTGACCTAAAGAAAACAATCGTACGGAAGGAATATTATAGTCTGCTATCTAGTTAAATTCAACAGACTGAGTAATTTTCATATTCTTCCACCCAAAATGATAAATTTGGACTGAACGAATTATATTAATAAACTTGTAGCCCGCCGTCTTGGATATATCTAGGGGCAGTAACACAGTCAATTACAGTAAAGGGAGGTATCGATGTTTCTGATGATCTTGCATCCTCTGTCACGAGTGAAGGGATATCGAGATCATCTTTTTCTCTAATATCCCTTCACCTAATGAAAATGTATTTTTCTGTACGGTTTATTTTTAACCAATCAACCAAAAGGTAAAACTAGATTCCTTTGACTGCTAGTAAGAGGGTTCTTACGTACGGCTGAATCCGTCTCCACAGGGTCACGTTGCCAGATGTTGTATACCGCCTAACCCATTTGCCTCCAACAATTACATAATCCGATATTGATGGTCGTATATACTATATGTTTCTTTGCTAAACCTTTGAATAAATTCTAGACAAATGGGTTTTAATAGATAGGAAAACAAGTTCTCCTTTTTTAATTGCTTAAAAAATCTTCTTCTTTTTAAAACGTTGATATATTGATATGTGTATTTTACTTTTACATGCAAAAAGTCGAGTTTTATGCAGTTAAGTTGACAGGGCAATGTCATGCATTGTGTGCTTAATATCCCGTAAAGCAATAAACACAAACCCCTTGATACAGTCCTTATCATTTAAAGAAAGAGAGAGATTTCCGTGTTTGCAATTTTGTAGAAATCAAAACTGGTTGAAACAATGGTCCATTCAATAGATATATGAAACAATGGAACTAAGCATTGGTTACATACGGGTGTTTACGAGAATACAAAAGTATGATGACATATAGGTTTGATTAAATTGAAATACACAGAAGAAATGGAAATCATTGATTAGAAACTATATTTTGTTTTGTTTCAAGTAGTATTCGAACGCCTGTATATTTATGGCTTCGGGTGAATCGGGTGAAGGGGTTCATTTCACATAATTTGTTTCTCCGAATCATCGCTTTATTATATTTAGATAACAAAACAATTTAACTACGTCTTATATATAAGATAAAAAATTTCATTGGCAACGTCTTGAAAATTTGTCTAGATTTATTATCTAGCAAACAGAAAATACGAGTTATAATTTCTTCAATCGATGTACTACTACTTTAATCAAAAGGCAATTATCAAAACCGACGAATATATAACACATTGAAGATACGTCTTGCGTGAATCGTTTCCAAAGGTTGGTTGTTTTCAAAGACAGAAGGGGTTGAACGTGCAACTGTGCACAACTGGTTGACAATTACAGCATTGGGGCCTGTGGACAGGTGGACTGTATTCCGAGACTCCAGCCCTTTAACCCTGGTTTGTAAAAACCCTACTGATTGGCCAACCTCATTTTCCTACCCGTGACGTCACGCGTAGAGAGATTCTCTATTCAATGTGCCAATGGTTAGATAAGTAAAACGTTCGCCGCACTTAGTACGACAAGATGGAAAATTTGATAAGAAAAAATTACCAATTGCCTAAAAAATACGCTCAAACGGACGCTTATCACTTAAATCTGAATCAGACATTGTCTTCGCGGTAATCTGAAAGGCCTGAATTTGCTTTTTCGGATTATATAAGAAAGGTTCAGAGGAATTCCAGGTTATTTTTAGACATAAAAAAATTCGGTTGTCTACACCACATGACCTTATTTGTATAAGACCCAAAGTTGGCGGACGGTAACAAATTTACAAGCTAAACAACCAACGTCCTAAAACATCTTACACCAAAGTGTTAGTGCAAAACTACGGTTAGGGTCTATGTTCGTAATGACGCTTAAGGCAGTTTTTTGGACTGATCTTTACAGAATTGAAGACCGGCTAGGGAACATAACGCCTGATGACGCAACGATGACCTTGGTTTGAGCAAATTCAAACTGAATGCGGGATTCCGACGGGTATACGCACTGCGTGAATTATACAATACGCAACTGTCTCAGCTTAATCTAAAATGGATTAAAATCCTACGTAGGCTATTAGGGAAATACCCTGGTTTTTCTGATAAACGACCTCTGATTTTCACAAAACTACTCTCAGAATATTGTACTGAAATATTATATGAGAGGGAATAAATAATATGAATATGTGACATTAAAACCCCCCATTTATATCTACTTTTAAGAACGGAACTGTGGCCAAAAATACCGAGTGACAGATTAAGAGGCGTTGGGGGATATTTTGAACCTCCCTCTGTAGCCTAATTATTTTCATCTTCGAAAAAACATAATACAACAAGAGGACCATGATGGCCCTATATCGCTCCCCTGAGTATGATTGCTCAAGGTTTTATGATATAATATTCAAAATACCTAATCATTTGGAGAAGATGACTTTTTATAGATTTTCTGCTTTAATCCTAGGTATAGTGAAAACCCACCCCTTTTGAGCTAATTTAAAGAGTACTGTAATTCTTTGAAGTAATAAAGTAGAGGGTCAATAGTCATTAATAAATACCAAAAATCAAAGCTTTAGGCCTAATGGTTTAGAAGGAGGACATTTTTTATGATATCCTTCTTTATTCCTTTCTTGGACTGCACAGAAAAGATCTTATTTTCAGAAAATAGTAATTCTATGAAGTATTTTAGTACAGGGTCAATAGGTATTATTACACACCGAATCTCAAAGCTCTCGGCTTGAGGGAAGAAGATTTTTAAAGATTTCCTTCTTTGAAACCATGTAAAATCAGGGATCGCACAGATAAGGGCTAATTATCAGAATACGGTACTTCTTTGAAGTATTTTGGTAGAGGGTCAATAGATGATGATTTGTACAAAATTTCAAAGCTCTTGGTCCTATGGTCTGGGAGAAGAATATTTAAAAAGTTTTCCTCCTTTATTTCTATGTAAAATCAGGGATCGCACAGAAAAGGGCTAATTTTCAGAATACGGTAGTTCTTTGAAGTCCTTTGGTAGAGGGCCAATAGATGATGATTTGTACCAAATATCGAAGCTGTACCCCAAACGGCTTGGGAGGAGGTGATTTTTTAAGTTTTCCTTCTCTATTTCTATGTAAAATCAGGGATCGCACAGAAAAGGGCTAATTTTCAGAATACGGTAATTCTTTGAAGTATTTTGGTAGAGGGTTAAAAGATGATGATTTGTACCAAATTTCAAAGCTCTAGGCCTTACGTCTTGGGAAGAGAAGATTTTTTAAGTTTTCCTTCTATATTTCCATGTAAAATCAGGGATCGCACGGAAAAGGGCTCATTTTCAGAATACGGTAATTCTTTGAAGTATTTCGGTGGATGGTCAATAAATGTTGATTTGTACAAAATATCAAAGCACTAGGCCTAACGTCTTGGGAGGAGGAGATTTTTTAAGTTTTTTTCACTCCGTTGCCATGGCAATTTTATCCAGAGTTCTTCATGGATTTCAATTTTTTGAAGTATTTTGAAAGAGCATGACCTAAGGATCATTTCCGTGAAGTTTTGTTGAAATTCCATGGTGAGTTTAGGAGGAGAATTTTTTTCTAACTTTGAACGCACGAACGGGCGGACAGACAGACGGACGCCGGACGTTGACCGATCACAATATCTCCCACAGAGCACTTTGTTCTCAGATGAGCTAAAAACGAAATACCCATACTGGTAAGTTTGAACCCCTTTACAGAAATCCTGTATCTGCCAATGTGGCAAAAATTAAGGCTGGGCCTAGGGCACAACTTGACCCAGTGTAAAACAAGACTTGTCCAAGAGGGTCCAGTACTGTAATGATAAAGTCCCACACAGGGTGTATAAAGATTATGAACTAGTAGAAAGTAAATTGTGTTACAGTGACTTTACTCAAGCGATAAATTGGGATTGAGGCTATCTTAGTCAATGATGAGATTCTATCAATGTCATTATAGCCTACAGTAAACTTTGAGGATACCAATGAAAGCACGATATCATATTAACCGGACACAAATGATACCTTACTTTTGTTTTCTGGTGCTATTCTAGAGATGATAATAGTAGAAACTGTTCCATCTATACAAGCAATAACACTTTCAATTGCTTTCTTGTCTGTTCCGTCTTCTTTACGATAATACATTTGTATTTTACCTGGTCCTGTCGTGCATTGTTTGCTATGCAATTACACAAGTTTGACCTACAGTACTGTGCTGAAAAAAAGGTCAATACAAAATGACAAAAAAAATCATAGTTCGAGAAGACACAATTTTTTGTAACAACCATACATTAGACGCTATGCACAATCTATCGGGTCACATTTTAGCCCCCCTCCCCCGGAGGTGGGATTAAGGATGACAAATATACCTCACTTGAACAAGCGATTTCTCTGCCCCCACAATCATTGATGAATTTATTTTAAGAGTCAAGATTTTACGTAAAATCTGAAAATTATTTTTGTACCTTTTCCAATTCGAATCCTCTGTAAAATCTTGTCGGTTTTAGAAGTCAAGTATTTTAACATAAATTGAAATCATTAGTTTTATTCTTCGAAAGCTGTGATTTTTTTATGAATTTGATCTAAAGTTGTCAAAAAGCAGGTTGAATTGAGCACCCACATCTCAATTCTTCATAAATAATTAGCAGACTAAACTTCGCGTCATTATTACTTTTCATAGCGAAATTGAACTTTATTATCAAGCATCAGTGACTGTTATCATGGAAATTAAAATAATTAACGGACAACATAAACATATGGCCGTATCGGGGCCAATATGGATTATATGGTCTTGTATACGCTGCCCATATTGGACCAAAATAGGATGTGAACCTACATCATCATGTGATCCATCTGAGCAAAACCATATGGATCATATACCAGAACACATGGGATCAGTATGGGCAGTAAAATACTCTGCATGGGCCCACATGGTTCCCACATTTCTTTCGTCAGTCCTTTCTAGGAAAAGTACAGGTACTACTGGTATGGAGGAAAATCATTTACTTCTGACCGACACTTATGGTTCGCAGTTGTACTTCACGAAACCCCCCCCCCCCCAAAAAAACAACCCCCCCAAAAAAAACAAAAACAAAACACACACACACACACACACAAAAACCACCCAAAAAATCAGGAATCTAGGACATCGGTGACATATTGCAAGATTTTTCTTGAGTCTTGTCAATTTCCCGCAAGCTAGTGTGAAAATATTATCGTACCTGTATTAAGATTGGGATCTTAGAATGAGCCTTCAAATCATACAAGAATCTCCCGTTAACTACAATTTATATATTTCTCTTATATAATCTTTGCTAGAATGGCAAAATGGGCCTTTTAATTTTATACGTGAATGTCAAAATAGACTTCGTCAAGCTTGATTATTGATATATACTGTATCTATATCACAGTACAATACAGAAAAACTGAAACAGTAGATTCTGCGTCTTACACGTAGACCTTTTGATTACCGTAAGGGTCATTAATGAGTCCCATATTTCATGCTGACAGGAAAATATTTACAGTAAATATACGAAAGAGCCACAGTTGTAGCCAGTATACCTGTATTAGTGAGAAAATTGAACTAAGCCTCATTTCCTTATACATGTATTTGGTCGGAAAAGTCATGGCCATACAAGTCTTCGCAGGAAGTTTCAGAAAGATTGGACCAAGGGCATGCCCTGTATAGCAGTAACGCGAACACTATTACTTAGGCCCCCTTTTCATTGATATTGGTCAGTCGCATATTCCTCATGAACATACAAATATTTTAGTTAATCTGTAAAACGCTTGGCCAAAATTGTGACTTCTTGAGTGGTAACAAGGAAATCTTCATTAAGACCCTTTTCTCATATTGGTTGGAGTGTCAACATATTTGATAAGGATCTATCTCATTTCAATGCAAATATTTTCAGCTACTATGAGATCGATTGAGACAAAATCATGACCTCTACATTGGTAACAAGTACATGGTCAATAAGGCCCCCCTTTTCTAGATACTGGACAGAGTATGACCAATGATGGTCTTTCTTATGACCATATAATTAATCACACCAAGTTTGAAAGGAGCTGAGCCAAAATTTTGACCTGAACCATTAATGATGCATGATTCACGACGGAAGATAGACGTTTTGCTCAGATGAGAAAAAAATCAATAAACCAGCCAACAAACAAGCCAACCAACCGACATATCTATTATATAAACAACTAATCAGCGGATTTATCTATTTATTTACAAGCAATCTAATGGATGAATGAATGAATGAATGAATGAATGAGTGAGTGAATGAAACAATCAATCTATCAATCAAACATTCGAACGATCAACGGTTAGAAGTCAACTTGAACCCATGTAAAACCGTACCCATTTTGGTGAACTCGTTCCAAATTTTTTGTCATCGTTTAGCCTTAGGGAAAAGTATCATGCAAACTCGTATCCAACTTATGTTTTACTTTTGTTGAATGGTTTTTTATCCCAACTATTAAATTTGAGTTAAGGAAGATAATCTATTTTGTGTATTTCTTTGGTTTATTTCAGCATTTATCGCCTTACCAAACATAGTGCTGTTGGACTACCGAAGTGAAAGAAGTAGCAGATGATTTTATCATTTTGACAAAAGTGAAATATCTAATATCTAAAGGCATAACTTTTGGATATAAAGACGTTAAATTGGTCCATTAACAGACGATAGAAATGTTTAGGATACAGTGGTTCAACCTTTAAGTGAACGAACTTAAAGACAACTTTAATCTATGCCTGCTACCATGAGATGTAGAGCAGCCATGGAAACTGTCACAATAAGTAAGAAAAATGTGATTTTCAATTGAACTTTTTTTTATTTATTATCAGTTATTACTATATGTATCTCCCAATGATGTGGTAAATTAGTAGTCTGCTCTCTAGTATCGATGTATTTAGGATCAGTAGCCAAATATAACACTGTGGGAGACACATTGTTTTTTGGTCCGTTTTTAGCCTGAGATTGCGTACCACAGTTTTTAATGTAATACATAACGCAACAGTAACGCAATAAATACAATCTACTGCCACATGGAAAGTAGATCGGACCGAATTACACGACTGCGAGTATTAATTAATACGCCAGATTTAGCCAAGAAGGGCGGAGGCGAGATATGACTCATTTCATTTTATAGTGTACAGTTACTTTCTTGTGAGTGTTCTGAATTCGGCAAAATTATCAAAAATTGATTAGCGAATGGACAGAAAGAAAGGAACTATTTAATATAATCATCAATCATGTATAATCATATCAAATTGTTAAGAAAAATAAGGTGTTTGTTTTATTCCGAAATAATATTACTTATTCTAAATTAACAGTATTAAAACGCTCCGGATAGACGAAGGTGCTTCTTATAAGCGAAGCTGTCGGTTTTACGCAGGATTGGAATGTTTTAGGATATACATTTGCTTATCGTTTTTGAGAGGTGTACATAATAATGTAGCCGCCGTCATAGCACAGTTGGTAGCGCGTCGGACTGTCGATCTAGAGGTCCCGGGTTCGATCCCCGACGGCAGCACTCATCCTTTCCGAATATTTGTCTCTCACCAATGGGTCGATAATCGTAGACCTATGAGGGATAGCAGCTGGAGGCTAGGAAAGGAAGTAATGGTAGTACTGCGTGAGAAATACCAGGATTTCATTGTTAGGTGCTCCAGCCGCCGCGATATAACTGAAAGATTGTTGAAAGCGGCGTAAAACCCCATTCAAACAAACAAACATAATAATGTAAACCTGGTGAACTATTCTAAAGTTACAGTATTAAAACGCTCCGGATAGACGAAGGTGCTGCATATAAGCGAAGCTGTCGGTTTTACGCACGATTGGAATGTTTTAGGATATACATTTGCTTATCATTTTTGAGAGGTGTACATAATAATGTAAACCTGGTGACCCCCCCCCCCCTTTGCTCTCTCTCTTTCTCGCGTGCGCGCTCGCTCTATATCTAGCTCCATCATCTGAGAGTCAGTGGTCTTTTGTAATAATGTGGTGTCTGTTGTTCGTCCTTCCGTCAACTTTTACTTTAAAAGTCATCTTCTCGTAAAGAACTTAACAGAATTAAACCAAAATTCACGGGGAGGAACCTTGGGTGGCCTTCATCATATTCCTCCAATGCCTTCTGATCGGGAAGAAAATTCTACTAAATGTGGGAAGGTTGTGTCCCCTAGCGCACAAATTGGCAGATATGCGCATAATCTACAGTAGATCTGGGTAGAAAATGACACCTCCGATAAACCGACCATCAAACTTTTTCTGACCAAGTGAAATATCTCGTATACATATCTCAGGCTTTCAGCTTTTTCTCAGGAGACGAAACCTTACCTTGTTGCGGTTACTTTCTTGCACTTCGATTCATCCTCCATTCACGTCTGTAATGGGCTCAATAAATAGTCCGCTATTCCGTCATCAATACCGCAACGGGCCGCCGTCACAGCGCAGTTGATAGTGCATCAGACTCCCTATCTTCAATCATAGGGGGTCATGGGTTCGATTCACGGCGGCGGCACGTATCCTTCCTGACATTTGTCTCACTACAGTAGTTAATAATTGTAAACCTAAGTGGGATAGCAGATGGAGTTTAGAAAGGGATGTAATGGTGGTACTGATGCGAGATATACCTGGAATCCATTGTTAGGTGTTCCAGCTACCGCGATATGAACGAAAAATTGTTAAAAGCGGCGTTAAACTTCAGACAAACAAACAAATATCGCAACGGATTTCAATTTAAAGCCTGGAGCATGAACATAAGATGTTTTCTCCGTTAGCACTTCAAACGGTTTTATAACAAAGTACACGTAGTTCGGTGGTTTACATGTAAATTATTAATTTTCAATGCTCATGTAACGTATCTTGAACCATAATTATGATGTCCTTAACGTTTTATGTCTTGTCAAACAGCAGAAAAGTAATATATATTTCATTCCTTGGTTTGACAAGAATCTTGTCATTTAGCCAATCGCAGAGATGTTTGGTGATAGTTCTGCTTGGAAATCGGGTCGAAATCCTTTCCGATATTTGTCTCCCACCAATAGTGGATAATCGTTAACTTTAGTGGGATGCGTAGCTTAAGCCTCAGAAAGGATGCAGTGGTAATACTGGTGTTAGAAATACCAGGAATTAATGGTTAGGTTCTCCAGCTGCCGCGATATGAAGGAAATACTGTTAAAAGTGTCGGTAAACCCCATTCAATCAAACAAACGAACCGTTACAGCTAGTTTTAATGAAGTTCCATACGAGTTGGACAATGGTTCTGGTTTTGGAAGAATCAAATATGAATTCGCATTTTCTCCTAAGTGAAAGGTCACGGTTTTTAGCTCAAGAAGTGCGAGCTTAGCTAATGTGATTGATCATTTACCGCCCGTCCGTCCGTCCGTCTGTCCGCCTAAAAGCTTTAAAAAAAATTCTGCCAAAACCAGTAGGCCAATCAAGCTGAAATTTTTCAGGGATGCTCATTGGGTGAAGCTCTAAAAAATTATTAAAAGAATTTCATCCTTTGAAAATCTTTAGTTGCAGCGGCATTTGAGAATGGAAAATTTTGGTAAATCTTCAGAAAAAACTACAAAGAAAATGGCATTTATATGTATCATATAGCATAATCATATAGTTTTCTACCAAGTTCTCAAAAATTATGCCCATTGGGCTCGCTCCATAGGTCTAAGTTTGGAATAAATGTTCAATTAGACCAAGTTCAAAGGTCTTCTCCTTACTAACTATATGGCATTCATATTTGGTTTGTAGGATAACTAGATGGTTTTTTAGTATGTTATTAAAAATTATGCCCCTTGTGGTTAAAAACGGCAGTGCACCAGGGGTCAAACTTTGGGAATTAGGCTCAAAATGAGCAAGTAAAAAAAACCCTCTTAACAATAAAGCGTGAAGCATTCTGCATAACCCAATACTGTAAATCGGGTTTTATTAGCGAGGGTTTGATTTTCGCTAATACTCGCGAGTCAACGTGCTCGCGAATTCAAGAATCTCGCTTAAATTGCACCATTTTGTAGAGAGTATAGAAAAATACGGAGCGATCCGAAGTAAGCTGCGGACCGACGAAGATAAAATAATTCATTAATACGGGGATTATCACCTTCTCGGCGTAAAAATGGAATAAATCAGTTTTGAGAACGGGACGAATCTTTAGCAGGTGGCAAAATTTTATAATCTGCCAAGTTAGTCCCCTTAGTCTATTGAACACGTATACAAATATAAAAAAAGAAAAGCAGACGAGGTGATAAAATTCTAGGAGACAATAATTAGACAACAAAGGGCTAAAAAAAGTTGTAACTGAGTCTTTATGGCATAGACTCTTAGAACCTTTTAAAAAATTGAAATCAGAGGATGCGAAATAAATCAATCAAAATCAAACAATTGTACCTGTTTTGTCACGGGATATAATTATTTTATCTTGTGACAGTTTGGTAAACATAGTATCGTATTGATAATTTGATGGATTAGTGCTTACGACCTGAAACATTTTTTTGTTAGCGGCTTTTTAGCTCTTTTCAAAAATATTTTTTTCTTTAACTTAACCGCATACTTTGCGATCTTACAACGATTCTAGGAAAGAAATCGTCATACTACGAGAATAGATAATATTTAAAATCTCCTAAGATGGATTACCAGTAATCATTCTTTCAAAGGTTGGTGTCGATTCAGGCTGTAATCGTATATGGATTTTTTTCTTCGCCGGTGTATTTCCGGAGATACTTACGGAAATTACCGAAGTACAATATGGCCGCTCACGAATAGACCGGTACCGCCGTCGACTTTAACAAAGCCGACAGGTAAATTCCAAACAACTGCTTATAGAGCTTGGCTCATGGGCAATTAATGACGTATACCAAAACATCGAATCTGATTGGCTGGTCGATTGTTTGTAAACAATATGGCTGAAGCGGGACGCGGTTTTCCTTATATATTTTATAAGAAAAGGATAACATTTCAAGGTTTTTCTCGCACACAATTTCGATTGTTCATGTGAAAAATGTTAAAATATTAAAACTAAGTACTTTTAAACTACAAAAGTGGGATTTTTATCCTTCTGGTTGGAAATTCCGCGGCGTGTCAGAATCAGCTGCGCATGCGTAAGCCTCGTCTTCGACTTTAGTAAGGAAAAAAATCTAACGGTCAGGCTTTCCGTGTATGTACCGCAAATCGGTGTGTACCTGTCGGCTTTTTTAAATGTCGACAGTGGTACCTGTCTAGCTCACGAATTCATGAACTCGCCGTTATGGTCTAAGGGAAGTAAATCATTTTCCATAGAAGACCTAGACCGGTACCGCCGTCGACTTTAACAAAGCCGACAGGTAGATACCAAACGAATGCCTATAGAGATTGGCTGACGGGCATTTAATGACGTATTCCCAAACATCGAATCTGATTGGCTGGTCGATTATTTTGTAAACAATATTGCTAAAGCGGGACGCGGAGTCTTACATATTTTACATGAAAAGGATAACATTCAAAGTTTCTTCTCGCACACTGTTTCGATTGATCCTGTGAAAAATGTTTTAACATTAAAACTGAATACTTTAAAACTACAAAAGTAGGATTTTTATCGTACTTGACGGAAATCCCGCGACGTGTCCAAATTTTTCAACAAAATTAGCTGCGCATGCGTAAGCCTCGATTTTGAATTTAGTAAGGAAAAAACCCTAATGGACCAGGCTTACCGTGTATGTACCGAACATCGGTGTTTACCTGTAGGCTTTATTAAAGTCAACAGTGGTACCAGTCTATAGACGACCATTATAACATATTCGCTTATAGCTCTGTCCAAGAGTTTGCGAGAATGACCAGACCTACTTTAAATTAAAGAACATCCATTCATACATCCAAAAAAGTAAATTTTAGTATGGCATGATCCCTTTTCTCTATGACTTTTGACCCCATTTTTGAGATGACCCTCCCTGTACAGCTGTTTCTATGGGCAATTAAAAAAACGTACCCGCTTTTAAAACCCGCTAGTCAATTGCCAAAATGATTCAAAACCGTTACTTTTGACTTCATATTTTTTCAACGGAACATAAAAATTCCTGAAAAAATCATTGATTTTGAATTTCAATAATATTGTCCAATCAGAGGCCACCTTAATCTTGTGTTGATATGAACCGGAGTTTCCCTATACTTATCTGACAGATGACGGGAAAATGATTTACTTCCCTTAGACCTTATCTTCCGATAGGTGGCATTTTTTCAAATACTTACCTATCTAATTTGAGCACTCTGGGTTGTGTCATTCGTGACAACTCGGTCGATTCCGTCGAACTACATTCAAAATGTCAGCGCCCTTGAAATGCACGCTTCGAATTTTTGATGTCTCTTCGTGGAGCGCGGGTAGGACATGGGTGCTTTCGTAATTCAAAATAATTAATTTTCTAATTAATTTTGGGCGACAGTTAAGTTTGATTTCTCCACTATTGTAGGTTTTATTGCAATTATCCACTTACGTACGACGTAGTAATATTTATCCCAATCTGGATTAGTGATACGGTCCCGAAGACAGGTCAATCTTCGGAGAATATGACATGCGTAGACAACATGAACTCGCTAATAAGTCTTCGGGTCCTTCTCACGCGAAAATAAGACGACGCGAAAATTACCCGATTTACAGTAGTTATCTACCATGGGTGTTGAAATCATGCCCCAGGGGTCGAAAGTTTGGTACATCACCCAATTTAAACATTTTCAGATACCTGTTCTTCCAAATATACATGTATATAGTTTAATACATTCATATTTCATATAAAGCATAATCACATGGTCTTCTGCCAATTGTCTGTCCATCCGACCATCCTTCAACAAACATCTTAAAAAAATCCTCCTTCTAAGCCAGTAAGCTGCTTAATCTGACAATTGGGACAGGAATTTTAACTAAGGTGTTAAAAGATTTCAATTCTATAAAAATACTCTAGTTGCCGTGGCATTTGAAAATGGGAACTTTTAGTAAATCCTTGGAAAACTTTTTTTCAGAAGCTACAAGGTTAAGGTCATTTATATTTCATTTATAGCATAACCACTAGGTTCTCTACCAAGTTCTAAAGAATTATATCTCTTAGGAAGAAATGGCCTCGCCACCTAGGTCCAAACTTAGGAAATCTCCCAAACTAAATAGAATAGGGCATTCATATTTGGTATGTAATATAATTACATGGTTTTGTAGTTATTAATGGTTTTGTAGTTATTAATAAGATTGCCCTTGGGGTAAAAACGGCTACACCCTTGAGGTCCAAAGTTTGGTTAAAGATTAAAGATGACTTGACTTTGTTTACCTCAATTTTCATGTATAACTTCTAAATAAAAATAGAACATATTATGGAGAAGAAGCCTTTGAACAAATGATATTAATTCCGTTTCACTTGATTTTCCGATGTGTGATCATTTTATATCAAGAGATGATAAAAGTCTGAAATTTCTTGATTAATACGGATAACCCTGTTAACCATCCGTGACCGTGTGTCTATATCACGCCATCTTTATCTATAATTCAGACCAATAGCTGGCCCCCGTTGGCCACGCAGGAAGTCTAACTTCGATTTTTAACGGAGTTATTTTGCAAAATTTATGACCAGGCGCATGAAATAAAAAAGTAGAATACTTGGATGTCGACTTAAACGTTGTATCTACAGCTAGAATAAACTGTAGTTATGACGTTTGTTTCGCCAAACCAACATGAAGGTCAACAAAAATGGCGGCCAATGTCGGAGTCCAAAACTAGTTTCTGGGAAAATATATGATAACATTGGTCGACTGGTAATTTCATTGGCAGCCGCGATTGGTCAATTTACACCTCTTGTTTTTTAAGTGTGCAAATACATGATTTTCGAGTAACTGATTACAAAGCTATATAAATGCGATACCATAGCCCTCTTTCTAAAAATCTGATGGCGAGGAAACGTATCATCAGAAAGAGGGCTATGATATAGTAGCTAATAACTATAGTATACAGCTATAGGCATAAAATTCGATTTTTTTTTGTTTGGGAGTCGAATTGGCTGCAACAACCAACATTACTTAAAGAAAAATTCAATTTTCAAAGAAACATTTTTCTTTTCAAAAACAAACCTTTATCCGACATAAATGATGATTATTCAAATAGAAAATAGTTTGAGTACGATTCCATTATTGTCACTTAGGGTACGAGTTGAAAAAAAAAATGTGCAATTAACCATGCATCCAAGGAATAAACAATTTCATTCGTAGATTAACAAATATCGATAAATCCGTAACCATCGCAAATCACACTAACCAACCAGCCAATCAATTTATTTACTATTCAGCCAATCAATTAACCAACAAATGAATGAATCAAATAAATAATTAACCTATTGATAAATCGACTAACAGCTCAATCCGGGGGGAAAACCATTCTATTATGACTTTCAACCAGCCTCTAGTTAGATGCTGCTGTTGGGCTGGTCACAATGAAATGAGTAACATTCAAAATATATTATCCTCGAAAGAAAGACCACTGTTTTGTTAGCTTGTCCGTCGCACCTACCAGTCACGGTGTTATATACAAATGTCGGGAATGAATATCATTTTAAAGTACCAGTCTATATGGTTAAAAGTATCCCGTCTTTAAAAATGAAAGCGTCTGCGAAACTCTATTCCGTCAATTTTGACAAGAAGTGCGAAGTGACCCACTAACTGTAAACGGTTAAAAAGTCACTAATTTTGTGACGGATTTTACATCTTTTGTGATGGATTCATAAAAAACAAGTATGGCGACGGATAACAGGAGATGTTACAACAAAGTAACAATGAGAGAAGGTAGGAATCTTGGATTTTTTTCTGGACCGGATGTCTGAGAGTTTTTGTTTTCACTCATGTCGGGCATGAAAGAAAATCAATAAGTTTTTTTTTTTTTATCTTTTGTGAGTCAATTCCTTCAAGAAAGGGGGCCCCTTTAAAAGTAGCCCATCTGATAATTTCAATCAGTCCGTGAAATATGGCGATTGTCATCTCTCAGTGTTCTTACGCGATTTGACTTATTGTACCAAACGACAGATCCGATTGTGCATTTGACTCTGATATTAACCATGAAATAGTAATTTAATGTGATTTATGTTTTTTTGTAATTTTGACTAGGGCTTGTAAACATTAATTGATTATCCATGCTATAAAATAACAAGTTACCTTGAACAGGCAGAGAAATTTGTCTCTACTTGTCATGGAAACATGTTACCAAGTACAATGGAATCCTGCTTGATTGCAACTTACATTTTGAACAAACATAAGATTTATATAGCTCCTTAATAGCAACTTCTGGTTAATTGCAAAAGCTTTGACAATTTGGTGTTACCATTAACAGGATTGAACTGTATTATCCAAAACCTTGTAAATACAGCTAGAACTAAACAAGTCCTTTAAGTTGTATTTAAGATGAATTTGGTAGCCAAGTAAGCCCCCAAGTAAGCCAATGGATAGACAATTAGACATATCAATTCAGGACAATACCAGATTTTCAATCTGTCCTGGCATCCTGCATTTTTAAAAGATGTCCCGAACATTTGAAAAAGAGGACATTAGTCTGTTAGACTTTCGCAAAACGTCTTGATTAGGCACACTAATAGTACACTGCAACTCCTCTATAACGCTACCGGGCACAGCGCTGACTCCATTATAACGCGGGGTCCCCTTGTCTCCCAAAATTTTGGAGGGGGGAGGGGCATTTCGGATTGCAGATGCTGAGATACGACGTTAATGCTGATTTGGCCTCGATTTTTACATCCTGTCTTGGAAGATAAAGGGTTGCACATAAAAATCGATAATTACCCGAAGCCAGGTAAGTTTTTAACACCTTACGTGGATGGTCCTGGTCATTATTGCATTACTTCAGAGGTAATTGCTTTGCTTGATTGATGACACGCGTAGTGTTTCAATTTACAAAATCAGTTTGATTGTTTGGTCTTAACTGTTTGACATTGAGATGATCAATGCCTTAGGTCTTTTATATTTTTTAAATCAATAGAGAATAGGCATGCACCTCGGTATCCTTCAGTTACAAACCTTGAATGTGGTGCGATTAAAATATCAGACTGTTTCACTCTCGGCGTTCTTAATTTTCTTCAGTCCCGGGTAGGACGTGTTCTTAAAGTAATGCGCGAGCGTGAAATTAGACAAATTGACTTGAGCCTACTATTTATTTCACTTCATAGTTTGCTGGTATCAGAGGATAGTGGCTTCAAGATAAAAATGCAACAATGTCAGGGCTCTCGGAAACGACAGTACTGTCGTCTGAGACGACAACTTTCCCCAAGGGACGACAAAAAATCCTATCAAAGGATTCCGGCGGACGACAATTTTTTTTAACTGAAATGCGTCCGACTGTAGCAGTCTTTATGTCAAAGTGACTCTGTAAAATCATCTGTCATGGTTCAAGAGTCATTAAAATAGTAAGTATATTATTGGAAAAAGATAATTAATTTTCCTAACATGCACCACAATTATTGATAACACCTAGCTTGATTGACAATTACCACTCCGCGGTGACTGGTCATGCATTGACGGTCGTAAGTTACAGGTGTTAGAAACCTGTGAAACTTGGGTAAAATTATTTTAGTAGCACTCTAATCTCACTGAAATCAAATTATTATTGAACAGTTTAGTGAAAAAGTAACCAAAACATAATAAAGAAGTCAACTTATATTGCAAAATTAAATTATCATGGGTTTTCGTGGGTACAACAGGTAATTCAATTGAAAATGAAAATTAGTTGATAAACTTTTTGGGCTCTTAGTGTTCTAAAGCTGGGCATGAATCATAAATTTACTGTCATTTTTTAGTTTTAAAAACTGTCAATTTGACTGCCAATATATGCCATTATTTTGTCCGATTTTTAACAAAAAAAAGTTACTCTTATGAAGATTGTTGCAAAATTTCATCAAAATCAAAGTGGTAAAAGAAGGGATTAACTGATTGTGAGTCGGTTTTTATTTTGAAAATACAATTTTTAAAATGGTTCAATTTAAGAAGGAAAATTAGATGGTAAAAACTAAGATCAGACTGCACATTTTTAGGTCACCTGACCGAATGGTCATGGTGACCTATTGCAATCATCGTTTGTGCGTCGTCCGTTGTGCGTCGTCCTTCGTCCGTTAACTTTTAAACATTTTCATCTTCTTCTCAAGAACTACTGAGGGGATTTGAACCAAACTTGGTAGAAAGCATCATTGGGGGATGCCAATTCAAGTTTGTGAAAATAGGGATTCTGGGGGTCATAGGGGCCCCATTCGGGGGCTAATAGGGGTAATTTTTGGTTTTTCTTTAAAAATCTTCTTCTAATAAACCGTTAATGCCAGAGCTTAAATATTTTGTGTGCATGACAACTAGGACAGGTATATTATAAATTGGGAAATTCATGTCCCTGGGGTCATGTATGGGGCCACACCCAGAGGTCAAAGTTCATCATGTTAAAAAATTCACATTTTCATCTTCTGATGAAATACTAAGCCAATTTCAAACTAACTTGGTGAAAAGCATCATTGGGTACTGATTATACAGATTTGTGAAAATTAAAAGGCTGGAGGTCAGGGGGGCCTAAAATAGGGACCAAAAGGGGGTCATTTTTGGTAACTTTTAAACATTTTCATCTTCTTCTCAAGAACTACTGAGGGGATTTCAACCAAACTTGGTTGGAAGCATCATTGGGGGATGCCAATTCCAGTTTGTGAAAAGAGGTTGGGGGGGCTTGGGGTAAAAGGGGCCCCAGTCGGGGGCAGAAAGGGGTGAATTTTTGTACTTCTTAAAAAATCTTTTTCTAATAAACCCTAAATCACTTGTCTTGATGCTCTTTTACTCAGGTGACCGTTAAGGCCCACTGGGCCACTTGTTTTCTTTACTACTTGCTAAAGGAGGAATATTCCATTTTTAGTGTGACAAGAGTAAACTTAATTACCATGTGTGCTTAAAAAAAAAATAAAAGAAAAATTACAAATGTTGGGTAATTCTATCTTTTGCTCTTTTTTTGACACTAATTCTTTACTTCTTGATTAGATTTACATATACCCGGTAATCCTTATTAACCCTTTACTGGTTAAGCCCTGGATTTTACATCCCTGGGTTTTTATACTTGAGAAAATATTGTGGGAAAAGAAGAAATTGCTTGTAACAAGCAATTACTTCTTTCCCTACAATATTTTCTACCCTGTAGGCTGGTTACTTTTTAAAATTGCACTTTTAATTGTCGTCTGCAACTTCTTTGGATTTGGAAAAGTCTAAAATTTTGAAAAACAGGAAAGGGTTAAGAGAATTTGCTGAAGATCAAATGAACATGATCAGACATGTAAACAACATATATGGGCTAGAAAATATAATAATTCTGAAACCCCAAATGTATCTCCCTTTTCCACACTTTTTGCAACAAAGAAAGTGCTGTAAAAAAGGATTTTGTGGAAATCGCATTAAGTATGAAAATCCTGCCCGATCAGGCTGGAATCCAACTTTTCTGCTTGGAATCCAACCTTTTCCTAAATTGGATTCCTGGAATCCTACTTTCAAAATCCTAGTGAGAGCCCTGAATGTGCTTTGAAAAAAATCAGTCAGTTGCGACGTTTTCTCAGAAAATACGTGAATTTGAATTGTAAATGCCACAATATCGGAAGATTTTCATCCGAAACGGGATAGATAATATAAGTAGATTAAAATAAAATACCGTTATTTTTCCGCATTTCTTTCAATAATCCAAAAATTTAATCCCATCCTGTATAATCAAACGCACGGCTAAAAGCTCGTCGACAAATTTGAAGTCAAGTTTTTTCGGGTACAGTTTATTTTATTCTGAGGGAGGAAAGGTGATCAAAGGTGCCGCCGCCAGATGTTCAGCTATTTATGGGAGAGTTTCTGGAGTTGACACGTGCCAGACGCGTACCCCGTGAGAATTGTGGCTGACCGAATTTTTAATGTCGCTAAACTTCAGTTTAGCTGACATTATTGCAGTCATGAGGGTTAAGGGTGTTAGTAGTTAGTTTGCCTGACTCTTTAGATCTAGATAACAAAGAGTGATACCAATCTAACTGTTATTCCTTTTCTTGTAAGAACTCTTTGGTATTGTCTTTTTGAAGCCTATTATAAGCTTCCTAAGAGTACCAACAACATAAGGTTTGATTAATCACAAGAGAAATTTACATTTCAAAATAGAAATCTCTCTCTTTTACCTGGAGCTGGAACTGCTTTATTGTGGAATGTGTTCTTTGTGTAAGGGCCAGTCCCAATAACTCAGCTATTTAGACTAAAAAAATAGTTCTCTTATTTTCAAATCCTTTCATTTAATATTTGGTTGGTTTAGTGTGTGAAGTTGTTTGCATTTAATTTATAGTCTTTTAATTAATGATTACAACAACAAAAATACATGTTATACTATTGATGATTTCTGTTCAATGCTTTTCAGGTGTAGTAATTTTGTATAGCAACCATTTCCAAATACATTCTATGGTCAAAGGGAGATAAATAAAATTTCCCTCTTCCTATCTAATTTGAGTCAGCCTTTCTAATCAATAACCCACTTAACCCTTTCCCGTTTTTGGAAATTTTAGACTAGTCCGAATTGAAAGAGGTTGCAGACGACAATGAAAACTGGATGCCATTTGAAAAGAAACCATCCTATATGGTAGAAAATATTGTGGAAAAAGGAGAAATTGCTTGTTACAAGCAATTTCTTCTTTTTCCACAATGTTTTCTTGAGTATAAAATCACAGGAACGTAAAATCCCGTATTTGAACGGGAAAGGGTTAATCCTTTTCTTTTCAAATTCTGTTGTTGTTTTTTTAATTTTGAAAATAGTGTGGAAAAAGAAGGAATTATATATCATTATATGCTTAAACTTAGAAGTTTATGTTACCCACCCTGATGGCTGGATAATAGTAAACCTAAGTGGGATGAGCAGCTGGAGGCTCAAATTGATGTTGTAGTAGTACTATTGTGAGAAATACCATGAAGCCATGGTAGATGCTCAAGCTGCCGCGATTTGATTGAAATACTGTTAAAAGTGGTATTAAACCCTCTGCAATTAATCAATTTTATACCTCGGTCCACAAATCGACAATCATTTTAATCAAATAAATGTCAAATGTTGGTTATTCAGAATTAAAATTACTTATTCAAACGGTGTTTGATAGACATATTATCTGATTAACAAGTAAATTTCAACCTGAAATTTTAAGTTCAACTCAAAATAAAAAGAAAAAAAAATAAAAACTCGACATAACAGGAATAGCTGATATTTCTGATACAAGATAAAGATTCAATTTTATATGAAATAAAGAACGTATGAAGTTGAGACTTGAATATTACCTCGACATATCCAGAATTTCAAAATTTCCAATTTCGAGATAATTAGTGTCGACTAATAGTACATTATAAAAGATCTCTGATACTTTTGATTAACTTCTAACTTCTCTGCCTAAAACTGAGAATGTTACTTAGTGATATTTTAGATTCATTTCTCTAAGAGTAATGAAATCATAAATCCATCTGGAACATGGCGACATTCAGGACCTTCAGTCCTTTGATTTACTCTTGTCGTTATGAAGCCAGACATTCTGCCGTCTCGGATTTTTTTCGATTATTATGACCTTCATTTTTGACGATTAAAAGTTAGTGGCTACAAAGTTTAATCCAGTTTTGTATACGTGCAACTGGTCGGTGTAAATTCCCGATCCGTAAATGACTAGGTTCAGATAGAGTTCTTTGTCGGTTTATTGTTACTGTATTTTCAACAATGGTAAAGAAATTAGACCAAGTCCATTACCGCGAAAGAGGTTCGAAGTTTGATCCACACGACATTTTCTCAACGCTTTAGTAACCCCAGGTGTTCAACAACTCATCGGTTTCTAAGGAGACGTCGGAATACTTAGATTTTATCCCTTTTGTGTAAGGATGGAAATATTTACGTCCGTGTAAAACTAAATTCAATTAGATTAATGCCGACGACTATCGAAATAATAAAACATGTCTCGGGTAAAAGTTCTAGCTTCTTAATATTGGGAGAAAGAGAACCACAATTTGTAGACCTGTAGAAATTTACGGATTATTCAATCCTGATAGACCGGGAAGGTAAGGTTAGAAATTAATTCTCCGCACGCTGAATTTTGTCGGTTTCTGCTAAAATCTCGTAACTACAGTTGTTTTTCATTTCCCGACTAGTAACTTGTATAGAATTAAACTTTTTACAAGAATTTCATCAAGAATTATCGGGTGTTTGGTTCCGATTCCGACGGTTGAAAATTTCAGTTACGGCAGGGGGGAGGGGAGGGGAGGGGGGGACAGCGTTATAGCATAATAACTCCACTTCTTCCGCTGTTTCATTTCTTGGACCCCACCAACAGCGTTATAGTGGAGCTGCAGTGTATAAGAGCTGTAAATGACACAACCTCCATTGTTTGTTGCATCTAAAATCCATCAATTACAAGCTTGAACAAATCTGTCTAATTTCTACTCAGGGAAAACTGTTTAACACATGGGCAGGGGTCATAAAAAAGCCCTATGAGATTTATGGCCCCACAAACACCCCATGCCCTACAGTATATGAGCCATTATCATGTGTCATTATAGTTGATAGGATTGGAATTTGTCTTGCAAAAACTATTAATATACACAAGGATATTAGTGATTCAGGATATTTGCTTATGAATTTGTTGGGTCAAAATGATAGGGCATTTCGTCAATTACTTTGGACCAAATTATCTGAAATTATAAACATCAATAACATTCTTAATAAATAGAATCAATCTCAGAATTGTATGAAAAATGTTAAGTCCACTCAAAAGAATGATTTATGAATTGGGCAATATCTCTTATATACTCATAGAGTGTGTATGAATTCCATAGGGCTATGAATCTTGTAGGGCTTGTTACAGTGTGACAGCATGGGTGATCCTTTCAAGTCTGTCTCATTGGTCTCCTTGATGTATGTCACAACCATATGCCCCAGTTGGGTAGAATGGACAGACCCAAAATTTTTGTGATGTCAGCTGGGTTTTATATGTCTTTAATGAGGGTAGCTAAGTCATATGTACCAAACATGATTTTAGTCCTCTTCAACCAATCGTTTCAGTACTTTGATTAGAAAATCTAGTCTTTGATATTAATAATAAGCCAGGGCTCTGCAGAGTGGGCAACTCGGGCAAAGAAGACGCCTGGTTTCATTAAATTTTGCCCGAGTTGCTGATCAAAGCTGGAAAATATGGGAAGTAGCCTCCTTACAAGAGGCGATAATCAAATTTTGCCTAGAGGCTATGAAATTAGGACAGTAAATTAATCATACAACTGCCAATCAGAAGCCATTTGATTGTAAATCAAGCATGTATTGATAGGCAACATGCTTGCTTCAATCACTCCTTGTGATTGGATGGTTGCAAGCCCTTGTATACGGTCAGCATTAAAGGAACTTTTTGTAATAATTATTTCTTATTTTCTGTTTCAAATTAAAATGTGATCATTTTTAGCTCACCTGAGCACAAAGTGCACAAAGTGCTCTGGGGGAGCTATTGTGATCAGTCATCGTCAAGCGTCCATCCGTCCGTCTGGCCGGCCGTTCACAATTACAAAAAAATCTTCTCCTCCTAAACTCACCATGGAATTTCAACCAAACTTCACAGAAATGGTCCTTAGGTCATGCTCTTTCAAAATACTTCAAAGAATCGAAATCCATGGCAACAGAGTGAAAAACTTAAAAAAATCTACTCCTCCCAAGCCATAAGGCCTAGGGCTTTGATATTTGGTACAAATCATCATCTATTGACCCTCTGCCAAAATACCTTAAAGAATTATTGTATTCTGAAAATTAGCCCTTTTCTGTGCGATACCTGATTTTACATAGAAGTAAAGAATAAAATCTTTAAAAATCTTCTTCTCCCAAACCATAAGGCCTAGAGCTTTGATATTTTATACATCATCATCTTTTGACCCTCTACCAAAATACTTCAAAGAAATACTGTATTCTGAAAATTAGCCCTTTTCCGTGTGATCCCTGATGTTACAAAGGAATAAAGACTCTAAAAATCTTCTCCTCCCAAGCCATAATGCCGAGAACTTCGATATTTGGTACAAATCATCATCTATTGACCCGCTACCAAAATACTTCAAAGAATTATTGTATTCTGATAATTAGCCCTTTTCTTTGCAAACCCTGATCTTACATAAAAATAAAGAAGGTAAACTTCAAAAATCTTCTTCTCCCAAACCATAAGGCCTAGAGCTTGGATATTTGGTATAAGTCATCATCTATTGACCCTCTACCAAAATACTTCAAAGAATTATCACATTCTGAAAATTAGCCCTTTTCTGCGCCATTCCTGATTTGACATAGAAATAAAGAAGGAAATCTTTAAAATCTTCTTCTCCCAAACCATAAGGCCTAGAGCTTTGATATTTGTTATACATCGTCATCTTTTGACCCTCTACCAAAATAATTCAAAGAATTACTGTATTCTGAAAATTAGCCCTTTTCTGTGTGATCCCTGATTTTACATAGATTTAAAGAAGGAAATCTTTAACAATCTTCTTCTCCCAAACCATTAAGCCGAGAGCTTTGATATTTGGTCTGTAACAATACCTATTGACCCTTTACTAAAATACTTCATAGTATTACTGTATTCTGAAAATAAGATATTTTCTGTGCAATCCCAGAAAGGAATAAAGAAAGATATCATAGAAAATGTTCTCCTTATAAACCATTAGGCCTAGAGCTTTGATATTTGGTATGTATTAATGCCTATTGACCCTCTACTTTATTACTTCAAAGAATTACAGTACTCTTGAAATTAGCTCAACATAGTTGGGTTTCACTATACCCAGGATTAAAGGAGAAAATCTTTATAAAATCTTCTCCAAAATGATTAGGTGTAGGGCTTTGATATTTTGAATATTATATCATAAAGCTGTGAGCAATCATACTCAGGGGAAATAAAAAAAAATCTGTTAAAGGTTGAACATTCTTGGGTACAAATGAATATAAACAGATGTGATTTGTCTGCTTAAAGGACAGTGAGACTCTTGAAATTTCTATCAAATTTTCATAGACTACCACTACTTCTATCAATAGATCACTAGAATCCTTCTTATTACCCATGTAGGTGTGTAGCGAGAAATCACAATTAGAAGCTGACTGAAACTGTCAGCAAAAATATATGAACATATGACCAAATCTGGCATCTGTATTCATTAGGCAACGGTAAATGGTGGGATTCCTTCCCCAGTTGTGGCACATAGCCTTTCCAACATTTGTCTCTCACCAATGGGTGGATTATTGTAAACCTAAGTGGGATAGCAGCTGAAGGCTAGGAAAGGTTGTAGTGGTAGTACTGGTGTGAGAAATACCAGGAATCAATTGTTAGGTGCTACAGCCGCCCCAATATGACTGAAATACTGTTAAAAGTGGTGTTTAACCCAATTCAATCTATCAATGTTATTTAAAAACTGATAGCTTTCATCCGATCACTGAAATCTAGAAGCTAGGAGACCATTGATTGAAAAAAGAACCATACTTTCCCAAAAACAGCAACAATAAAAAAAACCCAAAACAGGATTGTCCATTCTGGGAGTGCGGGGTCGTGATGTTCATCAAAGAGACCGACAACCGAAGACAGACTTGAGAGTATTGCCAGTGTCGCACAATTTCCCCGATTAGAAATTAGACACAGATTTGTGCACAAAAATCTATCATTTGTATGTGTTAGTCAAAGTCAATTATGATTGTTTTATCTGAAATATATTCTGGATTTATTGTCAACCCACTGAAGTAAGATTTTCCAATTATGATATATTGAATTTAATTGACGTAATGTACAATATCAATGAAGAAGTCTTTACGATCATGTTCAGAATAGCATTTAGAACTGGTCCATTTTTTTTTGCAAAAAAAAATTGCTGGTTTCATCCTGCGAAAAATTCACCAGAACATATTTTTTGAAAATCTGCGGCTTTGGAGGGTGACAAACCCATACTAAAGCCATTAGAACTCGGTCCAGGCTCAGGAGAATCTATGTCATACAGTCGAATACCTTTACCTTGAACGTCCCTTAGCCGAAGTTCTCTCTAAGTCGAAGTTATTCTAAAGTCCTGATTCTAATACTCTTTACTTCTACGTTATTGAACCTCCATACGTCGTTCTCTTTATCTTGTAAACTATCCCTACGTCGAATCAGTTGCAATGTCCCATCACTATTGTTTGCACATATTCACACCTCTTTAAGACAAACCTTAATCATAATGGTCGTTTTTTGCAATCAACTAACTTTTTCACACATTTCGACGTGTCAACGCAGTTAAGAGATAGGTGCGTTACAGTGTCGGATATCGATTGCTAACTTGATTTTGTTTGATTGTTTGTCTACGATCTTATAATTTGAAAGATTGGTTGAAGTGGCGACAATGTAACAGAGGAATTTTACAATGAATGAAGAGGTATCTTACGCCCATACCACGCAGGACTTGTTTGGCGCCGGACCTGGTTTACCAAGGGGATGGCCACAACTTCGACCGACGGGACGTGCTAAAGGAAGAACCTGGTAACCAATCCAAATGGATACTTGGGTATTTCGACAGGAAAGAGAAAATACATGTAGTCAAACTATGTAATCTACACGAAGAATAAGCAATAATAGAAGAAGAAAAACAAAACAGCAACAAAAAGCGAAGTCTAAACAAAACTTTAGCTACGAGTTACAATAATATCGTAATATTGATAAAACAAATTACGATAAATACAACGTCATTGTATCTTTCGTTCGATTAGATAATCATACAAGTACAAATCATTTGTGGCCTATTTACTAACGGTATTACGCCACCAATTGGTCGTACATGGAAAATATTTGATTTTCTACACGTAGAACTTTCTCTACGTCAAAGTCCCCTGAACTTCGAGGTATAGGTATTCGACTGTAATTTACATTCGCATGTACATGTGGAATGGTATGCGACTCATTAGATTTCCAATTCAGTGCCAATTTATAAAGTGTAATGCAGGTACCATATAGATTTTACAATGTATTTTGTAATTAGGCTGTATCACTGCTAGACTGCCACAGAAGTCAGATTCTTGCCATGATTTTGAATCATGATAATTAGGCGCGCCTTCAGGCCCAACTATTTGATATTTTTCTGTGCCATCAGCTGAAGTGTTGATGCAGAAAAACTTGTTTGCAATTTTTAGGGAAAATAGGTGGAAATACTTATTAAATCACAGGAATTTTAGTCCAATGTCCTGGAATTGTTTGTAAAATTAATGGCATGTCTGCCAGTTGGTAATATAAAACATATCTGCAATAAGTACAAATTTGTTTCATCTATATTCATAAACATTAGAGAGAACCCCCCCCCCCCCACACTTTAATTAACCTTAGTCACATAGACAGATGGGTAGACAGGCAGACACAGTGCAGTGGCAGGATTATAGAGGGGATCGTGGTTTGTTTGTTTGATCCCCCCTCTGTAGCCTAATCATTTTATTTTGCCCCCCCCCATGGCCCCAAGTAATTTAACCCATTCCCACTTATTAGAGTTTTGAACTTATCATAGAATTTGCATACAGCAATTCAAAATTGTTGGAATCTTTAAAATTAAAATCTTTGTCTAATGGGGTAGAAAAAATTGTGGATGATGAAGAACATGCATTCCATTGATAGGCTTTTAATAGCGTCATTGTGTGAGAATGGGCCAATCCCCTCAATTCTTTGTAGATGAGGGTATATTTCTTGTAATAAAAGGTTTTTATGAGAGTATTCATGAACTCCACTATGGAATGACCCACTATGGCATATGGTCTGTTTTGTTTAGGAAGTGGTAAACTTATTCATTGACATGAAATCTACTAGTTTACCAGAGAGGTTATTCTCAATAATTCAGTTAAAAGATGGCTCTTTCTTTTCATTTGTGCATTATGAAAAATTAAAAAGCATTAGGGAAAACAAAAAGTCTTTGAGATGCTGATTTTCATTTTTTCATTCCACAAATAGTTATCTGATATGATTATGTTACCATTCAGGGGTTGTGATCATAGCCCTAGGAGTCATTTACCTCTTGACCAAGAAATTCTAGCAATTCCTTCATATCCAACTATGTTTTCTACTCACAATGATAATGATTTTGTAAATTTTATACTCTTGTAATTGTTGTGTGCAATTTCTTTGAATTTGGACCTGTTTAAAATTTTGTCGTGTGGTAATGGGTTTACCTTTATTACTCTCATCAATTCTGATACTCCGCAGTCTAGCAAAGCTAACTTTACCTGTTCCAACGCAACAAAATTTTAGACCAGTCCAAATTCAAAGAAGATGCAGACAACAATTTTAAGTTGATGAAATCTTCAAAATCTTTGTCTTATAGGATAGAAAACAATGTTGATAATGAAGAAATTGCTTGTAACAAGCAATCTCTTCATTTTCCACAGTGTTTTCCAAAGCTTTCATATTTAGGGGTGTTTAAAAGCATCATTGTGTGGGAATAGTTTAAAGACAAGGAGTTGGGAAGACATTTTGTACATTGTTTTCTACCTAGAAAGTTGAAATAAATTAAACTTTCATAAACTTAGCCCTTGTCATGCTGCATAAAATCCTTCCAAATTGCATGAAAACCAAAAGGCTGAAAGCACAGAAAGTACAAACTATAGTCAAAAATTGTTTTGATAATTAGATTTTGACTTAAAAGTGATAAACAGGGGATGTAGACTAAGATCAGACTGCACTTGTGCCCATTACCTGACCACAAAAAATAATACTGGTCCAATTTGAAAGAAGTTTCAGACAACATTTTAAAGTGCTCTCTATCTAGGAGATAAGTGCTGAATATGGTGGAAAACAATGTGAGAAAAGGAGAAATTATTATTACAAACAGTTTTTCCGTTTCTCACAAATGATGATATTTCTTCAGGGCATCAAAAAGCAGCATTGTGTGGTGATGGGTTTTTAACCCAGCAACAGACAAGAAAATTTTTAGTTGTTCCAAATTTGGAAAACCTTCACACTTCATTTGTTATAAGTTGATTGAATTACATATAGCTCTGTAATTCTGATTTGAAAACCATAAAGAAATTGCTTAAATTGTTTGTAACATGCTTGGTTGAATGAAAGGTGAAACTTTGGCGAAGTTTTCTCAAAAACCAGTGGATGGATTTCAACCAATCTGCACAGGAATGATCCTTGGGTCGCCCTTATAATAATCCTTAAACAAAACCCTTTTATTACTTTAATGGATGGATCTATATTCCATATAAATATTGCGAATAGTGAAAACTTTGAAAATCTTTTTCTCTGAAACCAATGGTACATGTACATATAAGGAAATGTCACAGAGATGATTCATCGGTGACCCTAAATCAGATTATCCGTCAAAGAACTTGGATCGGATGAAAAACATGGCTTTAATAGGTGGTTTCTTTTCAAATTGTATCCCCTATACATCGTCGTCTCAAACTTCTTGCAATTTAGGTCAGTCAAGAATTTCAAAAAATGGGAAAGGGTTATACCTCAAAATTTATGCCATAATTTGCTCTTTTCTGTTATTTTGACCCTTTCAAAATCAGTTTGACCAACAGAATTTCATAGTCCAGAAGTCAATGGCTTCCTGATTTTAAACAATAGTCTGAGTCAATAGCTTTCTAAAGGGTACATAGTGAAAACAAAGATCAGACTGCACACATACGCTGACAGTCTTTTGTCTATACCCTTTGATAAAACATGAATATTCTGGTTTCAGCATGACAAGGATTGACACAATTTCTACTTTATTGCAATTCAGGCAACATCTATTCCTGTGTTCTACCAAGGTTGCCATTATTTCTAACAATAAAGTTGGCATATTTTCATATACCTAGGGAAAGAGGGTCAACTTTATTGATGATCCATTAAATAATTGTGACAACTATTCCAGATATTGCCAGTTTATTCCCATGATCAATTCATCGCTGGTGTTCCCATTTCTGGAGAATTCAATCAGTGTTATATTATAGGGGGAAATTCTGAGGGCAAGCTGAAAGACCTGGCTTCAAGAGTGACTTGAATGTCTAGACACTGGGAGAATGCAAGACAAAAAGAGAAGTACAGTGAGAAATGTACAAAGAAGTAGAAAGAAGATAGAGAGAAGAGATTGAGAGCGAAATAGAGAGAGAGAGACAGAGGAAAAATATGTACTCTATATCACTCATGCCAGAAAAAACTATTTTGTTGTATTGCCCAATTTGGAAGTCAACTCTCAATGAACTTTGTATTAAAAGCCCTCTGTGATAACCAAATGACAAATCGCGGCTGTCAATCAAAGAAAAATTGACAAATAAATCATTCACTTAGACTCGTAGTGAAGTTTGAACTCAGACATTGGTTGCCATTTATTTGAAACATTTTTGTTGGTTTGGCGACTTAACCCATTCCCACACAGTGACACTTTTAAACGCCCCTCAATATAAAAGCTTTTGGAAAACATTAACAAGCAATTTCTTCATTAACCACAATGTTTTCTACTCCAAAAAACAAAGATTTTAGATATTTCATCAACTTGAAATTGTTGTCTGTAACTTATTTGAATTTGGACTGGTCCAAAATTTTATCATGTGGGAATGGGTTAAATGTCTTATTAAAGCTGCAGTTAAAACTTATAGATTGCCAACCAACAACTCTACATTCTACTGGCCTCGAAGTTTGAAAAAAAAATGCCTATATCATATCTTATCCTTTGTTTTCATTCTATAACAATTTTTAAATTGTCGTCTACCAACTTTGTGAATTTGGACCAGTCTAAGATATTG
Organism: Fragum fragum; assembly: GCA_946902895.1. NCBI lineage: Eukaryota > Metazoa > Mollusca > Bivalvia > Cardiida > Cardiidae > Fragum > Fragum fragum. Next base: position 26,557,684 of record OX336381.1, read on the forward strand.
ATGTCTAGTAATGGATTTATGGTTAGAAAAGTTTGTGTACATGAAGAAATTACTTGATATAAGTAATTTCCTTATTTTTCACAATGTTTACCCAAAATTTTTTCTTGATGGGCATGAAGAAGTGGGATTTTGTGTGCAAAAAGGCAATTTTACTGAATGTTTAGTACCACTAGATGAATGTTTAGAGTGCTAAATGGATGTGGTAACCAATTTCTGCTAATGGGTGACACGATCAATAGCAACTAACTATGAAAGTGGTGAAATAAGCAGTAATGATGTACACCATATATGTCCTTATTGATAAATCTGTAAGCTCCATTTACCCATCAATCATAGGTTAAAGTATTACCAGATGACAAAATTGTAGAATAGTCCAAATTCAAAAAGGCTGCAGACAATGATTTTTAGTTCATGGAAATATCTTTGCCTTTTTTGATAGAAAACATTGATTAGTGAAAGATGTTCTACAAAGCTTTTTTTATGGGGTTGCAGCATTGTATATGAATGGTTTAAGATCATCTTGAAGCTAGTCCAAACTGAGAGAATTTAGAGAACTTAGTGTATCAATGATAAGCAGGAGGCATTAATGTATTACAAGATACTATAGGTTTTAGGCTTCAAATTGAAATTAAAGAAACTGAATGAATTTGAATAAAATGCATACTCAGTGATCTTCAGAGGCTACTTTTTTTTATCCAATTTCTCCTAACAAATCATAAATATCTGACTATTGGGATACTGTGCCCTTGCTTTCAAAGCCCTGGAAGCTAGACTGTTATTGTACTCCATCAATATTCTAAAATGTTCCCACTTGTCATTGTCCCCTTGCTTCCAAAACCTTGGCACATCACTGCATACTAACTATGATGGCAATGGCGCATACGAACCTCTGGTCATCATCCTCTTCTGAAAGTTCTTTCATTTTGGAACAATCCATATTTATACCCCTGCTTTGAAAAAGAAGGAGGTATGATGGTTTTGACTTGTCCATCCTGCTGCCCGTCCGTCAACTTTTTCACCGAGGGAGATTTTCATTTTCACTGCTCAGTGAGTTTTGACTCAAAGATTTCTTATACTGTCATGTTAAACACGGGATATTTCTGCTTTGTCAGTAGGTATACCCAAGTTTAGCCTGCACCTATTTGATATTATAAGCCTGAATTGGCATTAGTTAACCCATTCCTACACAGTGTAACAAGCATTCCAAATTTCCTCATTTTCCACAATATTTTCTACCCTGAAATATGAAGAATAAAATATTTCATAATATTTTAATTGTCGTCTGCAACTCCTTTGAATTTGGACCAGTCTAAAATTTTGCCAGCTGGTAATGGGTTAATAAAAGAAATACTGACCTACAATCAGATGCAATTCAAAGCTTCCCTCTCCCATCCCAAACATGACAGGATTAATACAAGAGTAAATTTTGTCTTTGTGTTCTTCTGTAAAGAGCTCCATTACTTTACAAGTATAGATTTTTACACCAGGGAAATAGCACAGTTTTTCTGAGAAACTAGATTTTTATCTATGCTGATTTAGCGTCGATTCTGTCTTGTTAACTACATTAGACTGGACCTCTGACAGCCATAATTCTTCCCTTGTCATTCTGTAAAAGACATTAGCTGGCACTTTAACATTTGTCATGCTGAACCTGGAATATTCCGGTTTTAGCAGGAGGTGTAGACCAAGATCAGCCTGCACATAAGTGCAGTCTGGTATTGGTCTTCACCTCCTGCTCATACTTTTCCTGCCAGAGTTGTTTATGAAATTGATTTCTAGGAGAAATATTTATTTTTGAACAATAAGTTCTATCAGTGCTTTCTGCCCTTTGATTCTACAGTAAATGACAAGGGTTTTTCTGGGAAATCCAGCACTGTTATGTTAGCTTTATGTAGTAATGGTTACATTTCAGACCAATAGAGTTTACATGTACACACAGAACCCTTTCCTGTACAATCCCTGATTTGTAATGCTCTGTGAATTTACACTTGAGAAAACATTGTGGGAACACAAAGGGGGAAAAGAAGAAATTCGCTTGTAACGAGCATTTCTTCCTTTTCACAATATTTTCTAACCTGTAGGTTGGTTACTTTTCAAATTACATTCACTTTTAATTGTTATCTGCAGCTTCTCTTGAAATGGACCAGTCTAAAATTCTGAAAAATGGGACAGGGTTAATATCATTTGCAATATAAACTCAATAATTGGTTTTCTGATCATTCAAGCCATCGGTTCTTTAGTGTACTTTTTCTGGCCCTGATTTTATTCCATCTGCATTTGTGTACATAAACTTGTTTTTATTTAGCAGAGTGGTAGTTTTGTTTTATTATACCCCCCAAAATATATTTGGGGGTATATAGGAGTCAGCTTGTCAGTCTGTTTGTCTGTCCGTCGGTCCGTCCGTCGGTCCGTCCGTCTGTCTGTAGCTTTTTCGTGTCCGCTCAATTTCTCAGCAACCATTGGACGGATTTGATTCAAACTTGATTAATATAATCAGTATCAAGCAGAGATGTGCATATTCCATTTTGGTTATGGTCCATTGATTTTTAACGGAGTTATGGCCCTTTGGTGAAAAATCGTGTCCGCTCAATTTCTCAGTAACCGTTGGATGGATTTGATTCAAATTTCACAGATAGACTCCCTATAAGTCAGACATGTGCATATCCTATTTTGGTTATGGTCCATTTGATTTTTGACTGAGTTATGGCCCTTTAATTAAAAAGTCCATTTTTTCTTATGGCCCTTTTGGGAGATAACACTTGTACATGGACAAGCGCTGTTGGGGGGTAATAGTTCGCTTTGCGACAATGTCTAGTTTTGCTGTACCTTTGGAGTCCAAAGATAAGCATTTATTTGATAATCTGTACTTAGTCATTGTTTTCTATGAAATATGCTGGAGTCAATCAAGGTGATTACCAATTAGAAACCTTACCTAATCTAAACAAATCCTTATTATGTAAACCTGTTCCCACACAATGATCCTTTTGGATGCCCCTTGAGAAAAACAATTAGGAAAACATTGTGTAAAATGAAGAAATTGCTTGTGACAAGCAATTTCTTCATTTTACACAATATTCTATCCAAGAAATTGAAAAAAATCTAACATTTCATAAACTTTTGTTGTGTGATAATCGGAAAATGCATCAAAATCAAAGCACTGGAAGCACTAGCTATTGGTCAGTATTTCTTTTGAAATTTTCATTTTATAAACAATTCATAGTTAGATTGGAAAAACAGGGGGTGTAGACTAAAGTCAGACTGCCTATTCCTCCTGCCAGAACATGAATAATCCAGGTTCAGTATGACAAGGGTTAACATGATTTATTATACTGCTGATGAGTCCTGTTTTACTGGTTAAGAAGTTAAGTCAACAATCGGAATTAACCCTTGTCATGCTTAATCCCGAATATTCCAGTTTTGGCAGGTGGTATAGACCAAGATCAGCCTACACATAAGTGCAGTCTGATCTTGGTCTTGCACCTCCTTCTTGTACTTTTCCTGCCAGAATTGTACATGATAATGATTTCTAAAAGAAATAATGATCTTTGAACAAGTTCTATCGGTGCCTTCAGCCATTCGATTTTACAGCCATTCAAGTAGGTTATTTATACAGCATGACAAGAGTTAAAGGCTTTTCTTCTGTTAGAGCCTCTGATTGATTTGATTTCTTGTTAGAAGTATCTTAGATTACTACGATCACTGAATGAAACTATGATAGCTGATAAAAGAATCATAAAATTAGATTTCGGTTTAAACAGATTTTAACTGATTTCTGGGATTTTATCTTTCTGTGATTTTTATACTTGAGAAAACATTGTGGAAAGAGAAGAAATGGCTAGTAACAAGCAATGTCTTCTTTTTTCAGCAATATTTTCTACCACATGGGATGGTGTCATTTTTTAGTAAATTTTCATAGTTATCTTCAACTTCTTTGAATTTTGACCAGTCTAAATTATAAAGACATGCAGTTTGATCTTAGCCTCACTAACTGCTGTATAATTTGACCGCTAGATCATAAAATTTTTGATATGAACCTTTATTAAGTTTGGAAAGTTCCATAGAAAAATACAGGAAAAGAGGCCTCAATGACAATTTCTTTGTTTACTCTCTATGGGTCTAAATTTGGCTTAATGATAATTGAAGCTTTTTGTGTTGAAAGGTCATAAGTATGAAACTCATTGAAAAGAGATTATTTCATTGGAAAAGGCAAGAAACAGGCCTGAATAACAATTTTTTGTATACTCTCTTTCACATTTTCCAAGATGGAATTTTTTGATAATTGGTTAAAAAACAGAGAACTCTGTTCTGCTAAAGAATATCATCTTATCCATGACTATGAAATTTTCTTTAGGGAGAATTTTACTGTCAAATTATCCAAGGACAAATCTGAATCAAAGGACTGAAAGTCCCGAGAGCGGTTTTGCTGGCTTATCAGTAACCGCCCTCAATAATGCCATCATGTATCATCAATAAGAGTAAGTAAATCGTACACCTAAGTTGGAGGAGCAGCTGGAGGCTCCATAAGGATGTAGACGTAATACTGGTGTGTGAACTACCAGGAATCCATGGTTAGGAGCACCAGCCGGACCGATATAACTGACATACTGTTTAAAGTTGCGTTAAGCCCTATTCAATCAATCATGACCACTTACTGTTTACCTAAATTGCTATTTTGATTTAATCATAACGTTTTCCTTTATATTATTTCATCAATGTGTGAAAAGTTGTTGTTGTGTGGTAAAAGGTTAAAAGATAAAAGGTAACATTCAATTCTTTTTTCGTTGAGCATATTATTATCACAATTGAAGTACTACATATCCGTTTCAAAGATTTAGTCGAATGTGAGGTAAAAGGTGTTTTATTCGATGGGGTTAAATAGGCGCTTGAATCGCGACTACAACAGGGTTGTACCTAGTTACATACTGTGTATACGGGGTGTAAATTTGCTCGGCCCTGCCAGGTCAAATCACTAACAGACAGTTTACATGTATTCGCTAACTCCACTAACCACTGACCTAGATTCTATCTTGAAACCGAGGAAATTATTTCTCTAATTTAGACAATTTATTAAACAATTTACTGTGGATAAATTATGTCAAAGTTTTGAACCATTTTCCTAGATATTCTTGACTAAAAGGAGGCTGTTGGCATTCAGCAAGTAAGTTATTTTCTTCATCAGCGATGAAACAAGATGGAGGCGATCACATAGATTTTCACTTCACGTTTATGAGCATGCGTGGAAATGAGCAGAAATGCGAAAAAACTTGTTTCCGGTTGATCGATTTGAAATACCGGTTTTTTCCTAAAAAAACAGCTAAAAATACTTGTTGCTTTTGTTTTAGCCACTAAATCTTCAAGTCAGAAAAGAAATATTTTGATTTTCACTTGTCCAAGGACAAATGAGATGAATGTGCTTTTCTTTAGTTTTGGAAACTTGGACACAGAGAATTTCTGTTGTCAATTTGTCCAAGAACAAGTGAGAAAAGTCAGTATTTCAACACACCTGTCAACACTTGTAGTTATGAACATTAATAGTTACCAAATTTGTGTAATCCTTGTCCTACTTAATTCAGAGTTTTCTTATTTTGTGTAGGGGCTACTGACAAAGATCAGCATGCATGTATGTGCATTCTGATCATTAACTATACCACCTTTTTAACTTTCATATCATAAATGTTTACAAAATCAATTATTAAAGGAAACTGAAATCTTTTTGATAAAAAAGGTGTGGCAGATAAGTAAAATATTACCATACCAGTGCTTGATGTTCAAGTGATGCAAAGAACTTAAATTGCATGCAGAGGAAGATTCAAATTTCCATGTGTTGGCTCTCTTAACCCATTTCCACATAATTCCACCTTCTTATGCCTCTCAAGAAAAAAACTTCGGAAAGCAGTGGAAAAGGAAGAAATTTCCATATTGTTTAATACCCAGAAAGACAAAGATTTAAATTTTCATTAACCTTTAATATTTGTACACAGCTTCTTTGAATTTGGACCAGTCTTAAATTTTGTGGAGTGGGAATGGATCTAACTTGATGAATTGCTTTTACAGTAAAACCTCGGTAGTTCGTAGCGCAAGGGACCGGGGAAATTTATACGAATTAAGCGTAGTACGAACAAAACGGAGGGCAAGAGGTTGGCTGTTTGAGTTACACAGAATCCGACATGGTCCGATCTGTCCCCTATTAAGGAATTGATTCTAAATAGGTTATTTTTTTTTTCTAAACAAGACCCGCAGATATTAATTGAGGAAAACATAAATTGAAAATTACCCCTCTTGTATTTTTATGCTTTACCTCTGTATTAATTCTTGGCTTTTTTTAACACAGTGTTTGTATAAAATGGTGGCCTCTATCAGAGTGATTTCCCTTTACAATACATTGGATCAAATCACTTTGAGTATTCTATAATCGAATCATAAGATTAAGGACCAATGATTGTGAAGAAAGCAACCGAAGAATAAAATAAAGTGGTTAAGATTTCTAAATGGCCAATTACACTGGTACTAATGGGGCTGCGTCAAATTTTCGGCGATGAATACGGAATCTTTATTCGATTAATTACCCACCTTACAAACCAATCAGCCCCTTTTAACTAAAGGTACATGATGAAACATTACTTGTCATATAGATCAGCAGGTGTTAAAATCAAGGTAAGTGATGGTTGGTGTCAATTAGTTTATCACACCTACGAATTAAACATAGGAGTTTGTGCTATAATCATACTTTCGGGATTTGAAATGGCCTACGAACTACGAACCACTGACGTTCGAATTAGACAGAGTTTTCTAGCAAAGCTAAAGAAGGAAAAAGATCGGGACCGAGTAAAGTATACGAACTAGCACATACCTACGAACCAGTGACGTTCGGATTAACGAGGTTTTACTGTATTTCTTCTTGCAAAATAGAGTCATACAGATTGTTTGCAGAAGGGTAATATCTGGGAAAATTAGATCAATATAATTGAATTTGGGCAGTATCAGATACAAAACAATCGGAAAAAACTAGTGCCAGGAAATTCTAGATTTCCTCTCATCTTGGCAAATGATTACAAATGATGCATACAACAAATGATCCACTTGTCAAATAAATTCCAAAACCCTTCTTTTTCTTTTCATTAAAAGTAATACCTACTGACTATTTAGCTCACCTGAGCATGTGTGAGGTATCATAATCGTCCTCTTTCTGTCTTGCGTCGCCCATCCTGTGTCAACAATTTAAAAACGACATCTCCTCCCAAACCGCAGGGCCAATTTCAACCAAATTTGGCAGAAATGTTCCTTTGGTGGTGCCATTTAAAAATTGCTAAAAAAATTCAAATCCATTGAAAACTCTGGTTGCCATGGTAACAAAACTGAAATTTTAATAAGATCTTTGAAAATTATCTCCTCCTGACCCAGAATGGTCTTGATATTTTGCATGAAGCATCAGTACAACTGTTAAAATCATCGCCCTCGGATCCCCAGGGGCAGAGCCGGGGGGTTGGGGGGGGCTTATAAAGAAATAAAGAAGGATTTTAAAATGACATCTCCTCCAAAGCCACTAAGCCAATTTCAACCAATTTGGCAGAAATATTCCTTAGATGGAAGCCTTTAAAAATTGCTAAAAGATTTTAAAACTGTTGAAAACTCTGGTTGCCATTGTAACAAAACTGAAATCCTGACCAAGAAGGTGTAGAGTCTTGATATTTTGCATGAAGCATAAGTGATTGGACCTCTTTCAAAATGCTATAATCATCACCTTCAGGTCCCAAGGGGTGATCTATCGGGGATTTTGGATGGGGCTTATATAGAAATTAAGAAAGATTTTTAGGTCACCTGAAAACCCTTGGATGGATTTCAACCAAACTTGGCAGGAAGCATCCTTATGGGAAGGTGCTTCAGATTTGTACATGTCATGGAGTTATCTCCCCTTTGGGCTCCATAAGGGACCAAAAAGGGGCCAAAAGAGGTACATCTTTAAAAATCTTCTTGTCATGAACCGGCTGTCAGATTAGATTCATATTGGTATTTAGAGTCTTTAGGGAAAGGACTATCAAGATTGTACAAGAAAAAAAAAATCTGTCAAGAAATGGCCGTGCTAGGGGGGGCAAAGGTGGGTGGGGTACATAAGCGTACATAGTGACAACTTTGAAATTCTTTTTCTACCAAACAAAAAGACCTACAGCTCTGATATTTGGTATGTGGCATCATCTAGTGGACCTCTATTAATGTTGTATGAATTATAACCCCAGGGTCAAAATTAGCCTGTTCCGGGATGTCACAAGTTTAACATAGGCTTATATAGTGAAAATTTCGAAAATCTTCTTCTCCCAAACTAGAGGGCCTAGAGTTTTTATATTTGGTATGTAGCATCATCTGGTGGATTTCTATCAAGATTGTATAAATTATAACCCTAGGGTCAAAATTAGCCCATTCCAAGATGTCAGAAATTTAACATAGGCTTATATAGTGAAAACTTTAAAATTCTTCTTCTCCCAAACAGGAGGGCCTAGAACTTTGATATTTGGTATGTAGCATCATCTGGTGGATCTCTATCAATATGGGTCATAATTAGCTCATTCACGGACGTCACGAATTTTACACATGGCTTATATAACAAAATTTAAAACTCTTCTTCTCCCAAACTAAATGGCTTAGAGCTTTGATATTTAGTATGTAGCATAGTCTGGTGGACTTTTATTTGTTTTTGTGCTCTTTGGACTCAGGTGACTGATAAGGCCCTATGGGCCTCTTGTTGAAAATGCATCTCCTCCCATACCGCTGGGCCGATTTCAACCAAATTTGGCAGGAATTTCTTAGGTGGTGGCCTTTAAAAATCACTATAAGAAATTAAATCTGTTTAAAATTCTAGTTGCCATGGTAACAAAATTTAATAAAATCTCAAAAAATTATCTCCTCCTGAATCAGAAGTTTGCATGAAGCATCAGTACATTGGCCTCTTTCAAAATTGCTAAAATTTCAGAACCACGAGGTGATTGGGCTTAAATAGAATTAAGAAGGCAATTCTTCAAAACTATTTTGCCAATTTTAACCAGATTTGGCAGTAATTAACATTAGGTTGCCCACTTTTAACCCATTCCCACAGAATAAAATTCTGGACCAGTCCAAATTCAAAGTAGTTGCAGAAGACAAATTAAATATGATGAAACCATTAAAGTTATTGTCTTTTTAGGTAGTAAACACTGTGAATGATTAAAGAAATTGCTTGAAACAAGCAAGTTCTTTAATTTCTACAATGTTTCTCACAACTTTTATATTGAGGGGTGTTTAAAAGCATCATTGTGTGGGAAAGGGTTAATAATTACTAAAAGATTTGAAAATTGATTTTATTTAAGTTTTAAGGAGATCTTCTCCCGACCCTGTTAGTAGAGCCTTATCTCAGGTGAGCGCCAGGGCCTGTGGCCCTCTAGTTTGACAAAAAATGTAGAGCTATAATGTCTTTTCTCAAGAAAAATTTTCTACGTAGACTAAAAGTGTCTTAATTTATACCCCTGCTTCAAAGAAGAAGGGGATATAATGGTTAACCCTTGTTAACCCTGTCAGTCTGTCTGTAACAAATATTTTTGTCGCATTTTTCTGAGCAACTATTCATAACATTAACTTGAAATTTGGTGTTTAGTTCATCCAGGGGTCCCTCATGGCGCTTATCAAATTAAGGTCTGTAACTTATCTACTACCTGTTTTAAGACTGTTTATATTCGTACATTGACTGGTATAGTGGTATATTTTTGTTGCAATTTACTCAGCAACTATTCATAGCATCGACTTGAAATTTGGTGCGGAGGTTCATCTAGGGGTCCTGCATTGTTTGTACTGAATTTCGGTCTGCAAGTTACTATTTCCTGTTTTATGAATTGGTGGTATAGAGGTATATTTTCGTCTCGATTTTTTCAACAATGAATCATAGCATTGACTTTAAACCTTGTGTGGAGGTTCATCCAGGGGTCCTACATGGTTCTTACCAAATTTCAGTCGGCGAGTCAACTATATGCTATTTTACAACTTTGTTTAGATTTGGACATCGATTGTAAAATGGTTTATTTTTTTATCACAGTTTTCTCAGCAACTACTCATACTATCAACTTGAAACTATTAATTGATGTGGATTTTTATCGTGGAGCCTTCAATTGCACTTACAAAAAATTAAGATCCATAATTTATCTGGCGCCGTCATAGCGCAGTTCATAGCACTCCAGTCTCCTAATTTTCAACAATCATGGATGTCATGTGTTTGATCCCTGGCAACCGCACATATCCTTTCTGACAATTGTTTCTTACCAATGGTTGGATAATTGTAAACCTTAGTGAGATAGTAGCTTGAGGCTTGGAAAGTATGTAGTGGTATTACTGGTGTGAGTAAGGAATCCATTGTTAGGTGCTGCAGCTGCTGCAATATGACTGAAATACTGTTAAAAGTGGCGTTAAACCCCATTCAATCAACAAAACCAATCAAAATTTATCCACTTTTAGTTTTAGGACTTAGATAATTTTCAGACATTGCCTAGGATCTCCTCCCAAACCACTGGGCTGATTTCAACCAAAGAATTTAAATCGGATGAAAACTCTGGTTGTTAGGACAAAAAGAGTAAAATTAAAAGAAATGAAAATAAAAAACATGAAAAACATGTCCTCCTGACCCAGGAGTTGAAGAATCTTGAATTTTGTATGAAGCACCAGTACATTGACCTCTTTCAAATTTGCTATATTTCAGAGCCACAGGGTGATTGGTCCTAAATTTAAGTATAGAAGGAAACTCTTTCGAAACTATTTAACCAAATTTGGCAGGAATTTACCTTAGCTAGCTCCCTTTTGATAATTACTAAAAGATTTGAAATCTGTTAAAAGCATTGGTTGCCATGACAACATAAGTTGATTTTAGTAATATTTTAAAGGATGTCTTCTTCTGACCCAGTTAGTATTGGCCTTTAAGAAAAGGAGCCTTATCTCAGGTGAATGCAAGGGCCACTGGCCCTCTTGTTGCATTTTTCTAGGCATCTATTCATTACATTGACTTGAAATTTGGTGTGGAGTTTCAGCTAGGGGCCCTACATGGCACTTACCAAACTTAGGTCAGCAATTTTACTACTTCCTTCTTTTTGACTTAGTTTATTCTCGAACATGCCTGATATAATCATTTATTTTCATCAGATTTTTCTCAGCAACTATTAAAGTATTGACTTAAATCATTATATGAATTCTCAACTAGGGGTGTCCATGGGGCTTACCAAATAAAGATCTGCACTTCACCTACTTCTCTGCTTCCTGTTTTCTGACTTAATTTATTTTCAGCCAATAATTTACTTTTGGACATTAACTTGATTATTGGTGTCATTTCAATGCTTGATATGGTGATACAGCTACGTGTCCTACATGGTGCTTACAGAATATATTCCATTGAAGGAGAATTTTGTTTTCAATGTAGTTATGGTAGTGTATGCAGGGGTATACTCTGTGAGTCAAAAAGTGAGTTTTGGCTCACATATTTCTTGTTTTGATAAAAGAAAAAAGCTAAAAGAAACGGTACATTTAATTTCCCCAAAAGTACAGTTCTATACATTTTGAGTTCACCTGAGCACAACAGGTGAGCTTTTGTGATCATGCTGTCTTTTGTGCAGTGTGTGTTAATATTTTGTTTACACTCTTGAAGCCACATATCTTGCTCCAATGTCTTTAAACTTTCAGAATGTTTATCTCCATGTGTCACAAAGTTTAAACTTGGTTCACCTTTGGTAAAAAACTAGGTGAAATATTAGAAATACATATGTATACCTTGTTTGAACTCTAGAGGCCACGTTTTTAGCTTGTCTGAGCACAAAGTGCTCTGGGTGAGCTATTGTGATCGGTCATTGTCTGGGGTCCGTCCAGCCGTCTGTCCGTCCAGCCGCCCGTCCATCCATTTGTTAACTCACAATGCACAAACCATAAGGCCAACAGCTTTAGTGTTTTGTATGTATCAGTGTCTATTGACCCTTAACCAAAATACTTCAAAGAATTACTGTTCTCTGAAAATTAGTCCTTTTCTGTGTTTTCCCTGATTTACATAGAATTAAAGAAGGAAATCTTAGAAAATCTTCTTCTCCCAAACTATAAGGGTAATAGTTTTGATATTTGGTATATATCATCATCTATTGACCCTCTACCAAAATACTTCAAAGAGTTACTGTACTCTGAAAGTGGCCCTTTTCTATCTGATCCCTAATTAAGAAGGAAATCTTTTAAAATCTTCTTCTCCCAAACCATAAGGCTTAGAGCTTTCATACTTGGTATAAATCATCATCTATTGACCCTCTACCTAAATACTTCAAAGATTGACAGTACTCTGAAAATTAGCCCTTTTCTGTATGATCCCTGATTTTACATTGAAATAAAGAAGGAAATCTTTGAAAATCTCCTTCTCCCAAACCATAAAGCCTACAACTTTAACATTTTGTATGTATCAATGTCTATTGAACCTCTACCAAAATTATTCACAGAATGACCATAGCCTTTCCTGTGTGATCACTAAGTTACATAGAATAAAAGAAGGAAATACTTCAAAAAATTACCGTACTCTGGAAATTAGCTCTAAATTGTAGGATCTTCAATATACCTAGTATTAAATGAGAAAATCTTTAAAAAACATCTTCAAAATAATTAGGTGTAGGGCTTTGATACACTGAAGCTCCACTATAATGCTGTTGATGGGGTCCAAGAAATGAAACAGAGGAAGAAGTAGAGTTATTATGCTATAATGCTGCCCCCTTCCCCCATCACCCCATTAACTCGACCGTCGGATCCCAAAACACGGTAAAATCGTGAAAACACTACCACTTTGACTTAAATGTGACAAGTTTAATTTCATTGATGATACTAGTCGGGAAATGAAAAACAACAACTGTAGTTATGAGATTTTAGCAGAAACCAACTGAATTCGGCGAATTGAAAATTATCATATCCTACCCTTACCTTCCCAGTCTACTGGACTAAATAATCTGTAAATTTTTACAGGTCTACAAATTATGTATCTCTTTCAGTCCCCGAATATTAAAAAGCTAGAATTTTCATCCGAGACATGTTTTATTATCACTGATACTCGTTGGCGTTTTTATCTTATTAAATTTAGTTGTACATCGACGGAAATATTTCGATCTTTAAAGGAAAGGGATAAAATCTAAGTGTCCTGTATAGCAACGTCTCCTTGGAGACCGACTAGTTTTTGAACACCTGGGGTTACTGGCGCCTTGAGAAAATGTCACCTCCAAACCTTTTTTGCGGTAATGGACTTGGTATAATTTCATTACCATCGTTAAAAAAATAGGGTAACAATTAATTAACAAAGAGCTCTATCTAAACCATGCCATTTTTGAATTGAGGTTTTACACCGACCAGCTGCACGTGTACAAAATTGGATTAAACTTTGTAGCGGGTAACTTTTAATTGTGACAATGAAGGTCACGATAAACAAAAAAAAATCTGATATGGCACAATGTCTACTTTCACTTTTGACTATGGCTAAGACCGATGATTTGCCTACCTGCTGTGAGAAAAAATACCGATTTTTTGTAAAATGAAATCAGTAATGACGGTATGTTCAGGCAGTTGATTCTTTAATGACAAGGGTAAAATTTCGGTCACCAAGAAGTCTCACGGGGTACACGTCTGGCACTTGTCAACTCCGGAAAGTCTCCCATAAATATCTGAACATCTGGCGGCGCTGCCTTTGATCACCTTTCCTCCCTCATAACAAAATAAACTGTACCCGAAAAACCTTTACTTCATATTTGTCAACGAGCATTTGATAAGACAGAATGGGATCAGTACATTGACCTCTTTAAAAATTAATAAAATTTCAGAGCCACAGGGTGATTAGGCTTAAATAGAAATAAAGAAGGCAACCCTTTCAAAACTATTTGGCCAATTTAAACCAAATTGGGCAGTAATATGTTATTTTGCCCCCTTTTAATAATTAATAAAATGTTGAAATCTGTTGAAAGCATTGGTTTGCATGATAACATAAGTTGATTTTAGTTAATTGTTAAAGGAGATCTTCTGCTGACCAAGTTTTTATTAGGCCTTGAAGAAAAAAAGCCTTATCTCAGGTGAGCGCCAGGGCCACTGGCCCTCTTGTATATTCTAAAAGGATTTTTTCTTCTGAAAACTTTCTGTCATGGTTAAGTAGGATTTGATTGAATTTTTTTACTGTACCTTGTCCTCATCTTTGAAGTGCTTCAAATTATCAGTAACAAATGAGCGTCTAGATAACCTGGTATAGATCTAATAGACTAGAAAGGATGTATAAACAATTGTTAATGATAAGTCAACAATTTATTGTCAACGTCCATGACTAAAATAAATCTTGCTTTCAAATTCCAAAAAGGTCTTATTGAAGATAAGACTTAACAGACATCCCCAGGAATGAGGTGGCCAAAACAATCTTCAGAGGAATTTTTAATGAGCCCAAAAAGGCCCTGTATATGATTTCTAGTTTGTCAAATCTAATTTTACAGTGTTTAAGGACACTGACTGGAGAGTGAATTCGAAATAAGCACTATACATATATTTGTTCTAATAACAACAGCTAGTGTTTAGTCAGTATTTTAGAAACTAAGCAGGATTGTAAAGATTTGTGTGTCTGTGGAAAAATTTACAGACCAATAACCAGAAGGCAGTGATTGTTTTATTTGTATTTAGTCTCATACCAAAACAATAATTATTGCAATATAGCAAGCTGAATAACCTTTTCCAAAAATGAATGATTATTTTAGTGCATAACCTTTACCAAACAGTGGCTTGATGTTATAGTGTAGCTTGTAAAATTTTTACCGAACATAGATACATTATTCTCCGAGTTACACCATATAGCGGAGAATTGCTGTCTTGATCCAGTTACGTAAACTGATTATATCGGTTTGGTCATTGAGTTTTATTTATAGACAAAAAGTGCATATGTAGTAAATTCTAGCCAGACCTCTTGACTGGCAACATTGAAGTTCAATTTAACCCATTTCCACACAATGACGCCTTTTGAAGCCTATCAAGAAAACAGCTTGGGATAACATTGTTGATGATGAAGAAATCGCCTGTTACAAGCAATTTCTTCAATGTCCACAGTGTTTCCTATCCTAAAAGGCCAGGACT
The DNA here is from genome assembly GCA_946902895.1 of Fragum fragum. Taxonomy (NCBI): domain Eukaryota; kingdom Metazoa; phylum Mollusca; class Bivalvia; order Cardiida; family Cardiidae; genus Fragum; species Fragum fragum. The sequence continues at coordinate 26,572,804 of OX336381.1, forward strand.
TTCTTAATTCCACAAACTTGATATAGTCATCTGAAACTTCATACAATTTGGACCAATCTAAAATTTTCTCGTGTGGGATGGGTTAAAGATGATTCTAAATAGTGTCTGTTCTGCAAAGTTTAGACTGTTTTATTGACTCCAATTGAATATTTCGCATTAGGCACAAGTTCCACAAGCCTGATATTAGAGGAATATGAGACCCATACTGATCACTGGTCATGTATGTTGTGGATACTGGTCTCCTCTAAACGTAGAGGGGTTTTTCTTGAACAGTCAGTGTTCCTGTAATGAATATCAAAGCATTTGAATAGCAATGTCATTTTAAATGAATTATAATTTGATTTTTCCCCCTCGGCTTAGTATGTGCTGCCTTTGGAATTTGCATTTTTGTTATTTTTCTATTGCATGCCAATATCAAACTCATGATTGGTACTTTAACCCAGTGACGCTTTTTGATGCCCCTGAAGAAAAACAATCAGGAAAACATTGTGTAAAATGAAGAAATTGCTTTTTACAAGCAATTTCTTTACTTAACACAATGTTTTCAATGCTGAAAGTTGAAAAAATCTTAAATTTTATAAACTTAAAATTGTCTTCTGCAACTCCTTTCAATGTTGGCCAGTCCAAAATTTTGTTGTGTGGGAATGCGTTAAATATTGTAATGCTGTCATAATGCAGCTGACTAGTAGGTTACAAATCATTAAGGCATAATGAACTTGCATAAGACAGTTATGATAAGTTTAAAAATATTTCACATGTGTGAGTGAAAATATCACATTTTGTAAAATATTGACTAACAACTACAACAAGAAAAACAACAAGCAATTTCTTCATTTTCCACAATGTTTTCTGAGGAATATGAAAACCTAAGGGCGTAAAAACCAGGGATTAAACAGGAAAGGGTTATGGCATAATACAGTGGACTCGCATTAAACAATCATGATAAGTTTAGAAAAAATATGATGTGTGAATGAAAATAAATCATTTTGTAAAGTATTGACCAGCAACAAGAAAATCAAAAAGCAATTTCCTCATTTTCCACAATGTTTTCCCAATTGTTTTTCTTGAGGGGCGTCAAAAAAACGTCATTGTGTGGGAATTGGTTAAAACAAAACCTCCTTCTCATCCCACTTAGGTTAAGATTATCCAACCAATGGTGGAGACAAATGTCGGTAAGGATATTCGCTATGGCCGGGGATCGAAACTGGGACCTCATGATTAGGAGATCTACGCACTACTAATTGCACTATGGCCACAGCTGATAACGGTTAACCCATTCCAACACAGCAAAATTTTAGACTAGTCCAAATTGGAAGAAGCTGCAGACGACAATTTCAAGTTGATGGAATTTCAAATTTTTTCGTCTTTTTGGATAGAAAATATTGTGGATAATGAAGAAATTGCTTGATCCAAGCAATTTCTTCATTTTCCACAATGTTTTCCAAAGCTTTTACATTGAGGGGCGTAAAAAGGAGGGATTGAGTTGGAATGGGTTAAACATGCCTAAATGCCCCAAGCAAGCTGCTTCAATTTGGACCGAGTCTAAAATTTTGTCTGCTTGTAATTGTTTAATTAGCTTCATTGCTGGAAGTTTTAAAGTGCATTGGAGACAAACAGGATGATGCTGGGAAAGAAACATGATATTTCTATCCATTAACAAACATTATAATCATCTTATTAACCCAGATCTCTGAGATTATTATCTTCCATGAAATAAACTATGCATGTCCAGATTCTGTTCATTACTTGTGTTAACCATTCCCACAAAATGACTCTTTTTAATGCCTGTTAAAAAAAAATAATTAGGAAAACATTGTGTTCTATGAAGAAATTGCTTGTAACAAGAAATTTCTTCATTTTCTACAATTTCTTTATACCAAGTAAATTGAAAAAAAATTAAAATTTCATAAATTTTTAAATGTCGTCTGCAACTCCTTTCAATTAGGACCAGTCTAAAATTTTGTTGTTTGGTAATGGGTTAAAATTAAGTAATCAGTGACACTTTGACTATGAAATTCTAGGGGTCAAAACAGCAAAAAAAAAAGCAAAACATGGTAATGAATAGATGTACAAGTTACAGATAGTTATCAAAGGTCAATTTTGTCTATTTCTGTATATATAAATTGTGCAATATATATGTAAATTGTGCATCTATACATATTGTGATGATCTTTTCTCATTTATGTCGATTGCTTATACAGAATATGAGGTAACCCATTACCAGAGGATAATATTTTTGTCTAGCCTAAATTCAAAGAAAGTGCAGAAAATGATTATATTTAATGTAATTTTAGAAATTTTTGTCTTTGAAGTAAAAAACATTGTGGATGATGAAGATATTTTTTCCATTGTCCACAATGTTTTCATAAGCTTTTAGCCTGAAGAACATAAAAATCTGGATTGTTTGGAAATGGGTAAATAAATTGTTCATTTAGATTAATGTATCACTGAAAAAAAAAATCTTACATATTAGATATGAGACATCTTCATACATGTAAGGATTTCAAAGTAACTTGGTCAAGGTCACAGCTCAAGGTCAAATACTTTAAGGGCTCAATATGTTATACCTGGATGACTGTATAATTTCAATTTTTGTGGACACCTCAGAAAGGGAGAGGAGGAGGCCTTATTTAAAAGGCTAGATTGCACACATTGATTCTTCACATGTGAGAGATATGGATATTTGTAAAAGCACAATAGAAAACGATGGCAGCTATTTTATGAATAATTATTATTATATTTTCAGGGAGAGAGAAAGGATCTGTTAGTAAAATAAAGAAACTCAAACGAAGAATCTCTGCCAGTTTTGGCCGATTATGTAAGTAACCTGGAAACATGGGTACCCCTGTATTAAGATTGAATTTTAACAGAATGGAAATTTTTGTTTTTTTTATTAGCTCTACTAGCCGCCGTCATAGCCCAGTTGGTAGCGCGTCGGACTGTCAATCTAGAGATCCCGGGTTCAATCCCCGACGGCATCACTCATCTTTTCTGACTATTTGTCTCTCACCAATGGGTCGATAATCATAGACCTATGTGGGATATCAGCTGGAGGCTAGGAAAGGATGTAATGGTAGTACTGGTGTGAGAAATACCAAGATTCCATTGTTAGGTGCTCCAGCTGCCGCGATATAATTGAAAGATTGTTGAAAGCGGCGTATAACCCCATTCATACAAACAAACAATCTACGGGCCGAAGGACACTGGAGCTATTGCCATGGCTTCTTCCCGTCCACCATCTGTCCGTCGTCCGTCCGTTAAACTTTTCCTTGTTTACACTCTAAAGTACCCAGTTTTCATCAGATTCCCTTCAAACTATTACTAAATGATTGTTCAATCATAAGGATTGATCCTTTCAAAATTGGGTAAGATCCATCAATAAACATGGGAAAAGGGGCCTAATTTAAATTTAATTAAAAAATCCTCGTTAACACTCTAGAGTCCACAGTTTTCATCAGATTCTCTTCAAACTTTCTCAAAATGATTGTACCATCATAAGGATCGTTCCTTTGAAAATTGGTTTTGATCTGTTAAGAAACACGGGAAAAGGGGCCTTATGAAAATTCAATTAAAAAGTCCATTAAAAATCGTCGTTAACAGTTATCTTTTGATTCTCTTCAAACTTTCTCAGAATGATTGTTCCATAATAAGGATCGTTCCTTTTGGAATTTTGTATGATCCGTCAAGAATCATGGGAAAAGGGGCCTCATGATAAATTAATGAAAAATCCATTAAAAATCTTTGTTAACACTCTGAGAGTCCACAGTTTTCATCGAATTCTCTTCAAACTTTCTCAGAATGATTGAACCATCATAAGGATAGTTCCTTTCGAAATTGTGTTAGATCCGTCAAGAAACACGGGAAAAGGGGCCTAATGAAAATTTAATTAAAAATTCATTGTTAACACTCTAGAGTCCACAATTCTCATCAGATTCTATTCAAACTTTCACAGAATGATTGTACCATCATAATGATCGTTCTATTCGAAATTGGGTTTGATCCATCAAGAAACATGGGAAAAGGGGCCTAATTAAAATTTAATTAAAAAATCCTCACAGAATGATTGTACCATCATAAGGATTGTTCTTTCCAATATTGGGTATGATCAGTCAAGGACCACTGGAAAAGGGGGCCTTATAAAAATTTGATTTAAAAAATCGTCCTAAACACAATAGAGTCCACAGTTTTCATCGGATTCTCTTCAAACATTCACAGAATGATTATTACAATAAATGGATTGTTCCTTTCGGAAGTGGGTTTGATCTATCATGTTTCATGGGAAAAGGGGCCCTATGAAAATTTAATAAAAAAATCTTAGTTAACACATCATGGCCCTAGATTTCACCTGATCGACTTCAAACTTTCACAGAATGATTGTACCATCATAAGGATTGTTCCCTTCAAATTGGGTCTGATCCATCATGAAACATAGGAAAAGGGGCCTAAGGAAAATTCAATTAAAAAAATCTTAATTTATGCTTTTAAGTCCACAGATTTCATGGGGTTGTCTTTATACTAATAAATATACTTTTGTAAGTATAGTGCCCTTTGGAATTGGTTCAGATCCATCAAGTAACATGGGAAAAGGGGCTATATGGAAATTTGATTAATAAATCCCTGTTAACACAATGAAGCCCACAGCTTTGATCAGATTTGTTGAAACTTTCACAGAATGATTGTAAGGTCATAACAATCATTCTTTTCATAACAGGGTTTGAACTGTCAAGAAACACGAGAAAGGGGGCCTTATGAAAATTTCATTTATAAACCCTTGTTACCAGGTCTAGAGCTTTCATTGGATTTTCTTCAAACGTTCACTGAATAATTGTACAGTAATAATGATTGTTGATGAAAAACATTAGACCTGATCCATCAAGTATCACAGAAAAAGGAGCATTATGAAATTTAATTTTAAAATCCATGTACCACAATAAAGTCAACAGTTTTCATCAGATTCTGTTTAAAACTTCACAGAATCATTGTACAATAATTACGATTGTTGATGCTAACATGAGACCTGATCCTTCAAGTATCACAGGAAAAGGAGCCTCATGAAAATTTTATTTTAAAATCTTCACACCAAGATAAAGTCTGCAGTTTTCATCGGATTCTGTTCAAACTTTCACAGATTGTTTGTACCACCATTAGGATTGTTTCTTTCCAAATTGGGCCTGATCTGTCTAGTATCATAGGAAATGGTGCTGTATGAAAAATTATTACCAAATCTTCATTAACACAACAATGTCCTCAGACTTTATCATAATCTCTTCAAACTTTAATAGAATGATTGTACCATCATTTGGATTGTTTCTTTGTAAATTAGGTCTGATTGGTTAAGTGACACAAGAAAAGGGGCATTATGAAAATTTTATTACAAAAACATCATTATCACATTAAAGTCTTCAGTCTTTATCATTTTCTTCAAACTATCTATCTATCTATCATTAGGATTGTTCCTTTGTACATCGGGTCTAATTTGTTAAGTTTCACAAGAAAAGGGGCCTTATGAAAATTTTATTACCACAAATTTTGACACAGTTCAGTCCACTGTTTTCATTGATCCTCTTTAACTTTTATATAATGATTGTACCTTCATTAGAATTGTTCCTTTTGAAATTTGGTTTGTTCTGTAAAGTATCTTGGGAAAAGGGGCCCTATGAAGATTTCACCATAAATTCATTAACACAATAAATTCCACAGATTACACAGATTGATTGTACCATCATTACAATTGTTGATTTTGACAGTGGATCTGATTATGGTAAGTGTCACATAAAAAGGGGCCTTATGGAAAACTTTCTTAAATATTCTTGCTAACGCAATAATGTCCCTTGATTTCACCGGATTCACTTCAAATTTCACAGAATAATTGTACAATCTCTTAAATGGTTCTTTTCAGAACTGGGTACAATCCATCAAATATCAAGGGGCCGTATGATTTTTTTTATAAAAATATTCTAGTAAACATAATGAAGTCCAAATATTTCATCGGATTCACTTTAAACTTTCACAGAATAATAAAACAAACAGTAATATATCACGGGAAAAGGGGCCCTATGAGAACTTGATTTTAATATCTTTGTTAACACAATAAATTCAACAGTTCTATTTGATTCTCTTCAAATTCAAAGATGCATGGAATAATTGTGTCTTTGGAAACACAGGAAAAGGGGCCTTACAGATAATCATTCAAATTATTCTTTTGAATGTGATTAAGTTCACAATCATTATCAAATTGTCTTTTAAATTTCACAGGACAATTTTAGGGTTGAAAGGAAAGTTTCTTTTGGAATGAAATTGATCCATCAGAAAACACAAGAAAAGGGGCCTTATGGATTTTCATACAAAACAATCCTGGTTATGTGATAAAGTCCACAATTATTGTCAGATTCTGATGAAAATTTCACAGGATGATTGTAGGGTCATAAGGTAACTTTCTTTAGGAAAAGGAGTGGATCCGTCATGAAACACGGGAAAAGGGGCCTTGAGGATCCTTGCTCAAAATATTATAGGGGATAAAGTCCAATTTTTTTTCCTTTATGCATTCTTCTTTTAGTAATTAACTTCCTTAAATATCAGATTTCTTTAACAAAAAACTTAATAACCAGTAGAGCATCTCAGGCCCTCATGGGCCTCTTGTTGTTGGTTTGGTGACTAAAACATCATAACTACAGCTTATTCAAACTCTAGTTACGCTTAGGTTGCTAACCAACCATTCTATTTATTTGTAATATGCTACTAGCTGTACTTTTTTCAAAATAATGCCGTTTAAAATTGAAGTAGAACTTCCTTTTGGAGTAAATGGGCGGGACCAAAGGAGTCAGTGGGGCGGGACAGCAATTTGTTAATTTGGAGAATGTTCAAAATTTTTCTCTCCCAAAACTATACTGTTAAGGACATTCATACGGATGATACTTGTTATGTAGCATTACCAGATAGTCTTATATTTTAGTTTATAAAAATTATTCCAATGGGGTCAAAAACAGTTCTTCAAGGGGGTCTTAATTGGGCGAGAATGCTCATTTAGAGCGAGTTAAGAAACCTCCCCAAAATATAAAGTTTATGAAATCTTAGATTATTTCAACTTTCCAGGTAGAAAATATTGTGTCAAATGAAGAAATTGCTTGTTACAAGCAATTTCTTTATCATACACAATCTTTTCCAAATTGTTTATCTTGAGGGGCATCCAAAAATGTCATTGTGTGGAATGGATTAACTAGCAGGTGACTCAGGTGAGTGATAAAGGGCCATGAGGGTCCCCTGGTTTATTATGTGATATTGAACCTGTATTATATTTGTTTTTTTTATGGAACAAATTAAAATGGCCAGTCACTCTTAGAATTTATAGTTTGCAAAATCTTTAGTTGTTATTTGTATTTTCATTCAATTTATAAAACTATAGTAAAAATTTAATCGAATAATTATGATTTGTTTTCTTGTGGCGTTTTGAACAGTCTTAACCTATTCCCACTTGACAAAATTTTAGACTGGTCCAAATTGAAAGAAGATGCAGACGACAATTTCAAGTTGATGGAATTTTAAAGTTTTTCACCTTTTAGGATAGAAAACATTGTGGATAATGAAGAAATTGCTTGATACAAGCAATTTCTTCATTTTCCACAGTGTTTTCCAAAGCTATTTTCTTGAAGGGCGTAAAAAGGAGGGATTGAGTTGGAATGGGTTAATATGGATTAACCTGGATTAATTAGGAAGTAGAATTTGATTTCAACTTAAATTTATGTTTGCTATTCGCAATAAAGAAGATATGATATCAATAATTTGACAATATAAATTTGTTCTGAGGTATAAATAATCTGAGGTTGGTTTTCAGAATCAGATCGAAAATGAAAGAACAAAGAGCTAACTTTTGAAGAGAAAGTAGCATCTATCAAATAATAGTGGCAAATTGGTGATAATTGGTAAATCTAGAATTTTTCTACTCAGTTGAAATATTTGTTCCACCACCACAAATGAAAATGAGTTTGTTTACAGAACTTTTTAATCAAAATCTTATAAAAAACTTCCAAAGCAATGTACAAGATTTTGCTAACAGGTGGCTTTTGACTGAAACTAGGTCACTTGCCCTTTGTTCACTTCTGCAGTCATCAACTCAGGTCAGCACTTTATAGGTCACTTGCCCTTTGTTCACTTCTGCAGTCATCAACTCAGGTGAGCGCTTTATGGCCAATAGCCCTCTTATTTCTCATTTGACTTGTCCAAGCGCAGGAATAGATAACAATGTTTGGATAACATTCTTTTTATCGCTAGTGAAATAACACGTCTTTGTATATGATTTATGCAGTAAATGATTTCTGTAATATCCTGCTTTTATGAGTGCAGTTGAATTATTCATTGAGGGTTTTATGCAAAAAACGCCCATTTAAAAGGTTATTGAATACGTAAGATATCATAATTATTTGTGTTAATTTTCATAATAGTATTAGTACCTAGCTAAATTATGCTAAGAGTGGTACAAATAGGACACAGAAGATTTGAACCCATTACCACATGTAACCACAGGACAAGATTTTAGACTGGTACAAATTGAAAGGAGTTGCAAACAATAATTTAAAGTATAATTATAGAAATTTTGGATTCTTTCAACTTTGTTGGTAGAAATTATTATGAAAATTAAGAAATTGCTTGTTCCAAGCAATTTCTTCATTTTACACAATGTTTTCCCAATTGTTTTAATGAGGGGCATCAAAAGATGTCATTGTGTAGGAATGATTTAATCACTTTTAGAATGACCTGTTAGATAAAAGTTACAATTCAGCTTATGTTATGTCCTACTATTTTTTACCAATGTGTCCAATACTTGCACTCAAAAATCTCTCTTTCAATCCTAGGCTGCAATGAATATCCTGTCCAACATTACTCTCCAACCTATGGGTGGATTATTGTAAACCTGAGTTAGATAAGCTGACAGAACCTTAGAAAGGGTGTAGTGGTAGTACTGGTGTGAGAAATACCAAGAATCCACAGTTAAGTGTTCCAGCTGCTGTGATATGACTGAAATTCTGTTAAAAGTGGTGTTAAACCCCATTCAATCAATCAAAACCCCCTCTTCATGGCCATAGCAAGGTTGGGAGCACATCACACTCTCAATCTTGAGGTCCAGAGTTTGAGCTCTGGTCACAACTTTTTTCTCCCACCAAGGGGTGGATAATCATGATGACAAATATTCTTTAAATTTCACCAACTTAAATTCGATGTCTGAAACCTTCTCAGCTTTGACTAGTTTTTGTCTTCTAGTAATGGGTTAGCCCATTCCAACTCAATCCCTCCTTTTTACGCCCCTCAAGAAAAAAACTTTGGAAAACATTATGGAAAATGAAGAAATTGCTTGTCTCAAGCAATTTCTTCATTATCCACAATGTTTTCTATCCAAAAAGACGAAAAAATTCAAAATTCCATCAACTTGAAATTGTCGTCTGCAGCTTCTCTCAATTTGGACCGGTATAAAATTCCACTGTGTTGGTGTGGGTTATATTACTTTAAAGCTAAGCTAGGGTTTTACAAAGGAGGATAGAATAATTGTCTCCAGATGAGACAAAGTCTCTTTCAAGTCATTGGCTAAATGTTTTCCTCATTAACTCTTATAAAAATATGAACTTTCCCCAATCTTTTTCTCTTTCTTCTTAACCCATTCCAAGGCTAAATTTTAGACTGGTCCAAATTCAAAGGAGATGCAGACTACAATTTAAAGTTTATGAAATTTTAGATTTTTTTCAACTTTCTGGGTAGAAAAAACAGTGTAAAATGAAGAAATTGCTTGTTACAAGCAATTTCTTCATTTCACACAATATTTTCCCAAATGTTTTCTTTGAGGGGCGTTCAAAAGCGTCATTGTGTGGGAATGGGTTAAGTTGAGATTAAACTGTTTGTTTTCTGTGTACTTAGAAAAATGAGATATTAAATTCTTGCGTCCATATTGGCCTAGACCCCTGATCAGCGTGCGATTAACCCATTCCAAGACATTCCTGTGTCTCGACAGCCTGAATGAAAAAGCTTTGGAAAACATAGTTGAAAATGAAGAAATGGCTTGTTATCCGCAATGTTTTCTTCCCAAAGAGGACAAAGAATTTGAAAATTTTATCAATTTGAAATAGTTACCTGCAGCCTCCCTGAATTTTATAGAGCAGAATAGGTTAAGGGATTTTTAATACGAGACCATCCATACTAAGGGGTCCTCCTTGGATTTTCATTTAACTCATTCCCACACAATGAGGCTTTTGAACGCCCCTCAATATGAAAGTCTAGGAAAACATTGTGGAGAATGAAGAAATTGCTTATTACAAGCATTTTTTTCGTTATTCACAATGTTTTCTACTCCAAAAGACGAAGGTTTTAAACATTTCATCAACTTAAAATTGTTGTCTGCAAATTCTTTGAATTTGGTCAGTCTAAAAAAAATTGTAGTTAGGGAATGGGTTAACAAACATTTGTGAAAAAATATCAGATCCAGAAGTGGTATCTCCCACATATGGGTGGATAATGGTAAACTTAAGTGGAATGACTTGCTGGAGGCTTGGAAAGGATATAGTGGTAGTACTGGTGGGAGAAATACAAGGGATCTGTGGTTAGGTTCTCCAGTCCCTGTGATATTACTGAAAAACTATTAACATTGGCTTCAAACCCAATTCAAACAAACAAAATTCAGGAGCGGTCAATTAGGGACAGATAGTAGTTAAAGTAATTAGTAAATATATACATGTAGTAAGGTAGAATGACATATTTTGATTCAGAAAAATTATGAAGTGTGAAAAAAATTGGTCTGTCTGCAATGTAAAGCCATTTACACACAGTCTTGCTTTTTGATGCCCCTCAAGAAAAAAGCTACAGAAAACATCATGGAAAATGAAGAAATGGCTTGTTACAAGCAATTTCTTGATAATTCACAATATTTTCTACCCGAAAACACAAAGACTTTCACCCATTCCCACACTATGACGCTTTTAAAGGCCCATCAATATAAAAGAGTTTGAAAACACTATGGACAACTAGGAAATTGCTTGATACAAGCAATTTCTTCATTATCCACAGTGTTTTCTACCCCAAATGACAAAGATTTTAAAAAATTCATCAACTTAAAAATGTCGTCTGCAATTTCTTTGAATTTGGACTGGTCTAAAATTTTGCTGTGTGGGAATGGGTAAATGCAGTCTGACCAGCCTTGATAGTTTAACCCTTTCCCACTCAGTGACGCTTTTAGACACTCCCAAGAAAAAGAGCTTTGGAAAACATTGTGGAAAATGAAGAAATTGCTTGTTACAAGCAATTTCTTAATTTTCCACAAAGTTTTCTTCCAAGAAAGTTGAAAAAATCCAAAATTTTATAAACTTCAAATTTTCTTCTACAACTTCTTTCAATTTTGGCCAGTCTAAAATTTTGCCATCTGGTAATGGGTTAAGCTTGTCCCGGAAGGCCCTTTATCCCCAACAGGTTATATTCTACAGAACAAAAGCCAAATGTGATGATGATACAGAGCATGCACTGTTAACTCATAACCAGACAGCAAAATTATAGGCTGGTCCACATTGAAAGAATTTGCAGAGGTTGATGAAATTTTGAAAATCTTTGTCCCCTTGGGAAGAAAACATTGTGGATAATGAGGAAATTGCTTATCACAAGCAATTTCTTCATTTTCTACAATGTTTGCTAAAGCTTTGTTTCTTGATGGCATCAAAAAGCTTCGCTGTGTGGGAATGGGTTAAATAAACAAACTTTGATGTGGTATAAAAATTGCTAACAGAGAAATAGATTGGAACATAATTTGTTTGCCTGGTGTCTGGTGTCAGTCTGTTGTTTTGGTGTTTAACCAATTACCAAATGACACAATTTATACCGGTACAAATTGAAAGGAGTTGCAGATAATAATTTGAGGTTTATGAAATTTTGGAATTTCAAAGCTTATGGGTAGAAAACATTGTGTAAAATGATGAGATTTATTGAAACCATTAATTTCCTTAATTCACACAATATTTTTCATAATTGTTTTTCTTGCTGGGTGTCAAAAAGAATCACTGTGTGCAAATAGATTAACCCTTTACCAAATAGCAAAATTTGAGACTGTTCTAAAATCAAGGAAGATATAGATGATATTTTGAAGTTGATGAAATTTTTAAAATCTTTGTCTTTCTGGGAAGAAAACATTGTGGGTAATGGAGAAATTTCTTTTTAACAAACAATTTCTTTATTTTTCACAATGTTTTTCTCAACCGTTTTTCTTGAGGGGTGTAAAAAAGCATGATCTTGCTTCGAATGGGTAAATTGAATGGAATTTCACTGTTCACACAGTCTGACCAGGTGGGTTTTGGAGTGACTATTTTACATTGAAATATTTTGATTTTACGTAAAGCTGATCTCTATGTGTTGGATTGGATCTTGATCTTTTCCACATATATGTTTCATATAATTCCTGTCTGCTCCATTTCTGATTTTTATTTAAGTTTGGTAGGTGCTTTCTAAAATAACATGACAGACCTTTCCTCCTTAAAAGTACAAAATAGTATCATAGATCAAATGGACAAAAATAAACAAACATAGGAGGAGTTAATGATATATTTTACCGTATACATACTGACAATGTTGTGATAAGATTATTTTCAGCCCCACATGCTCTGTTTGAGTGATTAATTGCATGGGGTTTTATGCCTCTTTTTACAGTATCTCAGGTAATATATATATATTGTGGAGGCTGGAGTACCTAACCATTGATTCCTGGTATTTCTCACACTAGTACTACCACTACATCCTTTCCGGGCCTCCATCTGCTCAGCCCACTTAGGTTTACGATTATCCACCCATTGGTAGGAGACAAATGACTGAAAGGATATTTGCCGTTATCAAATCCAGGACCTCTTGATCAGGAGTCCTAGGTGCTGCCACTGCACTATGGCAGCGGACAGCTCAGTTTATAGACCATTCGACTTCATTGATCCCAGGACCGACCAAACTACCAACTTAATTGTCTTTTGGATGAGATGTTAAACCCAGGCCTTGTGTGACAGTGCTTTCCATCGAGTATTTTAATCGATTCCCACACAGTAATGCTTTTGGACACCCCTGAAGAAAAACAATTGGGAAAAGATTGTGTAAAATGAAGAAATTGCTTGTAACAAGCAATTTCTTCATTTTACACAATATTTTTTTATTGTTTTTTATTGAGAAAGTTGAACAAATCTAAAATTTCATAAACTTAAAGTGTCCTGTGCAACTTATTTTAATTAGGACCAGTCCCAAAACAAGGCTTGGCTCTGGGCAGTTTTGTCCAGTATCCTTGCACTATATCCTGTGCCAACTAAAAGGTCAACAGGAAAGGAAGGTATACTGCACTCATTTGAGTAAAATGTTCCTTGTTATCTGTAACTTCTAGGGTTTTCAGAACTTTGATCTGCTTGGCAAATACTACTAAACCTTTGATGTAATATACTTCTCAACTTTTATATAAAGTCATCTTTTATCAAATAGAAAACAATTCAAGATAAATGCATTTTAACCCTTGACCAGACAACAAAATTTTAGGATGGCCCAACATAAAAGAGGATTCATATGACTTTTCAAAGTATCTTTTGAATTAAGAAATTGAGTCATATAAGGTAGAAAATATTGTGAGAAAAAGAGAAGATGCCTGTTGCAAGCAATTTCTCTTTTTCAACATTTTTTTACAAAGGAATATTCCTCCAGCGCATCAAAATAAGGGGAGTGTTATAAAGGGTTAGAGGTTTTATCTCATGTCATCTTAAACCTGGAGTATTCCTTTATTAGACGAAAGGTAAAGACAAAGATCAGTCTGTACAAACGTGCAGTCTGACTGTCCTTTTCATTTCAGAGGTGTTTCATGACTTGATTTCCAGATAGGAGCCATTTATAATTGCTTCAAATCCTTTCTGTCCTTTCACTCACAAGGATTTTTGGAAAACGTCTATTCAGCATGACAAGGGTTGATTAAACACTTTCCTGTACTGTCCCTAATTTTTTATGTCTGTGTCATTTTATAATTCAGAAAATGTTGTGAAAAAAAGAAGAAAAAGCAATTTCTTCTTTTCTCACAATGTTTTCTAGCATAAAAGATGGTTTCATTCCAAACTTGATTCGATTTTTGTTGTCACTAACATCTTTCAAGTTGGACCTGGCTAAAATTTCGATAAACAGGAAAGGGTTAACACATTGTATACTTATTTTATTAGCAGACAGACAGACACACAGACAGATGGACAGTTTTAGCTCACCTGAGCACAACATGCTCATGGTGAGCTTTTGGATACTTGTGTGTCTGATGTACCTTATTGAACATGGTGATATTCTGACCTATATCAAGCAAAAAGGACTTTCTTTACAAATTCCTTATTACCACTCTAGAGGTCACAATTTATGCTCAATCTCTCTCAAACTTCTAGAATATGTTCGTATAGTCCTGAGAAAGATCTCTCTTGAATATAGAGACATTCTGTGGTAAATCAAGTGGAAACTTGGGGCCATATTTACAATTTCCTTGTTGCCACTCTAGAGGTCACACGTTTGTCTCATTCTCAAATAATTTAATTGTTCGTTTCGTCTATCAAAAATGGGCATTCTGATTGGTAGAAAAATTTAATTCATACCTCCATGAACACAATTTTGAGCACGCAGCCATTTTGTATGCTTCCGCACAAAATAGTTCTATACAAAAAGGTATCAAAATTTGTAAAGTTTTGCTTTTTTAGTTCGATGCTATTAAATAATAAGAAATGAAGAGAATATTTTTTGTTTTCATACAGTGTGATTAGGTTTTTCGGTTCATACCTCCATGAAAACAAAAAATATTCTCTTCATCTCTTAAATATTGTAGAAGGTGGCATTAATGGCAATATCAATTTTCTTCTAATCCAAAAAATCACATCTTTTTGCTTTTATGTACATTTCTATGATATCTCATTAATTTCAAATTTGAGTTGTTTTATTAACATGAGAAAGGGAATTCAGGTGAGCCATCTAGGGCCATCTTAGCCCTCTTGTTAAAAAATTGATCCAGATGTATTTGTCATCGAAGGGTTATTATGAAAAGGCATCAAACTAAGAGCCTATAAAATTTTACAGAAACAGTTATGATTATTGTTTTCTTCTTCCTCTTACAAACAATTTCACCTTATACATTGTACTTTTTTCCCCCACAAAATCTTTGGCATCGTTGTAAGGTGTATGACATATAAGGGGAAGGGTTTAAACTTCTTTGAGAAAGGGTTTTCCCTTTACAAGATGATCAGTTGAAGATTCGGATATTAATCATTATTAGACTATGGTTAAACTTTACAAAGTGTTAAACTCTATGAAATAAAGTATTGTCACAAAGGAAAGCAGATTCCTTTTGAAAAGCAGACAATATTCAATTTACAATTCTTAAATCACAAATTTTCAAAACTTATTTATCCTATGTTTATGGTAAAGTGTTAAGCTGTCTGAGAAGGTTTTGTTGAGTAGAATGAATGTGTAATGTGAATTTAGTGGGTAAAAATGAACACTGGAAAATATGAAACTGTTCTGGGAAAATTGGAGAAATTCTTCAGAAGTAGGTTAAATATTTTTCATTAAATTTGGAGAAAACTGTTTCCCACACAGTCAAGCTTTTTTATGTCCGAAAGAAAAAAACATTTTTGAAAACTTGTAAATTTAACTCAGGAATGATTGCTTTCAACAAGCAATTTCTTCATATTCCACTATGTTTTCTACAAAGAAAGTTGGAAAAATCTAACATTTTATAGAGTTGAAATTATCTTAAACTTCTTTCAATTTGGATCAGTCTTTCAATTTTCTTGTGTTGGAATGGTTCCTGATTTGATCATAAAGTGTGCCTGTTGGTGTAATCTGGTAACTGGGGCTTGAATTAGCTGTTACTATGTTTATGTCATCAAACAAACACAAATGCTTGACATAAATGTTGAAATTCAGCATTGCACTTCCTTTCTAAATGAATAATTTGATGGGTCAATTTAATTTTTTGATCGACACTTCCGATCGACACTTCCAATCCATCATTTATTACCAGTGCTTCTTTGCTTGGGCTCTTAACCCTTGTCATGCTGAACCCGGAATATTCCAGTTTTGGAAGGAGGTGTAGATTAAGATCAGACTGCACTTATGTGCAGGCTGCTCTTAGTCTATACCTCCTGCTTGTACTTTTCCTGTCATAGTTGTTTATGAAGTTGATTTCTAAAGGAATTTTTGAACAACAAGTTCTATCAGTGCTTTCAGTCCTTTGATTTGATAGCAATTCAGTAAGGTGGTTTATGCAGCATGACAAGGGTTAAATGTTCACCTCTAGAAAAGAATAAAGAAGGAAGCTGAAAGCCAGCAGGCCTATTGTCATGATGTGTTGTCTGTCATATGTCCGTCCGTCCATAGACGGATTTCAATCAAATTTCACAGAAATGATCCTTGGGTGAACTTTTATCAGATTCCTTCAAAGAATTTTTGTTCAGATGAAAAACGTGGCTTAAATGGGCTAATTTCTATTTGAAAATCTTTCTCAGAAACCAGTAGATGGATTTCAACAAAATTTCATTAGCTTCTCAAAGACTTTTATTGGATGAAAAACACGGCTTAAATAGGCGTTGCTAATTTCCATATATGGTGAAAGCCATGCAAATCATGGCTTAAGCATGTGTGGCTATAGTTAAACTTTCAATTATTTTTTTTCAGAAATCAGTTGTTTGATTAAAAGAAATGCACGGGAAAGATCCTAGGGTTAACCTTTATTAGCTTCTCAGAGAGTTTTATTGGACAAAAAACAAGGCTTAAATGGGCCTGGCTAATTTCCTTATATTGTGAAAGCTATGCAAATTCTCTCCTAAGAAACCAGTGGATGGATTTCAAACAAATTTCATAGGAATGATCCTTGGGTGACCTTTTTCAGATTTCTTCTAGGAATTTTGACCGGATGAACAACATGGGTGTGGCTAATTTCCATATATGGTTAAAGCTTTGCAAATCTTTTCAAAAATCACTTGATAGTTTTGAATCTAATTTCAAGGATTGAACCTTTTGTCACTTTTTATCAGATTAGATGAAAAAAATAGGTTTATTTGAAGGACTAATTTCCATATATGGTATATAATGAAAACTTTAAAAAATAAAATAAACTTTTCAGAAACCAGTAGATTGATTTCAACCAAATTTCACAGGAATTATCCTTTGGAAACCATTCATCAGATTTCTTCAATGAATATGGTTGGAAGAAAAAATGCCTTTTTTGTGAGGAGTGGGAGTAAATTTCTGTATATGGTATAATACTGAAAAATTCTCAGAAAACCTGTTGATAGATTTCAACCAGATTTCACTGGAATGATCCTCAGTTGACTCTTTATCAGATTCTTTCATCTTATTAGGATCGTTTCAATAACATGACTTCATTGAAATGCTTATCCAGAACTATTTCAAAGATTTCAGTGACTACATTTATTTGCCAGACATTCCAAAGAGGATTCAGTTTTTACTTATTTCCTGAAAACACCATTTACGTTATCAGTTCATTCAGGCCTTTGGAGCTATATAGGCACTCAGGGACCTCTAGTTTATGTAAACAAATGACATGTTATGGTCAGTGAGATAAACCTATGAATAATTAACTAAGGTGAAGTTATTGAAATAATGTCAA